>CM048824.1:39099800-39661985 GCA_026586065.1 Dioscorea zingiberensis
AAAAGTTCCAAGTTGATTGGCTTCACAAATAGTGATTGGGTTGGGTTTTTAGATGACATGAAGAGTACATCAGGATATGTTTTTTCACTTGGATCAGGTCTCTGTTCGTGGTCTACCAAAAAGCAAAATATTGTGGCTCTATCAGCAATTTGAAATTTGAATATGTTCTTGCAAGTAAATTTTGTAGCTCAGTACATGCAGCTCAGGAGAATTTTAGAAGATATTGGAGAAAAACAAGAAGAACCGACTACATTATATTGTGACAGCAAGTCAGCGATTGCTATTAGTGACAATTCGGTCAGCCATGATAGAACTAAACATATTACCATCAAATACCACTTTGTTCGAGAAGCGATAGAACGTTGAGAAGTACAACTAAAATTTTGCAGGACTGAAGAGCAATTGGCAGGTATTTTTACAAAATCATTACCAAAAGAAAAATTTATTCAACACAGAGATCTGATCGGCTTATCAAAACTAAGTTAATACTGAAGGGGGAGAATGTTAGAGTTTCCGCATCAACTTAGAATATTCGTTGAAGTTTCAAGAATGTTGACTGGTTAACATGAGAAGCTTCAAGATATTACTAAGAGGTCATGAAGGATAAGTTGGAAGGTTAAGAAAATTCTATATAGTTGTAGAAATGACACTTGGCAGCAGGAAAGTGAAGGTTGTTAGAAGCTTGAAATAAAATAGCCATTTTTGTTGACTTTTCTATGAGAAGGTGCCAGCTAGCATAGTTAATCATTTAATGTTGTTTGTCTACCGCCTTTACCTTACCGCCTTTGTATTACCGCCATTATGTATTATAAATACGTACTCATGAAACTCATGTAATGGTACGAGATTGGTATTAATGAAAGTCTAAAATCTTCTACACTAATTCCCACTTTCTAGCTTAATTCCAACAAAGAATAAAGTAATCTATCCTTTGTTGAGATAAGTAAGGAAACAACTCTTGATTTCTAGGTTTCTATGTTGTACTGTCTTTCAGCTTATGAACGTCCACCTGTGATACAAGAGTTTGCACGGGCATTGATGAGATCATAAGTATTAAGATATAACCCCATGTATATATGCATGCATGTAAATAAGAATTTATGGTTTTAATATATGAGAAAGCTACGGTGAGTTATTTAAACTCAGAGTTGGATGTGAGTTAGACTAATAACTCAACAAAGAAAAAAAAAAGCCACGTATATGCAAAGGTGGATGAGTAGCGTTATACTCATTGTGATTTACTGAAAAGATAAATAAGTGTAGTAAATAAAAGAAAGGTAATATAACTTATATTAAGTGAGTCCATTACTATGTAACGGACCCGACCCATGTAGTAACACTGTTAAGTATGTCTTGGTAATGGTGACTCTACTAATCAGATATCGACGAGGGGCATAGAGTTACGTCGAGAGGGACTAGTGACTGAACCTGGACACTTTTTGACCCAAGTAAGTGTCATTGCCTAGAATCCTTTATCTTTGGATGTCTTACATCGTTGATTTCTTGATTCTTTGGCATATACATACATCTCTGTTGAGTTGGATGATTATTCCCTGGTATATGAATCCATATCTATGTATGCATGTCTGTTGTTTGTGTGATTCTTTCCACTCGATGCGTACTATTCTTGTGGATTCTTCCGTCCGGTGCAGTGGAGCGTGTGGCTCCTGTTTGGCGTTCAAGGCCGGTGGACACACTGTTCGTGCTTTTCTGTCAGGGGGACGATACTCTGGCTACCCTGTATACCCGTCAGTGGGACGATACGCTGGCTGTGTACGTAATGTATGTGAGAGTAGCGCTACGGACTGAGGATTGTTATCTGCTCAAGCTGATGGCTGCCCGGGGGATGGTTTGCAAGTTTCGTTTGAGTTTCTTATCATGAGATGACATGATTGTAGTTAGGGAGTCCCTACCGTTGGATAGCCTTCATTGGGGTAGGCCTAAGACTCCAAGTGGTATGGCTGATGGGGTTTGTGCTTCCCACGCCGGGTTTGATTGTCATGTTATTGATTTGCTTATTCAATTGCTTATCTTACACTGAGTTTGACATGACTTCATTGTATTCCTTGCGGGGTACTTACTGAGATTTCTTTTCGAAAGCTCATGCACTTGTTGTATTCCTTTTTCAAATCCCGAGGAGTTTTATACCGACCGTAGGAGTGCGGCGTGAGACCTAGCGGGATTTGCCAAGATTAACTGAGGTCGGTCACCTCTGAACGACTTGTGTGTGAGAACATATTATTCTAGGTTCCAGTGTAGGAGCCAGTTGTGTTATGACTGTATGTTCTTCGGACCCGTAGATTGTATTTGTATTTCCGTTGTGTACTCACGTATTAGACATGCTTAATTTTTATCACATATTTCCACTGTGTGTGTGATTTATGTATTATCTGAACACTGAGGCTTCATGCCTAGGCAGGGCTCGTCCTTGTTTAGGTATGACTAGTCTGTTGCGTGCCCGTAGGCTCGGGGATTTCGGGGTCGAGGCGTGACAAAATTAATGGTGAACTTGATGAACTTGTTTGTAACTTGGTTTTGTTTTGAGACTTAAGTTGTAAAAATAGTTGTCAAGGATCATGTTTTTTTTCCAAATTAACTGGTTCTGTTTGTTTCAAAAGTTCATCCAGTTGTATGTTATATATTGTTACAGGTTGTAAAAATCATGTTTATAAATATTCACAGGTATGTTTATTAAAATCATGTAAATATAGGGTTATATAAGTCATTCTTTGAAAAATTAATACATTGGTGACACATAATTTTAAATAACTTAAAATCCATAACAAAATATATAAAAAAAGTTATAAGGGTATATTAGAAAACCCATATGGTCATTTATTATTTTAAATAATTTATGTTAGATTTTTTTTAGAGGGGTATATTAGCAAACTCATTTTAGTAATTTGCTCTTATTCAAATAATTCATGTGAAAAAAATTAGAGGGGTATATAAGCAAACCCGTTTTAGTAATTTGTCATTATTCCATCCATTGGTTTAACATCGTTACAGGTCAAGGTAACCACATGGGCATATAAGTAATTATTGTTGTTTTGTGGGGGTATAGAAACAATTATCACTTTTTTGTAGGGGTAAATAAACAATTTCCCAGCTTTGCAGGGCTATGCAAGCAAAAAAAACCTTTATAATATTTTATTAGAATAATTGGTGATTAATCAGTTGGAAAGGTAATTAGGGTTAAGTTAGAATATAGTGTTTATTTGAGAATCGGTTTTGCAAAACATGACTCAATAACTACACTATTAAGATTAAAAAATAAAAACTTGTATTAGATTACTCATGAATGATGCGTAAATATTTGGATCGCCATCCTATGTTAGTGTCAATAAAAACAAACCAGTCATACAATGACAATAGTAGATACAAGTTTATGATAATATTCTAAAAAAATTAAAGCAAACACCAAACAATAGAGACCCATTAGAGGCTATGTCCACGAGAAAAATCGACAATCAATAATCCACTATTAAGATGAAAAATTACAATAAGAGAATGAGTTAATGCCTTTTTTGCACAATAACATGTGCCCATTATCAACCTCTCATACTCCAAGCAAGACAACCATACTACAACTCCTTGAAGAGGATTAAATCTTGAAAAACAATGAAAACCCTTTTATCACTCTTATTCAGAATATTTTCTACACCAAAAATACCACTTTCATAAATACCTTGGTACAAATTTATACCAAAATTATAATTTTTGGAGTATTTGAAAAAGTTGGGGCTCAGGGACTCAGGGTTGATGGTGGCTTTAAAATATGTAATTATGACATGTTTTAGGGGCCAAAATGTAAAATAAATAGATGTCTAGAGGGTCGCGGATTCCTTTGGAATACCGGGTCGGACTCTTTTGTCGTACCCGATATCCACATTTGGCCTCTCGGAACCGAGTTAACGGATCTTGAATCCCCCACCACCCGATCTCCCTTTGCCGGCTGTCTCTATAATCAATCACATTGCCAACTCCCCCTTTTCAAAACCCTAACCCTAACCCTAATCCTAACTTCTCCAAGTTCGCAGGAATTCAACGATCCTCTGCTCTCAATCTTTCTCCTCATGATGCTCGGATCAAGTAAGTTCGATTTCTCTTTGCTCGTGTTATCACCATCATCATGTGTGATTTCTGACCATTTTTCGTTGCAAATTAACCCTATTTACTGTATATATTTGTTAGTTTCCAATTCATGATTCATCTGTAAGTTATGGTTAATTTTAATTGACAAGTACCTAATTTTTCCGATTATTGCTTCTCTTTCGTAATCTTTTTGACTTATATATATATATACTGTTTGGCGAGATTCGCTTTTTGATTGATTTAATGCACTTCTGTGGTTTTTTTTTTCTATATGTTTTACTTATTTAGTTTTTCTCTTGGTTTAGGTAATTGTTTCTTTTTGCTTCATTGAAATTCTTGATATGTTTGCCTCTGGAAATGCTATTAATGATGCCATGAATTTGAGGTTTCATATGAAGCTGACTTTAATTGGTTTGTTTCATGTATTATCATGCTAAACTTGAGAATAAATTTCTTGCAGAGCTTTTACTTTGACTATCTAAAAGATAAAAGGTCAATTCTAGCTGTCTAATATGGTTTTTCCCTTTATCATTCAGGTTGGTAGATAAGTATCTTCCTGCTTTTTATACCGGGTTCTTGGAGTGTCATATATGGGCGCTCCCAAGCAGAAATGGACATCCGGGGAAGAGTCTGCACTTAAAGCTGGTGTTGTCAAGCATGGGGCTGGCAAATGGCGTACAATATTGAAAGACCCGGAGTTTAGCAGCGTCTTGTGTTTGCGGTCCAATGTTGACCTCAAGGTATATGCTCCTGGAGCTTGATTCATCAAAAAATCAAAATGCTTGTGTGTTATGGTAGTCTGGTATTCAATTTTTATTATTAGACTAACATAAGAAGCAATCACTAAGGGTGTGTTTAGATTGAGAGAAAATTGAGGGAAGGAAAAGAAAGCAAGTGACAAAGTTGTTTTCTTGTGTTTGATTAAATGAATAAAATAAGTTGCACAAGCAAAAGGAAGAAAATGCAATGCTATTGTTTTTGTCTTTGCAACCATCATTTTTTTAGCGTTTTCTTTCTCCTGCCTCTATTTTCCATCAATCTGAACACAAGTGTAGTATATCATAGGTGGAAACAATATGTTGTGATTGCTGATCTTTGATGCATGATAGCCTCTTTTATATGCCATTGCATTTGGTGCTACCTTTGGGTAAATGTAGACATATTGAGATTCAAAATCTTTCCTGTGAGTTGTTTGCTTTTGGCATTTATAGGATAAATGGAGAAACATGAGTGTTGTTGCAAATGGATGGGGATCTAGAGAGAAAGCCAGGATTGCCTTCAAAAAAAGTCAGCACGCTCTAAAGCATGATGACAATCCAATGGATCTTGCTACAGGAGAAGAGGATTTTGATGATGAAGTCAATGCCAAGCTTCTTGCAAACTCCCCAGAAAGGGTGCAGGTCAAAGGTTCCCAGAAATCATCCTTCAAGTGAGTGTTCTATTTTTATGTGTGTTTCATTTTCTCCAATATCATCCTTTATGGATTGCACTATATTTTGTATATAGGCTTGAAAGTCTCATATTCGAAGCTATAACCATTTTGAAGGAGCCTACAGGATCTAACAAGAAAGCGATTGCCACATATATTGAGGTCTGTATTGCCCCGGTTTTGCATAGCTATGCTTAGGTACCAAGTTTGTAACAAGGATTTTTTTTTTTCCTTTTTGTTTTTGGTCTGTATAATTGATTTGGGTTCACAACATCTTTGATTCTCGATTACTTGCTCTGGTCTATGTGAAAGTTGGTCTCTAATATTTTGCATCAGTACTCAGTAGGACTAAGACTGTTTTTATTTAAAATGTATGTTCAGATCACTCTGTGCATATGATGAAGTACTGAATTATGCATCAAATTTCTGTTTCAACTTTCATTTAGTAATATGTAGTCAAAATTAACCCAATCCAACTTCTAAATTTTGTCCTCTCCTTAAGGAATCAATGGAAATGCAACTCCTTTTTTCATCTTATTTTCATTTCAATTTAGATTTTGGGAAAAACTTGCTTAATAGGTTTGGCATTTATAAGGGAAAATTTTGGGAAGATTTTGAATAAATAAAAGACATTAAAGAGATAATAACTCTGAGGTAATTCAGAAGTATGTCAGTCACTAAATTATAGTTGATGAATGTTTGGTCGCTCAAGGTATATTGTGTTTTAAAGTATGGAATAGTTTGTGCTGAGAAGTTCAAAACTAAGTGGTGGCTCTTTAAATTTTTCAGAGACCTTGTGGTTATCAAATAGTTCATGATAGAGTCATCATATGTTTAGATTACAATTGTATGACACTTAAGAACCTGGATGAGGTAGTGCTGTGAATTGTAGCATTGAAAAGCATTATGCCTCGCTGACACGAGTACATGTGCTCTATATAAGTATGTTCTTTTGGTTGCATTTCATGTGTGTGGCGTTGATCAGTGTGATAATCGGTAATGATGTTTGTGCTTGGTTGGTGTTGTTTTTATGTGGTTTGACATACATATAAAATTGGTTTGGGTGTAGATGGATTTTTCCACTGTATAATTTATATTTGTTTATATGCTAATTGTACTCGTCTTTCTATCTTTTAAATCTATTGGGATTATATTCCTTTTAATTATCTCAATTTGGATTCTTGTAGGATCAACATTACCCTCCTCCTCCAGATTTGAAGAGGAGGTTGTCTGCAAAACTTAAGGCTTTGACTGCATGCAGGAAGTTGGTTAAGGTAAGCACGTTTTACATTCAGCTTGTGAATCATGCAAATTTTTCAAGATTTATCAATTCATCTAAATTAAGCTATAAGCTAGCAGAATTAGGTGCTAAACTATGAAAATACCTTCTGAAAAGTAACTTTTACGGACAGATGACTAAAGGTAATGATTTGGTTTGGTCTGAATTGTTAAATTAGACTTTTTTTTTTCAAAGACAAAATAGATTATGATACTTCTGTGGTTACAATTTCAGACTTAGGATGATCACATCAACCTTCAAGTTGTTCAACTTGGGCATAGGCAATAATTGAACAGCAAGAAATTTAGATTTGCATCATTTAAATAAAAGGCATGTTGTACTAATTCCAGCCTGATCATTGCAACTCCTGAACAATTTCTGCTAGTATAGAATTTGACATATTGGTTAATAAACAATAATGGAACACTCATGGGGTACTGATCATTTGCATTAATACAAGAGTTTAAGTTCAACATAAGACTGGACAACATGCCTACTAATCCATTCTATTTAGGAGAAACAAAATTGGTTTCTTTTCTGGTGTCTTTCTTTTTTTTATCATATTATACATCTTTTCAAAAACCATTGACATTTTCTTTACAGGTAAAGCGCAAGTATAGAATAGCACCCGATCCAGCCTTTTTCGAAAGGAGAAGCTCTGAGGGTAGACAGAGAGGGCCTTGCATAGCTGAAAGGGATGATTTCAAACCTCTATTGAAATCTCAAATTGATGCTGAATTGGCAAGAATAAGAAATATGACTGCAGAGGAGGCAGCAGCAGCTGCAGCTCAAGCAGTTGCTGAAGCTGAGGCTGCCATGACAGAAGCCGAGGAAGCGGCAAAGGAGGCAGAAGCTGCAGAAGCTGATGCACAGGAAGCACAGGCTTTTGCTGAGGCAGCAATGCGCACTCTCAAAAACAGAAGTGCAGCTAGGCTGGTAAGTGTGCTTACTTAGAGTTCATCTTTAATCTTTGTACGAGTTTGTTTGTGCTTTTGGTCCAATATAAAAGCCAAGGCTCCTTAGTTACTTTTCGGAGCATTGGGCTGTGTAACCTCTTCTCTTCTGGGCCATTCCGTTCAACTTTTCAGATAGGTAAATCTCTCTTGCATGAAGCCACCCATTGAATATCATACAGGCACCCTGTGAGTGAGCCAGTTTTTAACTTTTTAACATGTTGCTATATATGTCAACTATTGTATGGCACCAACTTTCACTAGGAAAGTTGGCTATCACACTCCCCCTTCGATTCATGTTTGAACCATATTTCTACCAAAATAAAATTGTTTTGTCCATGTATTCTCCAAGGAAAGTATTCCTTTTCTCCGAGGGAAAACTTGACCTGCCTGTTGATTTTTCTCTGAGGTAAATCAACTGCTTACTTTTTTAAAAAAAATTTGACCGTCGGTGATGCTATCTTCTGCAAATATTCTCCGAGGAAAGTATTCCTTTCCAAACATATTTTAATTTTTTTTTGAAGGCCTGCCTGTTGCAAGAGTTGATTTTTTTTTTATTCTTTTTTTGGTATTTCAAAACATTCTATACCAAGCTGTAGAAGTTATTTTCTCTGTATAATTTCTGGAACTAATCAATATCTTCATCTGTCATGCCCGCAGACACTTCGAGTTTGACCAGCTCATCAGTCATTGTTCAGACTTTGCTTCCAGACTCAGTAAAGCACTTTTTCTGCAATGCAGTTGTAGATATGACTGGGTTTTGTATAGATTGTGTACTGCATGACTAGTCATCTGTTTTGTTACCTGGCTTGTTTACTGCTCAGGTACCATTAGCTCCTTTCATCCTGTATAGAATATATACCATGCAGTAATTTCTTGTAAGGGATTGTGAAATACAAGTTGAGGTGCTCTGGTAATCAAAATAAGTGTTTTGTGACAAAAAGATAATAAATCGTGTTCCTGCTTCAATTGAACCTGACTGTCTTATTTTTCTTCTTATATGTATATATTTTGAATTGATTTGACCTTGGGATTCAAATTCATGGCATTGTCTGAAGAATTAGTAGCCTGTAATTTATTCTTGATCTTCCTAGTTCCATGAAAGCTCTTCTCAGGGAAGGTTGTGTTTCAATCAATTCAATGGGAGTGAGAATGCAATTAAATGACACACTGCCAATTGCTATCAAAGGCAATCGGAAAGTGGGTCAACATTTTTGTATATGCAGTTGCTGTGCTGTAACCTGCATTAACAGCTACAGTTGAATTTAGCTATTGATGGAGAACATGGATGTTCAGTCCTGTAAATCACTGGGCTTTATATGAATAGGTGTGTTCATAGCTTCATATTGAGTAATCTCTACTTGTGATTGATTAAACTTATTTCCTAATCTTGATGCTTTTATATCCAAAAAATTTCATTCTGGATGTTCAGAAATAAGAACAAGAGATGATCTTAAAATACATTTCCTATAACTTGCAAATCCTAAGCAGGTACTTCACAAAATAATCACAAGAATCAAACATACAAGTATATAACAGTGCTGCAGATCAAACAGGAATAACTGTTACTATGGCAAACATTGGCAGGCATTACTTGAGATTGTTCTTTTTCTTCAGCAGGCCTCCGAATTTGCCCAGCAATGCCTTCTTCTTCTTCTTCTGCTCCAGTTGCTTGGCTGGTGACACTGAACCATTCTCGGTATTCTCCGCCGATGAGCCATTTGTCTGGTCAAAGCTACCGCCGTCCATCTTATAGTCTAACTCATCGTCGATGGACTCTGCTTCGAGTTCTCTGTCTGATGACAATTCCACAACTTTCTCCACATGCTCCTCTTCCTCATCATCACTATCACGAACTGCATTATCCTCGGACTCCCTTCTTTCTGCCTTGGGTAGCATTGCAGAAAGCTCTCTGATCTTCAGGAGATTGGTAGCTTCACGGAGGCGGAGATCATCGTTCTCCTTGGTGATACTCTGCAGCTGACTCTCCTTGTCCAATAACCTTTCCTTCAGTGCCAAACTCTCAGCTTTCAAATCCTTCATGGCTTCATTAGCAATCACTGCATCAGATTCAGCTTGTCTCAGCTTGTTCAGCATTAGAGCTCCATCCTCCTTTGCTTCCCGAGCTTCATGTTCTACTCCTTTGAGCGAACCAACGGCCTTCACCATATCTGATTTCAATGTGTTGATCTCTTCTTCGGAATTCTTCACCACACTCATAAGATCAAGCTGTTTCGCATCCCATTCAGACTTGGAGTTCTTGGTCTCCATGTCAGACCTGTCGATCGCTTTCTTCAGGCAAACAATTTCGTATTTCGCTTCATCGAGCATGAGCTGGTAAGCCTCCTTAGTGTTCTCCAGTGTAGACTCCAGCTCCACAACCAGAGCACGGACATTTTCGACCTCGGTTTGCTTCATCAGAAGCCTTTCTTGCAGGTCTCTGCCTTCTGTAGATGCCTCATGCAATGCTGAAGCTAGACCATCCATTGCCTTCTTATGCTTCTCTACCTCTTCACGTGCAATCTCAATCTCATGAAGAAGCCTGTCCCTCTCTTCCGAGACACTTCTCGTGCTCGAATCCGCAGCTTTCTGCCCGTCTAGTGCCTGCCTTTTCTCCTCCTCTACTATTTGAAACTCGGATTTCAGAACCTGAATGGTGTGCTCCATCTCTAATGCTTCTCTCCGCGCATCATCAAGAAGCCGATCAGAGTCCTCAATTTCAGCTTTGTGCCTTGCCAATTCAGTCTCCAGCAACTCTACTCTTCCTTGGAGAGCAACAATCTCAGACAAAGCTTCTTGCAGTGAAGCATTGGCCTCCTCAACTTGTCTTGTTAGCAATGCCTGAGACTCTAATGAAGATTGCTCGGATTGACAGGTCTCCTCAACTCTAACTTGCAACATCTCTGCCTTCTTCTTCCATTCATCAGCTAAATCACTTGCATTGAATTCAGCCCTTTTTGCATCGGAGACCTTGATTTGGAGCTCTTCTATCAGTGCTTCCATGTCCATGACCTTGCGCTCAAACACCTTTGCTCTCTCGAGTTCATGTTTCAGAGAAACAACCTCAGAGTCTAGTTCCTTCACCATCTTTGCAGTTTCTTCATTCACACTCTCTAGCTTGGAATCAAGCAAGGCTTTCAAGCGAGTGACCTCCTCCGTTAGGACTACGGCCTTCTCCTCATTAGCCTTGGCAATCTTATTAGCACCGTCAGCTTGGCTCAGTGCGGCGTTCTTCACCTCTGAGGCCATTACTAGTTCATGCCTCACCTTCCGCAGCTCCATCTCCAATGCCGCCTCCTTCTTTGCAGATATAATGCTAGATTGTTCAAGCTCATTGGCACGGGACTTCTCGATCTCTAGCCTCTCCTCGGCCTTCTTCTGAGCAGATAAAGCCCCAGTGAGCTTCTCATTGGCCTCATCTGCGAGTCTCTTCACAGTCTTCAATCCTTCAAGAGCCTGAGCCTTCTCAATCTCTACCAAATCCAAACGCTCATTAGCTTTCTTTAGCTCTTGTTGAGCCACACCAAGCTGTGCCAGGAGCTCTGAGGATGATCCTTTCGCTGTTCGCTGCTGAGGTTTCTATGATCCATAAAATAAAAACAACAGATACATTATCAGCCTCTGCAGATAGATTTTCATCAATCAAACAAAGAATTGCACAAATCTCTTACATCATGGGTGGCACTACTTCTTGAGGTTCTGCGTTGTTCAACGGTGTGCTTAGCATCAATAGACGGTGGCAGCCGGTCGACGGAATTCCTTCTTTGAAGGGTTGAAGGTGAATTGGAGTCTGTTTTAGTTGATCCTGACCTGGCAATTTTATTAACTCTAGATGCTGCTGTCGCAGGCATGTTCTTGTTGCTTGAAATTTCAGACAATCCAGATCTGTTATTCCAAAACAGCACAAAAGAAATCTCAGAAACAACATCCATGTATGTAACCAGATCTTTCTCAAATTGAATCACAAATCTCAGTAAATATATATGATTCATCATTTCAGAAATAATTAAGCTCTAACAAACAACACAAGAGAAGAGGAAAGAAGACATATGCCATACTCTCTATAAAACAACAAACACATTCAACAACAAGCAGCAAGCAGATTCAGAACAAGAAAACAATGAAAAGCCTCAGCAATTAGGAATAGTCAGAGTCTCTTGAGAACAAGCATATGAACATGAAGAACCAAGAACAAAGAAAAAACACTTACTTGGATTTGGAAGCAAGCATTGTGGCCTACGAAGAAGAACAATGGAGGGAGAGAGAGAAGAAGAGGAGACAAAAGTGGGAATGGAAAAACTAAAGTAGGGGAAATAGGGAAAGAGAAGAGAGAAGAGTAGGACAAAGGGAGCAATGTAAGGTTTTTATGTGAGTGGCTGTGGCTAAGTCCCACAAACCTCCATGATCTCCAGTCCACCATGACCTCCTCATTACCAGGGATAGAGAGTCTTTTAGTAGTTTCTCACTGTTACACTAATTTATCTCACTCTAAACAGACAGACTTGAGAACAGGGTGAAACCAAAGAAAGTTGAAACAAAAAATAAATAAAAAAGAGGAGGGAATAACACTACTTTCATGTGATTGATTGGTGGAAAGCAAAGGAGTTCATTTTTTCTTGATTTCTTTCCTTTTTTAAAAAAAATTTCTTATAAATTTTGTTGGAGAGAGAGAGAGAGTGACAGAATAAGATGCTATATATGTGGAGCCCACGATCTCCATACAACTGAGTGGGACTTAGGCTGGCAGGAACCCCATGACACGTACTCACTAGTATTAATTAACTACTTTTACTTCATTTATCATTGTACTTAGTAGATATTTTCTTAAAATTTCAAAAATTTAGTTACAAACTTATCATAGAGAATTTGTATAAGAGAGATCAACTACATTTAGATTAACATTAGAGCAATTTGGAAAAAAAAAAAGCAAAAGTTATATTAATTGACGTATTAAATAAAAGGTCAAAAGGAAAAGCAGGTGACAATATTATTAATATTGGCGGAAAGCGACGAGATACCAACAATTTATTTGAAGATGACTTTTTTTTATATATATATTTTTCTCATAGATTGTTTGTTTCTTCTAAACCAGGAGTTTGTCGGCGCTTATTATTTCATTGGTCATGCTTGGAATGACCAGTATTATAAATAAACATTCTGTAAATATTACACTTATAATATTCTTAAACACATGTTCATTATTCAAGAAAATAATTATGAAAAATGTATAAATGCGATGAATAATGAATGAGGCTTGTTGTGATGGTCACTGCTGGTGGTTATTTATATAAGTACCAAACAGACCATTCATAAGTTTAGCGTCGGTGGTGGTTAGATGGGCTGTCAACTTCTATTAGTGGTAGGCAACCCAAGGATGATCAACAGGTTTTACTTTTACCAACCAGTAAAATATCAAATAAATAAATAAATCATCAAAATAGATAAGACAACCATTTATTAAATCTTATACTAAGTTTATGTTAAGGTAAAAATAAAAACCAGGTTGTCTCAGTATTTCTTTCTATCGAAAATAAAATCAGAATTTCGATATCTAATTTATGTAAATTTTTAGACACTATTGTCTCTATTTTTTTATTTTCTATTACTAAACTATCACATTTTCGAATCGAGCAAAAAATAACTCATACAAAAATAATTAAGTTTTAGCAACCTTGAATAAAATAAATAGATAAAAAATCAAACATGAAAAGTAATTATAAGATGAAAATTGGTAGAAATAATAAGCAAAGAGGAATGCCAGAAGATGAGAGACATGAGAGGAAGGCCAGTAGAGAGACAGGTAGCACATGGAAATATGGAATGCAATCACAGAAGGAACTTGAAAGGCCTATCATTGAGAGTGAGTACCTGCCAGATAATGCATATTCATCAATGATCTGGAGAGGCTGCTATAAGTCCAGCTTCCAGCTTTCAATAGATCAATATCTTTTGAAGGAGGGCCCCACTTCTATTCTGGAATGGAAGGCAGATTTCAAAATCAAGCATTACTTCTTCTTTTTTTGTCTATCAAGCCAGCACAAATGTTGACCATCTCCTGATGTGCCGTGCCCTAATAACAAGTTGGCAGCTTTTGGAGGACATACATCAAGTTGTTTATATTACACCACTTCCAATTATTACAAACATATATATATATACATCAACACAGTCAGCAAACAAAAATCATCTTGGAAGCAGACTATGGTTCTTACCAGCCCTGATGGTGGTGCAGAGACATGAAATATAAAAACTTGAAGTTTTATTAAAACATCTATTGCAATAAATACAGGAACCAAGAGACAAATGAAATATAAAATCATGTAGGAACAAAGTCTAATAATATAGGAGAATGACAGCCTTGGAAAGGACAAAATTAAGGAACAGCAGGATACATTCAACTCAACAGGTGAACACAATGGAAAACACTGGTTATCAGAAAGAAAAATAAACAGAAATCAGGCATTCATAAATAGTATGATGATGATGACTACTAACAACCAAGAAGATGCGACCACATTCCAAACTAAAAGTATATTGACCTTCATTGAGCACAATACAACCAGTAAAAACTAAAAACCCTCAAGAATAGGAACTGAAATCCATCTCCGATGCATACAATATCAGAAACAAATAATAAGATTCGCAGGCAGTCACAAAGCCAGACCCAGATACATGTTGATACACTCAAACCTCAATTATTAACAAGCTCATATTCTTGCTTTGGAGATTCATAGAAAAATCAGATAAGGAAAAATCGGTTCCCCCTTGTGTGATGCAAGGCTATGGTGCCATATGATATTATTTCACTTGGTGACCAAAACAACATGGTCAGTTTGGTTCATGCAAATATATCCACGACTCATTTCAAACTCAAGATAACACATCCAACTAACCACGGAAACATTAAAAAAAAAAATCTTAACATTTCTTGTAAAACTTGAACATAAGCATATCAACCAAAATTCTCCCAAGAACCTGATTTAGATAACCTATCATGAAAGCCCAAAATAAAAATAAAAATAAAAAATAAAAAAGTATCTGATACAATGCTAAATTCTAAAGGCAAACTATGTCTGAAAGATTAAGAAATGAACAACACTGAAAAACCATCATTCAGGTATATACAGCATGACGTTGATACAAACCTTCAAATGGTATTGCATGGATGATGGCAGAAACTTACTAAAATCCAGGGTAAATTTGGCCTTGTCTCATCCAGATGGACCGGCTATTGACCACAATTCAAAATGCACTCCACAAAGAATAAAAGCATAATTTCAGAACACAACAACATGGCCTACCTCCCATGATTGTTCCATGACAAATGCATTGCGCTTATGCAAAGTACAAAAAATATTGACTCAGAGGAGATGCAATATTAACCAATTGATTGGTGTAGAACTTGATAGGTCAGAACCCAGGAGATATCTTAGTGCAGATCACAAGTGAACTAAAGTTGCAAATAACATCAACGAGAAGTACTTAAATCCAAGGTATCACCATGTATCGCCATGAACTCCTTTAGTATCGCCTTGAACTCCTTTAGTATCTAATGAATGAATGTGGTTTATCAACTTTTTTCAAAAAAATAAAAAATACATATTTCTAAGCTTTCTACTATAATGAGTACGAATTTTAATTTTATCTGCAACATCCACTTGAGGCAAAGATGAAACAACCAATTATCCTAGCTCAAAATAATTAGACCACAAATATTTCCCTAAATCTCCTGAATAATCTTGATTGGAGAACAAGTCATGGAATTGCCTGTTAACGTCATCCACGGATCATAACGTTTTCAGTAGCAAGTAGGCAGGGTATATGTGCAAAGATGGTGATAGCCATATTGGTGAGAAGGAGGGCTTCTGTTATGTGGGCTATGGTGCCTACAAATGTTATCACCCTAACGCAGCTATGAGCACCATCATTGCATATGTCGCCTTCTCTAACAAACCTGAGTAAATAGATTCTCAGCCCTTATGATTCAATTGATCTTAGGCCTTGTTTGGATTGGCTTTTTTTTGCCCCAGAAGCGCTTCCAGAGTAAGTTAAGCGCTTCTGGGACAAAATATTATGTTTGGATGGGCTTTTACAGAAAAGCAGAAGCTGTAAAAAAAACTGAAAAACAGCTTTTTTCATAAGCTAGTGATTTGTAGCTTCTGAAAAAAGCTGTTCTGTAGAAGCTGTTTTAGAAAGTGTCAATTACCAAAACACCCCTCTCAAACCTTTTCAAAGCTATTTTGAAAAGTATCAATTACCAAAATACCCTTTATTATTATTATAATTATTTATATTATTATTATTATTATTATAAAACTGTTTCTAGATTAACCTATCCAAACACAAAAATAACAGAAGCGCTTAACTTACTTTGAGAAACACTTTTTCAGAAGTCCTTCTAGCAAACTTAAAAAAAATACTTTTTTTAAAAACCAATCCAAACAAGCCCTTAGTATGTAAACTTGTAAACATATTATGTGCAATTTCCATATCAGAAAGATAATTTGATGTTTCACATTAACTTTTTACCTGCCAAAGGTGGATTTAATATAAAGTTAATTCAAAGGTGCAAAGTGCCAAGAGTTAATTTAGATTTTGAAGCAAAATGTTGACATATAGATCCCTTGACAAACAAAATGTTACTTATGTCAGCAACATTACAAAAATTAAAATTTAATTGGAGATACTCAAACTCCAGCACATATTGAGAATTTAGTATTTCAAATAATTCTGAAGGGAAGCATAACACACATAACAAGAATTTGCAAGCCATGCATTAACTATTCAGAATGTGTAATATATATTAGTCATCTCTGACAGGCAAAACCAATATACAGATTACTTCAGTTGGAAAAAAGATACAAGTCAGATGGAAATTAATGGAGGATAGATTTGCAAAACACATTTTTAAGGAACAGAATTTGACCTGAAGAATCAAGATTAAAAAAAAAAAAATGAATCTTATGTATCTGATAGGGTTATCCAGACCTAAGAATTTGTATCAATTGTGAGTATGAAAAAGAGAGGTTGATTAGATTGGGACAAAAGAATTAAATAAGATAGGGAAGCAACGAAAGAAGAAAGAGAATAAATAAAGGGATATCCTAGTTCTTAATTTGCATAGGCAATCTCATATGCATAACTTTTAAACCTGACTCATGAATCACAATTCAAAAGCAATTCGATATAGTATTATGTCTTACCCTCATAAACGGCCAAAACAATATCTATTTACACATTAATGAGTTTTTTCCTCTGAGTTCCAGAATATGGTCAACGAACATGTTAACTAAGCAAGTATGAATAACTTGATTGGATTTTTGCAGCTATGAAAGTAAGATAGAAATTTCAACATGAAAATGAATCCTAAATAAAAAAAACTTTTCAGCTAATAAATTCTACTCACACAATATATTTTTAAAGCAATCCCTACTTTAACATTTTAATCAAGAACATATATGAATCCATAACCTATAAAACACAAATCTTTTCTAATCCTATCAAATATTGTTTTTCTCCATGAGTTAATCTCGAGCATCTTTCATGAGTATAGGTTAGGAAGTTGAAGAGGCAATCATATTAGTTCTCTTTAAGATTGTCGACTTAATTTAGCCCATCCGTCTTCATAACCACTATAAAATTTTAGAATTGAGTAGCAAATTCTTCAATCTCTCTCCTAATACATGCTTTTAACACCAAATGCTTATTCCAGATTTTGCTTTCCCAATACAGTTCTCGTGAATCTTGTGATATTCTATGAACAAGGTGCTACAACTTTTGAAGGTAGATACTAGGGGTTGTGTTACACTCATATAAGCTGTTAAAGGGCCATGTAAGCCCGAAACAACATCAAAATCCAGTGTATGCATTATTTTTCAGTATCTGGTAAGTACCAGGCCAAATATTTAGAAAATAAATGATAGGCTAAGCCTTAAGCACATGACCCAGCCAAGCTAGGCCCTGCTCTCATACCTCTAAATTTATAACTCAAAACAGATTAGGAGCTTGGACTACTTTAAATACGATAAAGAACAACGTCTTGGAGAAGTAGCATTACAAACCTGGAAAATATTTACAAAGGGGTAAATCTAAATAAAGTTGTATGCAAAAGGCAACTTAGACTATTCATTACTCCTATATTTCCTTTATTGTCACTTTAAAGTCTAAGCACTTTAAAACCCCAAAGTTAGAAACATCCCTGGTATAACAAAAAGATAAAGATATTCATGAACCTTGAGAAGATAGACCTGAAATGAGAAGAAAAGTATCCCTAAAAGTGATGTCAGTATCTTCTCCATCATCCAGTAGATTTACAATTTAAACATGGATATTAACAGTAAGCTTAATTGAAACACTCTTTTCTCCTTTTGCCATGATTAGTAAGGTCCAATGATAAATCCCTTTAAGTTTCACATAAACCAGCAATTTTGTCAATTATAAGGGTCTGTCTCTAACCTTTTAAGCATGCAAGATCTACAACTTAACTGATATGAGATGCAGTTGTGGTTCAATTTCGACTAAAAATCAAAACTAAAAATTCTACCCAAAACTACATAGGTAAGTATAAGAAACCCTTAATGCAAAAACCAATAGAAAGAAAAGAGATTACATTTTATTCAACATGGTCCATCCATGCCAACTACTTGCATTTTTCATCACATTCTTTACGAATCACACCAACAACACAGATATTGCATGTGCTCAAGCATGTTAACTAGTCAATAGTAAAGCTTGAATTCATTCAAACATATGGTCATAACAGAAAGTTATGTTACAAGTGTGGGTGAAAAGATATCCTAAAACCAACACCAAAAAAGTGCCATAAATATCAATCCACACTTTTTGCAACATCAGAAAGGCACCAAGTCACTAAAAACTTACTCCAACCATGAGTAGTAACAAGTTGAAGGAGTGGCCCAAATTATAATCTCAATTGCCAAATGAGTCAAGTAAAGCAAACCAGAAACCATCCATGCGGTTGACAAAGAACCGCCGCACGATAAATCCACCTCTTCATGATTATGTCTAATCATGCAGATACAAGACATATGAAGATTTGCATGCCGAAAACCATGTGACAGTTAACAGTATACAAAACTAAATTTGCTCTGGAACTAAGAAATACATAGAATAATTGTTAATTTCCAACCCCTCTAAACTGAATAGAATCAATACATATAACAACAATAACAACAACAAGGTCAAGAACAAGCATACAACAGATAAAAAGTACAAGAGTATTCATCTAAATAAGGAGCTTAACTATAATGACCACCTACCTCAAGAGCAGCTAGCAGACAGAGTATAACCAATAACACCTGGTGCTGGCACCGCTGCAGATCAAAGCGAAGTCACTAAAACTATATCTCCCTAGGTCTTCTGTCATCTTTCATCAGAACATATGGGAATTGCTAAGGTGAACTATCCACAATTTGATACAAGAAAAAACTCCAAAAGGACAAAAGGAATGAATCTGTTACCAAACCGGAACTTGAACTCGACTTCCACGCTACATATCCCTCCACCGTGGGCTCGTCATGGGGAGGAACCCAGAGGGCGAGGGCGGGAACAAGAGGCCAGGAGAGAGCGGTGGCTGCGGGCCGGGGCCGAGAATTCCCGATTGGGCGAGAGGGGAGAAGGAGAAGTTGGGGGTGAAAGGGGGAGGGTACTGGAACCCGGGGGAGAGAAGAGGGTAAGGCGATCGGGGGGAGAGGAGGTTCAAGAAGGCACTGGGGGAGGGCAAAGGGAGCTGCGAGCCAGGAGAAGGGAGGAGGGAGGGGGTGGATTTGGATCGAGGGGAGGGGTAAGGGGGGTGAGAAGGAGGGTGGAGTGGGGTGTGGTGGGCGCCATCGGAGTGGAGCATGGAGTGCTCGAGATAGCGCATGTAGGCAGAGACGGGGGACTCGGCGGGGGGGCCGGCGGGCCAGGGGGCGACGGGGGCAGGGGGGCGAGGGAAGAAGGAGGGGTTGGGATGGGGATGGGGAGGGGGAGGAGAGGGGCGAGCGATGGGGTTTAGAGGAGGTGGCCGGATGCGCTGGAGGCGCTGAGAAGGGGGCTTGGGAGGAGGAGGGCGAGGAGCGGGTTGGGGGAGAGGATCGCGGGAGGGGGTACCTGTGAGCTGCTGGACGATGCTGCGGAAATCGTTCTTGGAGATGTTGTAGACCTGGGGCTGAGGCTGGGGCGGTTGCGGCGGCGGCGGCGGCGGCTGGGGAGGCGGCGGAGCTTGGTGATGGTGGTGGTGTTGCTGGTGTGGAGGACGAGGGATGGAGTTGGGTTGATGGAGAGGACTCTTGCGGATGTTCTTGCCGAGCTTGTTGACGCCGAGATGAGGATTTCGAGATCCATCCATGGATGGGATTCCCAAGCTTCGCTTAGAATCGATCTCTGGTTAGGGTTTCGATGGTTGGGAGTTGGGAGAAGAAGACCTCGGGGATGATGGGAATGAATTTGTTTGTTTAATCGGGGAAATTATGAGTGGAATTTAGTAAGTAGTGGGATTGGACTAAATTTCTGGCTGTTTGGCGGTGTGAGACTTTGCTGACCCAGACTTGGCTCTATACTAGATCTTGTTCTCTTCCTCTCTTGTGAACGGACATAAAATGGGGAAATTGTTAATAGACCCATCAAAAGCTTTATAATTATATATTTATCCCAAAAAATATCATAATTATTTGTATATCCTAAAGAAAAGTTAAACTATGAATATGCCCTTAATATTAGGGTACATTGACAAAAGTTAACTAGATGATCTTAACCATGGTTACAACTTAGATTAAGGGTTAAAAATATCCAAAATACCCTTTTTATATATTTTCATTATTTTAAATTTTAGATTTTTAAAAAAGATATTTATAAATTTACAATCAAACAAATTTTTCAGGGGTATATATATAAATGTATAAATGTTATTTCGCATGTCTATCATTTGTTAACCAACAGTTTTTATTTGATTTTAACCAACATACGCGATTTACCTATTATTTATGGGTATGTATGTAATTATGTTTTATTCAGGGTAAATAGGGTAAATATGCAATTTTTCAAAATTATTCAGGGATAAACCTGCAAAAAAACCCTAATATAATTTATTTATTTATTTAAAAGTGAGAAAATTGGATGAGTATTTTATTTATATTAAATATTATTATTAATTTAGAAAGAAGGTATAAATTTTGGATAAATTAGTTTCCGAACTAGCTCAATGTTATCAATTTAACCTTACATTTTTAATTTAGGCTCTATTTAATATGTTGTAAATGGTTAATGTGTTGCACTTGTAAATGGTCTTTTCTAGTATTCGGTTTGATTTGCATCTACCACAATAATGCAGCAAAAAAAAAAAAATTATGATTAACAAATCTCTTTGAGCAGCTCCTAAGATAGTGCGCTTCTTTGCTTTCCTAGAAGTTCACCTACCCCTATTTATGATGTGCGTGAGGGAGGGTCTTCCTCATCTAGGGGACCGCGAGCTTCAGTAAAGACAACCCTGAAAGACAGAGGGGGGAGGCCTCCGCTGATCTCGATCCCAAATCTTTGCATGGTCCTAATGGAGAGAGGAGTTGTGCAGGTGCCTTCTGGGCCAGCGTCGTTAAGAACCAGAAGGATGAGAAGAAGGTGGACTTTATGCCCTCTCTAGGCCTGGTGGGAAAGATATAGTGTTTTTGGAGGTTGACATCATCTTGCAAACTCAGGAATCCATGCGGAATTGCCTATACGATAGCTTTTCGGTAAAGCCCCTCTCCTTGAGAACTCAAGAGAAATACTCTCCAAGTTGTGGTATGGCC
This sequence comes from Dioscorea zingiberensis, assembly GCA_026586065.1. NCBI lineage: Eukaryota > Viridiplantae > Streptophyta > Magnoliopsida > Dioscoreales > Dioscoreaceae > Dioscorea > Dioscorea zingiberensis. The sequence continues at coordinate 39,121,341 of CM048824.1, forward strand.
TCGGAGATTTCTCGATTGCAGACATGCCTAATAGATACTTCCTTTCACTACTCCTCGAGCTCTATGGTCGAATACTTGCTCTTGGAGGGTCCCTGGATGATGAATGGTCTAGTGTTGCACCTAATGAGATGGCGAGAGCACTTCCAGCCATCGTTTGAAAAACTCTCTTCAGCTACTCTTTGGGTGCAGTTACACCATTTGTTCGTTGAGTACTAGTCTTTGAAGACCTTGGAGACGGTAGCGTCCTTCTTCAATCGGGTGTTGAAGATCGATGAACCACGCTCTCCATGAAACCGACAAAATATGCTCGAGTGTGTGTTGAACCCGATCTTGCTCAGCTACTGAAGAGGGCATGTGGGTAAGTTATGCGTGATATCTAAGATCTTTATTTTTATCCTTTACGAGAAGCTTCCTGCTTTTTGCTACAGATGTGGAGTTTTAGGTCTTATAGTGGAGGCATGCATGGCTTAGGCAACTAGGGTCCTTGAGTGAAAAGCTAGAACCGAACCAACACAGGTCGACCTGAAAGGGAAGTGAATGATGGTCGAGGACACCAGCGTGCCTTGTAAGAATACAGAGCTTAAGTAATGCATGTTGTGGGAGGATGACCAGGGGAAAAACTCAGGAGGAGAAGAAGTTTGGGCCTAGCTTATGGTTCGCCAATTGAAATTAAAGGTCATGGGAGATAGCCAATGAGTGAAGTTCGGGGAGACGAAGAGACATATGTACGCCATAGGGACACATGGAGGTACCCATAAGGGTAATAGGCTTTCAACCGTTTGAGAAGTCAGCTGGTTGATGGACACATAACGTCTGCTACTCATGGCAGAGGGTGGCATACTTGGGACGTGGAGGGAACATGTTGACCTCGAGAAGTGTGAGAGACACACTATCCTCAGGATATGGGGATAGAGTGGGAGGCATACCTCTGCGAGTCTAGTCCCGAGAGATGTTTGATTGGTATAACTTGCTCTCTGATTTAGTGCATGAGCCGAGGTACTTGGGTGTAGCTGACAAGGAACCCAGAGAGGCAAGGGACGTCCTAATGGAGACCCCTAGGGTATTCTTGAACAGTCCAAAGGCAGTAGGAGATAAGGTTAAGGGGCACGTGGTTGCAAGGGTTTCTCAGCTGATGGGGAAAGGAACAGTTGCCTGAAGACCATAACTCGATTAATCTAATTTCTAATTAAACTTATATGTCACATGTCTCTTTAGCTGATGAAATAACAAGGAGATTAGAAGGAGAAGAGACAGGTGCTCTGCAAGAAGAAGAAATGAGAGGTGTGGAGCAACCCTCGGATCTTGGAGACTCCATGGAGACGGAAGACAACAATGGTTGGAGAAATAAATGTGTTAGCTCTCCAAAGAGAGAGCAAATTTATAGGACTTTAATCTATTTTTTAGAGACGAATTTAGTGTTTATTAATTGATTTTTGTATATTTTGGCTCTATTTTATGTATGTTGTACAACTTGTGGATGTTCTACTTGTTAGTGCATTTTCATCATAATTTATATATTTTTAGGCTCTAATTCAAGTGTATATTTTCATTGTATTAGAAAATCCAAATTTTGGCTAAGTTAAAGAACAACCTGCAAGTTGGCACCTCAACGCCAATCAATTGGGGTCGCAGCGCCAAATTCTTGGAGAACTAGAATATCAGCGAGTTGCTCTGCAGCGCTGAGCAAACATGCAAGGCTAGGAGTTCATGTCACTACGCTAATCCGTTGGTGTCATGGCACTGAGTTGCGGTCTATAAAAAGACAATTGATTTCTAAGGTTTCGCATCCAAGCTTGGCGGCCGAGTCCTGCAACCTTACAACGATCCAGAGGATTTGAAGGCAAATCAACGGAGAGATAAGGCTCTCAAAAGGGAATAAGTGTGTTTTACATTCTTAGATTCATAGATTTATCTCCTTTTGTATTCCAAACCATGGATGTTATGTATGAATCTTTTGATATTTTGATGTTAGCTTCCAACTTTCCTGGCTAGAACTATTATCTAGGGTTGTATTTGTTGTGGAAAAAGTGTACAGGTGGAAGATGGATTTTAGCAGAGATGAAGTCTCGAGGCACGTTACAATGTCGCTCTCCTGAAGGGTAAATTAGCCCCCACCAATTCTGTAGTACAACGGGTTACAGGCTAATTTCCTTTAAGATACAACGGAACTTCCTTTTACCTGCGCTTGTACTGACAAAAGTGAAACCTTTGAAAAGTGGAAAAACAAGATTGTGAAACAGAATTTTGATGCTTTGGACGGAGCACCAAAACTTCGTAATGCCTTTAGAGAGGAGTGTAGAGAGGGAGAGAGAATGCTTGAGAAAAAAAAATTTTGTGAATTGTTGTGGAAAACCCATAGGCTATTTATAGCCAATAATGCACCCTTTTGGATAAGATACAACCTACCATGAAAATGAGTCATGTTTTTCGATAACACCCCATTGGATGAGACACAACCTATCAACAAGAAGAAACATCTCTTTGAATGAGATGTGTCCATCCAAATGGGTCACATCCTTCTCTCTGTGTCTCTTCAAAGTGTCACTTCCCCTTCAATACACCCTTTCATAAAATCCTTTTATAAAACCCTTGCATTTTATTATAAAAATATCCAACATTCCCCCACTATTTTTAAAATAAAATTAAAAATAAATAGATAAATAAATAAATAACATTTTGACATTAGGCATTCTCACTTTCTTGGAAGTCATTTGTATAAATAAAAGTATCTCACGATTTGAACCTTCACTTAGTAGGATTCAATCAAAGTTAAGCAGAGATACATAGTGGACACTGCCTCGAACTAGCATCTCATATTGATAACTGGACTGAATCTACACAAACTTCTTCGAATCTTTCATCTTTTCATTCTACTGCCAGACACCATTATGGCAATGTGTCTCATATCCTTTTATGGATGCTTAGAATTAAAGTCTTGAAAAACTTAGCGGCCTCACTCCTGCATTCATATAGGTGAATCAATTAAGTATCCCCGTGTTATTATACTTGACAAATAGTCCATGAATTCATTAAGAGCATGAGCGCACCCTTCCTTTTCTTTTACGGGTACCAAACACCTTAACCTTGGGATGTTAATATGATTGGTACTTGCCTTCATACTTATGATGTATTTTTTCTCATTAAACTCATAGACATGAAGTTTTCATGAATTGAGTTGAGGTTCCATCACTGATGAATCTTAGATATTGACTTTAAATCCATCCATTTGGAAGTCTTGTAGACTAACTCTTTTAAGAGACCTTTTGTAAAAGGATCAGCCAAATTTTGGAAAGATCTTACAAAATCCATAGTGGTAACTCCATCTTGTATCAACTGTATCACATAAGCGTGTCTCGGACCAATATGTCTTGATTTTCCGGTGTAAGTATTACTATACACCCTAGCCAAAGTTGCTTGACTATCATAATGTATAGATATAGGAGACATAGGCTTTGACCACAATGTATAAAGAGACCTTGGCCACTCCGCTTATTTTCCTGTTGCAGCCAATGCCACAAACTCAGATGCCATTATGGAATCTATTATACATGTTTGTTTTTTGGATCCCCAAGAAATAGCTCCCCCACTAAGTGTGAAGACCCATCCACTTATAGATGAATAATCTTCATAGTTTGTGATCCAGCTTGTATCAGTAAAACCTTCAAGCATCCTTGGATTCCCATTGTAACAAATATAATAATCCATTATTCCTCTCAAATACTTGAGGACTCTTTTAATTGCACCCCAGTGTTGATATCCTAGATTGCTTGTATGCCGACTAAGCTTTCTGACTGCGAATGCTATATCTGGTCATGCGCTCATCATTGCATACATTAGACATTCAATTACTTTCGCATATTCCAATTGAGAGATACCAGTATTAGGTAGCAATCTACATCCTGATACATAAGGAGTAGATATTGGTGAACAATTAGAGTGTTCAAATCTCTTAAGCATGTTTTCAATGTAATGAGATTGAGAAAGCATAATACAATCAGAACTTCTAAATATTTTAATTCCTAAAATGACATTAGCTTCACCCATATCTTTCATATCAAAATTACTAGATAATAACATCTTAGTAGATTTTACTTGTTCTAAATTAGTCTCAAATATGAGCATATCATTAACATATAAACAAATAATAACTCCTTTGCCACCAGAAAATCTACTATATACACATTTATCTCATTGATTAACTGTAAATTCATTTGATAAAAACACTTCATTGAATCTTTTATGCTATTGTTTAGGAGCTTGTTTCAAACCATATAAGGACCTAACTAATTTACATACCTTATTTTCCTTACCTAGTACCACAAAACCTTTAGGTTGCTCTATATAAATTTCCTCTTCTAATTTACTATTCAGGAATGCTATTTTTACATCTATCTGGTGAATTTCTAATTTATAAATGGAGGCCAAGGCTATCAAAGTTCTTATTGAAGCCATTCGAGCGACAAGAGCATAAGTATCAAAGAAGTCTATCCCTTCTTTTTGAGTATAGCCTTTAGCGACCAATCTAGCTTTGTACTTTTCAATAGTATCATCAATCCGTTTCTTTTTCTTGAATATCCATTTACAACCAATTGGCTTTGATCCTGGTAGGAGATTTACTAGAATCCAAGTATTATTGCCCGTTATTGAGTCTATTTCATCATTCATAGATGATGATATAGCTTCCTTGAAGGTATTGGGATCAAACTCAATATTTAAACATATTGGAATCTGTGTAACAATATCTTCATTGGTTCCTTCCAACGTAAACATATAGATTTCATATCCATATGTTTTTGGTATCCTTAGTCGCTTACTCCGCCGAAACTCATTTGAATCTTCCTTAGAAGTTGTTTTCTCTATGTAAAATTCCTAAAATTCATGTTGTTTAGGTGAAGAGGTGAACCTTGATTCATCAAATATAGCATCCCATGATTCAATCACCGTACTATGCTGTGCATACCCAAGAAACATACATTCTACTCCTCTTTCACCCAACTTTTTCCTTTTAGGTTCCGGTAACTTCACTATAGCACGGCATCCCCATACTTTCAAATAATTGAGATTGGGTTTTTTATGCTTCCATGCCTCATATGGAGTCATAGGTTTCCCTTCTGTAGGAACCCTATTAAGAATATGACAAGTAGTTAATAATGCTTCACCTCAATATTCATTTGATAGGCCAGACATAGACATCATGGTGTTAACCATCTCCATAATGTTCCATTCTTCCTCTCAGCCACACCATTTTGTTGTGGTGAATAAGGAACTGTCACTTCATGTATAATCCTAAGAGATTCGAAATATGAAGGACTATAGTATTCCCCTCCTCTATCAGTCCTTAAGCATTTAATCTTAGTTCTACATTGGTTTTCAACTTCATTTTTAAAGACATTAAATTTATCCATAGCTTCATCTTTATAACACAAAAGATAAACATAACAAAATCTACAGCTATCATCTATAAATGTCACAAAATACTTTTTACTACCAATAGTAGGAGTAGCATGCAAATCACATATATCACTATGCATTAATTCAAGCAAGTTTAAATTCATTTAAACAGTAGAAAAGAGCTTCCTAGCAATCTTAGTTTGCATGCAAGTAGAGAATTTATTCCCATTATCATTTAAGTGAGGTAATAATTTTATTTTAGACATATTATGCAATTTTTTATAATTAATATGTCCTAAACGACCATACCATAAATCAGATGACTCAAGCACATAAGCAAAGTTCTTACCCATCATACAAATGACCTTTTCCAACAAAGACTCCACCCTTAGATAGTACAAAATTATATGCCTCAAATACAAGTTTAAATCCATGCTTATTAAGCAAACTTCCAGACACCAAGTCCCTTTGAACTTAGGGAGCATACAACACATCATTTAGAGTGAGAAATTTTCCAGACGTGAATTCCAATTTCACCACTCCCTTGCCTTGAACAGAAATACTAGCTGAGTTTCCCATGAAGAGAGAAACTCCTTCCACATTAGGCTCAAATTTCTTAAATAAATTCTTGTTATTACAGACATGTCTTGTAGCTCCAGAATCAACCCACCAAAAAATACTAACTTCGAGTATGTTAGCCTCAAAGATCATGGCTGCAAAATTGTCTTTTAGAGCTTTTTCATTCTCCTTGTCCTTCATGAGACCGACAATCTCTTAAATGCCTCTGCTTGCCACAATAATAGCAAGCGCCTTTCTTCTTCTTGTTCTTGGCATACTCTTTGGTAGGATGATTGGGCTTGTTTCCCTTTGAGAGCTTGGATGGGACTTCCTCCTCTGCTAAGAGGACCTTGAACTTTTCATCCATCTTTTGAATACCATCCTTCTGCTTCGATATTCCTCATCAATTTGAAGATGATTAATCAAATCCTCGAGGGAAATATCTTCCTTCTTGTGTTTAAGACTATGCTTCACATTTTTCTAAGAATGAGGGAGTTTATCTATAATAGAGGTTACTATGATGGTCTCATCCATATTCATATTATTTTGTTTTACATGTTGCAGAATCCTATCGATCTCATAAAATTGCTCAATAATAGATCTACCATCTATCATTTTATAACTGAAAAATTTACTGACCATGAACTTCTTGTTTGTTGTGTCTTCAAGTATGCATTTTTGGTCCAGTACATCTCATATCTCTTTTGCAGTAGCGTGATGTTGATATGAGTCGAACAAAGCATCAAACATGGAATTAAGAATATGTCCACAATACGTCAAATCATCATTCTCCTATTTTTGTCTTTTTCGAGCCGTATACAAAGATTCTTTCTTTGGATCATCGGGTTGAATAGGCTTTAGAGTAGACAACACGTACACCACTTTCAAAGTTGCAAGTAGTAGATGCATCCTCTTTTGCCAACATTTGATGTTCGTCCCATTGAATTGTTCCAACTTGACTAGATTGCCCATCTCCTTTAATGTCGTCAAATCCATCAAGACTTAATTTACCCTTAAGAATGTTGTTGAAAAAGTGTATAGGTGGAAGATGGATTTTAGTAGAGTGAAGTCTCGAGGTACGTTACAATGTCGCTCTCTATAAGGGTAAATTAGCCCCCACCAATTCTGTAGTACAATGGGTTACCGACTAATTTCCTTTAGGATACAACGAAACTTCCTTTCACCTATGCTTGTACTGACGAAAGTGAAATCTTTGAAAAGTAGAAAAACAAGATTGTGAAATGAAATTTTAATGCTTTGTACGAAGCACCACAACTTTGTAATGCCTTTAGAGAGGAGTGTAGAGAGGGAGAGAGAGTGCTTGAGAGAAATTTTTTTTTGAACTGTTGTGGAAAAGCCAAAGGCTATTTATAGCCAATAATGCACCCCTTTGGATGAGACACAACCTACCATGAAAATGAGTCATGTCTTTTGATACACACCATTGGATGAGACACAACCTATCAACAAGAAGAAACATCTCTTTGAATGAGATGTGTCCATCCAAGTTGGTCACATCCTTCTCTCTTTGTGTCTCTTCAAAGTGTTACTTCCCCTTCAATACACCCTTTCATAAAATCCTTTCATAAAACCCTTTCATTTTATTATAAAAATATCCAACATGTATGACCTGATTAACATGTTTATCAATAATAGTCTTTGATTCATGGTGATTGCAATGTTACTTGGATATGCTTGTGACATGGCTTTTATTCAATCATGTGTCAAAAGACGATAACAAACATTTAGCTATGCATTTAAGAAATTAGATGTATAGACAAGTCATGCATCGCAAGGTGGAAGTCCAAATTGACCGTAAAACCTTGGCATAGGCATATGTCGTAGGTGCCCCATGGTTAGGGTATTGAATATAGGGAATATAACCACTCACTCTACTCATAAACATTTGTTGTAGAGACCACATGTGTATTCCCGAAACATCGGGAATCATCATTTGTGCCATGCACTTGAAGTCCCCTAGAATACCAATGAATAGCCCTTGTCCAATACATAGCAATCATATATGAATCTTAGATAAAAATCAATAACATGTTGATGCGTAAAATCCGCAAGTGTACGGGTCGTATCAAGTAATAATAGTGGACGTAGAAGTCGGGTTGTCGATCCACAGGGAGATGGAAGTACTAGTACCCACTATTTATATACTATCTAGTCGATCCAAAGAAGTGGTTGATTATGCTAATTCTAAACTAATTAAATTGAAACACAAACAAGGGAATTGAGTACTCTTGAAGTTAAACTATCATAAGAAGGGGATGCTCGAACAATTGGATCCACCTTGGACTTCTAAAGGATGAATGCTCTTTCTCTATCTCAATTACTTAGTTAATTCTTGGCCAAGGGTTCCTATCGTGCTTTCACTCCCTCATCCCGAGGTGAGCTACTAATCCTGGTGCCCTTATCGGTTATGTTCTCGAACCTATGTCTTGGAGGGACTATGGGAATAATACATCTAACGGACTCGCTCTCCTTAGTACCCGGGTTCCTTATATACTCACAATCCCCTCTATTGGAGATGGTCTACACATGGGGAAGCGTTCGCTTCTTCCCCCATATGGACTACTTAAAAATCCTCCTCGAGCTTTACTTAGCGTGAGGGATTCACTCACATTAAAACATCCAATAGACTCAAGCAATGTAACCAAGCAATCAAAATAGAGAAATAACAATTAAAACATGTCCAAGGGTTCACCAATCATCCAAGCATCTACAAAGTTAGACCTTCATAAAAGGGGGGCAACAATCCACAACAAAGATGAAAGAAATCAAGAAAGACATAATAATGAAATATTATGCGATCACCGTTGGTGGCTTCTTGATCCTCCTCCTTTGATTTCCCCTCTTCTTGCTCCAATGGCTTGAAAGAGATGATCCTCAAGCTCTCTCCAAGGTTTGTTCCCTTCCCTAGCTCCTGGTCTCCCTCTGAAACCCTTTCTCATCGGCTTTTATACCCCTAGGGCTTTAAGGGTAAGATTTACCAAGTTGCCCCCATCTAAGTCTGCAGTTTCGCCCAAATCCGACGATGTACGGGCCCATATACGGGCCCATATGTCAACCCATATATAGGCCAGCCACCTTCATACGGGCCCATATACGGGCCGTATACCTGCCCATATACGGGCCAATCATCACGCCAACAATTGTACGGGCCGTATACTGACCCGTATCCTCTCCAGGGGCTAGTATACGGCCGTATGTTAGCCCATATGGATCCTTCTGGGTGCTCTGGGATCCCGACTTCTCCCGAAATGCTTTCTTTCCTCCGTGGTCCTCATATAATGGCTTGTTGATGAAAATAAATGCATTTTGAGTATCGGTGGGCTAAAAGTCTTCATAATCACATGCCAAGCATATAGGAATATAGTATAAAATTATTCTCAAATGAACACTTATCAAATATCTCCACACTTAAAGGTTTGCTTGTCCCCAAACAAAGAAAATCAATCAACAAAAGAAAATATAAGTGTTCATCCTATTGGCCATAGAAATTATACATGAATTCCATTCCAAGTTCACCATCAAAATCCGCATTCTCCTATTTTCATACCGGGACCTAAATTGATCTTGTGTCTTGTTTCATCGCGGCTCTAGAGGAATATCTTCACTCCACATGCCATGTTCCATAGTCTTAGCAGGACAAGCATACCCTCAATGGACTCTAGAAGATCCTTGAGGCCCTAAGTTTCAAGACAACCAACCCTCTATATATTAAGCAAATGGTGGACAAGTTCAAGAAGCTTTGAATGTAGTATACACATTTTTTATATATATATTTATTTGGGTAGGGCATCTCTAATGGATCCGATTTTCCTTGCTAAAGATCAGTGTAGAGTGCAGGTCCTCTTTTCCTTAGGATGCACATGCTGTTTAGGCACCAAAACACCCGGGTACTTAGAGGGTTACAACTCTACCTAGATGTGTTCATACTTAGAGTGACTTTTCGAATTGAGGAACACCTTGATTAAGGGCAGGGACCCCAAACTACTTCATCTCAATAAGTAGCGGAACATGTCTTTATTGCTTTAATAACTAAACTATTATGTACATGCTATTTTATTCTTCTCTTACTTGTCCACTAGGCTATGTTATGAAGGGTTAGAAGCTCAACTAGTGCCACTAAGCCTCTTGGAGCCATTGAGAGTAATGCTTAACAATTAAAGTCAACAAAACATGGCAAAGAATTACCTATTGTCACTAGAGATTTTGAATTTCACAAAGATTTTCTTTAGATGTTCATGGTATGTCATAGGAGAATTCGAAAAATTTTGAGTACTATGATGGTGCATTAAGAATAAAATCATGTCATACATGCTATCATAAAAAAAAATTGGCAATGAATTTCATCAATAGTTCAATAATAGCTACCTATCTCCACACTTAAAGTTTTGCTATGAGTGTACAAATATAAAAGATAGGTAGCTACCAATCTCCACACTTAAAATTGTACATTGTCCTCAATCTATGCAATAATCAAAAAATGAAACATGCATGGAGAAAGGTGAACTAAAACTTCCCCGGTTATTTTGGTGTGCCAATTGATTTCCACAAAGTTGGTGCGCGGCCACTACCGGGGGCGTTGACTCAAATTCCACTTCTACAACGCGAGGGAAGATCATTATATCTCTACAAAAGATAAGAGGAAAGCACAGGAGTCTATAAAAGATAAACAGGAGAATGAGTGTAGCAGGGCGATGCCCTTGCTAGCCATACACGGTGCGCAAATAAACTCATAAGTCCACAAAGCAAGAAATATAAAAAGGTGCATAAGGAAATAAGTCTCATCAACACAAATGAAAGAGATGTATCAAAATCCTCAAAGTGCGGGGTTATCTGCTGGCGGTGCCGGTGCTGGAGGAGGTGCAAATGCTAGGTGTCCACGGATAAAGATGGATAGCTCTGCGAATTGGTCTCCCAAGCGGTGTTGCTCCGTGAGAATCGTATCTTGGGTAGCCCGAATGTCCTCAATCTTCTCCTCCAGGTGCGTGACTCGGCTCCAGCTCGCGGAAGATGGAAGCTCGTCGGCGGGAGGTGGGCTGTCGGAGTCCTCAGAGTCGGAATCCTTATCATCACTAGAGCTGTCGACGCCCTGGCCAACCAATCTGTAGCAGCCTCGCGCGTGCGTGACGAGCCCCATCTGGCATAGTGTGCTCATCCCCTAGTCCGCAATGAGCTGAAGGCGCTCCATGTCCTCCGTCTTTTCCTCGAGGCCCATGCCGATGATGGTGCGGGTAATATAGGGCCCCGCAGTGATCAACCTCAGCCGGGTGTGGGTCCCCTGGTACATTAAGTAATCGGCGAGTACGTATCCTAGATAGATAGGTACCCGCTCGAAGATGTTGTACAGGATAAAGAGATCGGTGACCGTGACCACCCCGGTGCTGTCGTCTCATCCCGCGATGGAGCGGCTGACGAGTGCACGGATAAAATGGTGCACCGGATAAGACATGAGGCTCGCCTTGTTGTTCCCATGGCGCCACCCAAGCTGAACCCAATAGCGCGCGGCTGTAATGATATGGTCGCGGAAGGAGGTGTGGAGCTCCCGATGCTCCCGAGTGTGGAGGGCCTCCCTGTCATAGAAGCCCATGAGCAGGGCGAACTGAGTGTAGCTCATGGTCCTCTTCTCCCCGAAGAGCTGGAAGGAGATCGCTGTGAGGGACCACTCCTGTATGGAACTCCGATCAGCCTCGAACGTACTGAGAACCTCCAAAGTCGCCTCTCGAAAGGTCTCGTGGTTGATGGAGAACACTTTGTCCCATCCACTAACCCCGAGCATGCTTTGTACCCGATCCGCGATCCCCAACTGAGTGACGACGCCCCAATCTATATACCGCATTCGCCCAAAGGGCTTGGCGGCCAACTTCTGGTAACGGTGGAAGAAGCGATCCTCCTCAAACTGAGGGGTGGTGGAGGATCCTTTACCGGTTCTCCTCTTCTTTGATGCAACAACTTTTCTCAGCATATCTATAAAGAATAATCGAAAAGGATATTAGTGCGATAAAAAGATTGTGACAATTTAACTGATTAATGCGCACTATGGCCCTCAATTGGCCCTATACGGTCTTTCATACGGGCCATATACCAGCCCGTATGGGGCACACAGGGCCATACGGGAACATACGGCCATTATATGCGTCGAGTAGCGGCAGTAGCGCCGACCCCCATGGCTTACAACCCCTCATTTATACTCCAGTCACATCCTAATCTCTTTCTAAGCATCTAGACATGCCATAGATCAACACATTCAAGCAAGAATTTGACATAAAGAACATAAATCCACTCAAAATACATCCATTGAATCCCTAGGTTTCTAAAATGGTGAAGATGGAGAATGTCGACAAATCAATGCATTAGAATGCATACCTAGCGGAGAATGAAGCCCAAAATCGAAGAGGGTGGTCGCCTCGGCGAGGAGAGGTCTCGGATCTATGCGGAGGGGGAGTGGGGCGGCTAGGTTGTGATAAAATTGAAGAAAAGATTTGCCCCTTTACAATGCCCCAACCTGGCTATATATGGGCCAGTATACGGGCCGTATAACAGCCCGTATATGACACTGGGTGTGTCATACGGCCATGTATACGGGCAGTATGACAGCCCAAATATACCACTGGGGACTCCATACGGCCGTGTGAAAGGCCGTATGGATGCCCGTATGGGCCTGGGTTTAGCTTGTACAGCCAATCCAGGACACCACTCGAGTTCTCCTCGCTCTCCCTATTGGCAATCATGTATTCTAGGGCTATGAATGGATTGACAACCAGCATGATGACATAAAACATCATAGAAATGGACAAGATACATCTCAATCATTTATGTCACACACACAATCTAATTAAAGAAGTTTGCACTAAAACGAAAGAAAAAAAGAATTTCAAGAGCTTGGGTTGCCTCCCAAGAAGCGCTTGTTTAATGTCACTAGCTTGACGTACCTTGCTATTACCTCACGGGGGTTCAAATACCTTGTAGTTCTCATTGGCACCTCCTTTAAAGCATTGTCCAAATAAACGCAATCCCAAGTTGGTATAAATTGAGCAATCAGTTTTGTTCATACCTGGGCTTCCCTTGGAAGTATTGTGAGCAAAAGGTTTCATGCTTACCCCTTTCTCCTTCACCTTCTTCCAACATGTTGAAGAAAGATTGAACTTTTGCTTCTTTTGCTTGACTTGCACCATTCCCACTTTTGATGAAGGGGAGTTCTCTTGGATCTCCTCCGAGTGCCTTTCTTATGTCCCCAAGTAGGGGTATAGTGGGTCTACCATGAGCAAGTCCTCAACACATTCAGAAGTGATTACATCCACGTCGTCAAGACAATATGAAGTGTCATCTTGGGCCATTGAGTGCCGCATTGCATCTGGCAATTGAAAGACAACCTCTTGATCTCCCACCCTCAAAGCAAGCTTCCCTTGTGCATGATCTTCAAGAGCTTGAGCTGTGGCGAGGAAAGGTCACGCAAGAATGATGGGCACGTCAACTTCATCCTCAACATCTAACAACACAAAATCTGCAGGGAAAACAAATTGGTTAATCTAGACAAGTACATCTTCAGCTATCCCTTTTGGTCTTCTAACAGATCGGTCGGCCAGCTGTAGTGTCATCCCCGTGGGTTTAGGGTCTTCGAGGCCGAGCTTCATGTACAATTTATAGGGCATTACATTGATACTTGCCCCAGAATCCGCCAATGCCTTCTTCGTAACCCATTCTCCAAGGATACACAAGACCACAAAACTACCCGGATCCTTCAACTTCTTTGGCATGGTTTGTTGAATAATGGCCGAGCATTGGGCATTAAGCATCACCGCACCTAAATCTTCCAATTTCTTCTTGTTGCAGAGGAGGTCCTTCATGAATTTTGCATACTTGGGCATTTGGGCCAGGACCTCCACAAAAGGCATATTAATGTGTAGTTGCTTCAACATACCCTTGAACTTCATCAATTGGGCTTCTTCCTTGTCGTTTTTCAACCTCTTAGGATAGGGAGCTTGAGGTTGGTAAGGGGGTATGGGCGGTACATGTCCGGTCTTTTCCTTCTCCTTTCTTCCTTCCTTGGGATTAACAATGGGTTCGGAGTCCTCAACTTCGAAGGGGGTGTTTGTTTGAGGCTTTGAAACCGGGAGTTCCACCTCTTTACCACTTCTTAAAAAAATGGCTTTACATTTTCACCCTGAGGGTTTTCCTCCATATTGCTTGGCAAACTACCTTGTGGTCTCTCGGCTAGTGATTTTGTTATTTGCCCAACTTGATTTTCCAAATTATGAACGGTAGCTTGCAAATTCCGGATGATAGAATCATTGCTTTGCATGTACTTCACAATCACCTCTTCCAAATTGAACTTATTCTCTTGAGGCTTTGGGGGGTATTGAAACCCGGGAGGGTACTGTCCAGTTGTCAATAGCTCAATTTTCCTTGTCAACATATCAAGCTTTTCACCAAGAATTGGATCAAAAATTACAGCTTCATCTATAGACCCCACATTTTTCACTTGCTTGTCTCTAGTGGACAAATGGGCTTCATTACCGGCCATGTCTTCAAAGATTTGCTCGGCTTCCTCCGGGTATTTGTTCCCCAATGATCCACAGGCGGTGGCATCCAACAATTGCCTAGTTGAATTGTCCAAACCATTGTAGAATGGTCTCACCTTAGCATAGGGGTCTAGAACATGCTGTGGGCAACGCCATAGCAACTACTTGTACCTCTCGTAAGCTTCAAAGAAGGATTCGGCGGGCCCTTGCTTAAAATCGAAAATATCCAACCTTAGCTTCGCGGCCTCGCTTGGTGGAAAGTAGCGGCCCAAGAATTTGTCTAACATTTCAGTCCAAGTACGGATGGATCCATGGGGCAATGAAGTAAGCCACCTATATGCACCTTCCTTCAAGCTAAATGGAAAAAGTTTCAACTGAATTACATCATCAGAAGCCCCATTGATCTTGAATATGTTGCAAATTTGAATAAATTTTGCTAAATGAGCATGGGGATCTTCATCGGGCCACCGATCAAATTGAGCTGTATTCTAAATCATGCTCATTGTGCTCGCCTTGATCTCAAAGTTGTTCATGTTGACAATGGGAGGATGCACACTGAACTCCTCCCGGTATAATGAGATCTCTCATATTAGGCCAATGTCCTTCTTCTCTCGGCCATGATTGGAATTTCCCTTGCTTCACCAATAATTTTGGTAGGAATGAAGTTCATCGACTCCGAAGAGGATCCCGGAAGCGTTTCTTCAATTTCCTTTAGTCTCCGGTGCAAGGTTCTTTCAATCTCACTATCAACTTCAAGCACTCCTTTAGAATTCTTTCGGGTCATGCAATTTATACCTCGCAAGATATTTAAAAAATGAAGATTAGTATCTAAAATTCCAATGAAATGAAAAACAAAACAAAGAAAGAAAGTAAAGAGAAAAAAGTAAAATGACTAAAGTAGTAAACTCCTAGCTTTCCTAGTAATCCAATTCTCCCTGGCAACGGCACCAAAAACTTGATGGGTAAAATCCGCAAGCGTACGGATCATATCAAGTAATAATAGTGGACGTAGAAGTCGGGTTGTCGATCCACAGGGAGATGGAAGTACTAGTACCCACTATTTATCTTCTATCTAGTCGATCCAAAGAAGTGGTTGATTATGCTAATTCTAAACTAATTAAATTGAAACACAAACAAGGGAATTGAGTACTCTTGAAGTTAAACGATCATAAGAAGGGGATGGTCGGACAATTGGATCCCCCTTGGACTTCTAAAGGATGAATGCTCTTTCTCTATCTCAATTACTTGGTTAATTCTTGGCCAAGGGTTCCTATCGTGCTTTCACTCCCTCATCCAGAGGTGAGCTACTAATTCTGGTGCCCTTACCGATTTTGTTCTCGAACCTATGTCTTGGAGGGACCATGGGAATAATACATCTAAAGGACTTACTCTCCTTAGTACCCGGGTTCCCGGTATACTCACAATCCCCTCAATTGGAGATGGTCTACACACGGGGAAGTGTTCGCTTCTTCCCCCATATGGACTACAAAAATCCCTCCGGGCTTTCGCAACGTAGAGAGATTCACTCACATTAAAACATCCAATAGACTCAAGCAATGTAACCAAGCAATCAAAATAGAGAAATAACATTGATTAAAACATGTCCAAGGGTTCACCAATCATCCAAGCATCTATAAAATTAGCCCTCCATAAAAGGGGGCAACAATCCACAACAAAGATGAAAGAAATCAAGAAAGACATAAATAATGAAAGATTATGCGATCACCGTTGGTGGCTTCTTGATCCTCCTCCTTTGATTTCCCCTCTTCTTGATCCAATGGCTTGAAAGAGATGATCCCCAAGCTCTCTCCAAGGTTTGCTCCCTTCCCTAGCTCCTGGTCTCCCTCTGAAACCCTTTCTCATCGGCTTTTATACTCGTAGAGGCTTTAAGGGTAAGATTTACCAAGTTGCTCCCGTCTAAGTCTGCAGTTTCGGCCAAATCTGACAATGTACGGGCCCGTATACGGGCGTATGTCAGCCCATATATGGGCCAACCATCTTCATACAGGCCCGTATACGGGCCGTATACCCACCCATATACGGGCGTATGTCAGCCCATATATGGGCTAGCCATCTACATACAAGCCGTATATTGACCCGTATCCTCTCCAGGGGCTAGTATATGGCCGTATGTCAGCCCGTATGCTAGCTCGTATAGATCCTTCTAGGTGCTCTGGGATCCCAGCTTCTCCCGAAATGCTTTCTTTCCTCCGGGTCCTCATATTATGGCCTGTTGATGAATATAAATGCATTTTGAGTATTGGTGGGATAAAAGTAGTCATAATCACATACCAAGCATATAGGAATATAGTATAAAATTATGCTCAAATGAACACTTATCACATGTCATGAAGGTATACAACCCTAGTACTTGAATACTGAGACTTTTCCTGTACTCTTCATAATTTCTATTGTTTTCTAGATTTAGATTTAGAGGATGCAAAACCCCTTTTATTGATCAACTGATTGAACCAAGAACTTGGAGTAGGTAAGTACTTAACTAGATCCATATTCCACTCCCTGAGAAAATCGACATCGGGACTCACTTATTATTACTTTGACCATATACGCTTGCGTGCGGAGGCATATTGCTTCGCTCGCTCCCATAAAAGTTTTTAGTGTCGTTGCTAGGGACTGGTTAGGTACTAGTTGATATTAGTTGAATTACGATCTAGTTCACTTCATTATATCTTTTTATTTTTGTTTTTGTTTTGTTTACATTCTTTTGTACTAGCTTTTTGTTTATATATAGCATTTTTATTTCTTGCATAGCATTTTACTTTTGTTCTTACATAGTATTATTTTTGTTCTTACAATAGATTTTCAGTTTTGATTAAGTTTAGAGTTGGTTAGATTCATTTTTTTTAGTTAGTTGGTGCATGAGCAACATGAGCCTAGAGTCTTGAGATTACCTTTAAAAGGCTTAGGCAAGAGAACTAACACAAGGATCAACCCAGCTTAATTATCTAGTTCTAGACAGATAGAAGGTGATGATTGATCGCCTACTTTTCGTTGTTGTGCAGTTATGCTCTTTATTGAAGGCGATTGACCAATTATAGTACTCGGGTTATCGAGGTCGAACCACAGGGAGGAACAAGAAAACAGAACAAAATCAAATAAACAAAGACTATATTAGAATTACTTGATTTATAATTTTTATACTTTGGAAGGACTAATTTGAAAACTAATTTCTTTTAATCAAATTACTTGATGAAAGAGAGAGACTAAGGCTCCAGGTTCAATTTGCCTCCCCAATATGAGCATTTAATTACAACCCTCTAAATATCCATGGTTTTCCAATCACATTTAAGCATGCATGCATCATGATCATAGGCAATAACTAATCAAAGGAAACTCCAAGCTTTAATTAACCTATGCTCAATGAAACATCAAACTTAATAAATTCTATCTCATTAAATGGAAACTTGTTCGTCAATTGCAAATAAAAGGAATATCCAAATAATTCACAATGCCTAACTAGTTCACCAAACCATTGATCAACCAAAGTACCAAACCATAGATACAAAGAAATATTCAATTATGTATCAATTCAGAGGATGTTAATGCCCACCATTGGGTTGGATCAAATCTTCCCTCTTGCCTCAGTCCAAGGTAATTCAGCCTCGCATGGCCATGGAGTGCAGCAAAAGAAGAGGAAGAGGAATGAGTTTCTTCATCTCGAGCCTCACGTTCACCGCTTCCTATTCGCTGATTTTTTTCTCCTTCTTTTCCTTCTGGCGGCTGCCCTAGTTTTTTCTCATATTTATGCATATCAGTCCTTTCCCCAGCCGTTGGATTGATGGGCAATCCCCTTTGATGAGTGGCTGATTTTTGTTAAATATCATGGTTGATTGTTGGGCTGGAATTGGGCTTCATGATGAATGGTTGTTGGTCATCCATGTTGGTGGGCCTTGGACCTTATATTTGACCTGCAATGATATTATGCATAGAAACCCATAAAGAATATAATTTCACAAGAAACTTATTTATTAAGCCATAATGGTGATTTTACATGCCAAACTAATAATAATAATGCCCAACAAAGATGTATTAAGTGCATATTTTTACACTCATCAATGATCAGTCTCACACCAGAGTATGCAATACCATTTTCTTAGCTGCAAATTAGCATACAATGACCAAGAATTCAAGCAAACAATTTTTAGATTAAACTTGTAATTATTCAAATATTGCAAAATCTAGGGCAATTTACAGGTTTACCTCATGATGATCCTAATGGCTAGGTCCTAAATTTCCTTGAGTCTAGTCACACATTTAAATTTAATGGTGTTTCTGAGGATGCCTTGAGATTAAGACTTTTTCCGTTCTCACTTAGGGATAAATCAAAGAGCTAGTTACAATCCTTGTCTATTGAGTCCATCATCACTTGGGATGACCTCGTACAAAAACTTCTAGTAAAGTTCTTTCCCCCTTCAAAAACTGTACTCCTAAAAAATGACATTGTCATGCCCCGAACTAGAGGTGTCAAACGGGCCTGCCCGGCCGCAAGACTTGCCCGCCCGTGCGGCACCCAGCCGGCCTAGGCACGCCAGACGCTTCTGATGAGCATGCAATGCTTAGGCCATATGATTTTTATTTTAAAAAAATAAAATTTTATTAAAAAATCGTAAAAATCATAAAAAAAAAATCAGAAAAAATCCAGAAAATTTCTAAATTTATATATTCATATGTTTAAAGTATTAAACTTTGGAAAACATATAAATATTGGTAAAATTTCATAAATCAATCAAATTATCATCAATGATTCAATTGTAATTTGTAAATAAACCAATTTTTTTTTAGAAAAACTTATAAAATTTAAAAATATACATCGCACATTTGCACATAATGTCATAAAGGCATAAACATAAACACAATATTGCAAAATCAAATAAACAAATTATATTGATGAAAAAAATATGAAATTATTATTAAGATTCCAAATTAACTCATAAATTACAAAAGAATCAAATTATAAAGAATTTGATTTTATTGAAAAAAACAACTAATAAAAATATTATAATTTATTTGAAAAATATGACAAAAAAACATCATAAATTTTTAAATACAAATGTCTTCAAGTATTGAGTATTCTAAGTATTTAATCTTCATGGTCTTCACTTCACTCTTCAATGTCTTCATGGTCTTCATTCTTCAACTTCAAGTTAGGTCTTCAAGTCTTCAAGCTAGGTCTTCAAGTCTTCATGTTATAGTCTTCAATCTTCATCTTCATGTCTTCAAGTTTTGAAGTCTTCTAGGTCTTCATTGTCTTAATGCCTTCAAGTCTTCTATGTTGACTCCCGGTCCGATCTTTCTGTTGTTATATCTTCTTCAGTGCCACTGCTTGTGTTATTTCCTCCTCGATCTTGAAGTCTATTTTCGGCATCCAACCAATCCTTTAAGCAAATGCACATCTCCAAAGAAGCTTGGTTCAACCGGCTCCTTTTATCATCTAGCACCCTGTTCCCTGCACTAAAACATGACTCTGATGCTACTGTGGACACCGGGGGAGTTAGTAGATCACGTGCCATGGCGGCTAACACAGGATAATTATGCTCTGTTGTTTCCACCATGACAAAATATCTAAATTATTAAATTCCTCCGAAGTGAGGAAAGAACTAAAATCATTTGATAAATACAAGTTTAATTCATGCAAAGAAGAAGTAGTAATAGAAGAAGAAGAAGTAGAAGAGCTACCTTGTTTTTTTCTCATCATATTAAATAATTGTAAAGGGGTTTTACTACTCTTAGATTTTGTTTGAGAAATATTTTGATCATCATCACCCAATTGGGATGATTTTCTACTACCATAAAGTCCATTATAAATTTCATACATTTAAAAAAAAACATGGATTTATATTCATCTTTTAATTGACTATGGTCTAAACCCATGTTTTCATCAAATGAATCTAAAATAAAATTAGCACCTTCAATTTTAAACCTAGGATCTAGCATGTAAGATAAAATATAAATTGGACTAATTACACCAAAATATTTTTTGAATTTTAATTCCATAGAAGCAACAATAGATTCAAAACCATGATGAAATCTATATTTGTTAAAAATGACACTAATAAAATACAAATGACTTATAGTTAAATAAGATGTAGGATAATAAACACCGGAAAAAACATTTGTTGCATTATAAAAAATTTCTAAAAATTCCCTAATCATATTTCCTACTTCCCAATTAAATTTCCTAATTTCATTTTCTCTAAAATGTTCATTACAAAAATAAGTGATAACATCCTTATACTCATAAACACAATCTAACATTAAATAAGTAGAATTCCACCTATGTTCAACATCAACAACAAATTTTTTATATCTTTTTCCATATTGAAGACAATATTTTTTAAATTCTTGTCTTCTAGTAGGTGAGTTTCTAATAAATAAAATATAATTCCTAATTTTTTTATGTGAGGATCAATAATTTTAAGTCCATCTTACACACACAAGTTTAAAATATGGCATGCACATCTAATATGAAAAAATTTATCTGAAAAATAGGTTTTAAATGATTTTTAAGAACATCAATTGCGGCATTATTACTAGAAGCATTATCAAATGTAATTGAAAAAATAGAATTTTCAATTTTATATTTTAAAATTGTGTTCATGATGCACCCGGCAATGGCACTACTAGTGTGCCTATATTCTAATTCATTAAAACTTATAATACGTTTTTGTAAATTCCATTCATTATCTATATAATGCGCGGTTACACAAATATAGCTTGCATGATATTTGGAAGTCCAAATATCCGAAGTTAAAGAAATCTTGGAAGAAATAGTAGATAATTCACAAATTAATTTTTTCTTATATTCATGAAAAATCGAAAATGCATTTTTCCTCATTGTATTTCTAGAAACTTTTTTAAATTCGGGAGAAAATGCATTATGAATCATTCTTTCAAATCTAGGATTATCGGAAAGACTAAATAGTTGTTCATCATGCACAATAAATTTAGCAATTTCCTTTCTTGCATTTTCATTGGAAAAATGAAAAATACCTAAATTGGAAGTAGAAATATGTCCTAATTGAGTTTGAGTTAAATCATGTTGGTGTTGGGTCAAAACATGTTTGTCGGCATGTCTTTTAAGATGGCCGGTGGCACCCTTAGCTTGGCATGAAAAATCTTTTTTGCATTTTTTACACCTAGCCCGGGTGCCTTTGTTTTCAATTTCAATAATATCAAAAAATTCCCAAACCCCCGAAGTTCTCTTCCTACCGCCCGACGGCACCGTACCAAGCACCACCAATAGATGGTCGGCACCATCACCGCATCGGATTCATCGACACTTTCGGGTTAGTGTTATCATAAAGATAAAATGGAGTAGTATCATCCCGAGGGAAATTGATGAACCGCCATTAAATATAAAATTTAAAATACGGGTTTCGAATTACCTCAACTACTTGTGGAAGAAATTGAGAAAGCCGGAAAAATAGAGAAAAATAAGCCCGGGTGATCTCCTTGAAAAGTAGTTGAGGATTAGTGAAGACTTGATCTTGATGAAGCTTGATTCGATTGTAGGCTTGAACTTGGAAATTTAGAAATAATTTGATGAAGTTGAAAGGTTGAAGCTTTGAATCCTTGATGAAGCCTTGAATCTTGATTGCTTGAACTTGAATGAGAAGAAGTAACCTTGAACTTGAAAGTCTTGAATGAGAGATTGAGAGCAATTGGAAGAGAATTAAGAGCTTAGAGATTAGTTCTTGGTATATGAAAAAAAAAATTGGAAGAATGAGAGGTTTTATTTATAAATTTTTTCTTATATTTTTAATACCCCTAATACCCTCATAAACTAGTTGTTGGAGAGGGTAAATTTGTCATTTTACTCAAAAGACCCAAATGCCCTCTAATATAGCCGTTTTATAGTTGTTGGAGGGGGTAAAAGGGTCTTTGAACCCTTTATGTGCATTAAAATTTAAAACAAAACAAAAAAAAAGGTGGTGGGCCCGGGCCGGTCCACCAATGGTCATACAGGCTCGCGTACTGCACGGCGCGCTGGCGATTCTGAGCGCGCGACGCCATTTGGCGTGCCAGGCTGGGCCGTGCCAGCCCGCATGCCGCAAGCCGGCTAGGCACACTGGGCCCGCGGCTGCATCGACAGCGCCGCCCAAAGACGGGGCCGCTTAGCGCTGGCTTTCATGCCCACGGCCCGCTTATATAGTAGCGGCCGTTAGCACGCCCGGCGGCAGCGTGCCGGTTCGTGCCGTGCCCAGGTTGGCACGGCCCGTTTGACACCTCTACCCAGAACTGAGCCTGGGGTGTCAACAAACCGGTTGTACTCCAGTAGGGGTGGGCCCCAATCGGATACAGGCCCTCAGGCAGTCAATATGAGTATCAGAGTAACAACGAAAAATAGTAAATAACATAATAATAGTATCACAGTCTGATACAGAAATACACATATGACAGAACAAAACACCTAGGGTTTAGGTACCCATACATACTCAACTCTACTAAACAGACCAAGGACTCTAAAACCAAAAATTATCCCACTCAAGAAAACAAAACAGAGGTTCTCAAACATCAGCTACACGCAGTGTCCCCACATGGTGGCTATCGGAACTCGCTTTACTTTATTCTTCAGAACCTGAAAACGGTCAACAAGGGTGTGAGTTTCGGGGAAAACTTAGTAAGCACCAGCTACAAAATATCTGAAACTCAAAAAGTATAATATATTAGAACACAGATAATGTAGCGCTACAGTCAGAAAATGTGTATGTTCATACTCAGCGTACCACCCCACGGACGGGTATACGGGATAAGCTGACACCAGAGTACCCTGGTATAATATAGTCAGACAAATATCAATAGTGTCTTCTCCATTGGCACAATGTCGTATGGGAGAATCCTCGAAACCACACAAAAACTATGTTCCAACCGATATGCATGACTTTTCATACAGAAAATAGTTCAATTAAAAGAGTGTATAAAAACACATATATATAACTTTCAGAATAAAGCTCAGTATTTAATTGTTCAAAATTATTTACGGTGACATTGCGGTAAATACTTACTGGGTTTCAGTCAATATTTTCTCCAAGCGCGACCTTACTCTCTTCGATAATATCTGGTAGGTGAAAATTCAACTTCAGTATATTTTCCACATTTGATTAAATTTACCGATATTTACGACTTTTGGGCTTAGTTATATTTCATCCTTACAAAATGGGTCGCATCCCACTTCATATCAAATCCACCAAAAGCCTTTTGTTCTTACTTTTCTTTTCCACACAAACTCATTAATGATTTAACGAAACGGCTAAGCTCAACTCTCCAATCCATCTCTGTTTTTAAGCCATGAGATTTGACAAAAGTGTATTGTTGTATTTAAAACTCTCTCTCTCTCTCTCTCTCTCTCTCTCTCTCTCTCTCTCTCTAACCCAACCTCTTACTCATCTTTCCCTTCTCTGTGAAACTGATCCCCATTAACCTCTTTATTTTGCATGCTACCAATCCATGAAACACCTGAACATCTCCCTTTTCTTACCTCTATTCTTTCTTTCTTCCTTTTCTCAATGCTGAAAAACCAACGCATGCTCTCTCCCTCTCTTCCTTTCCTCATCAAAACTCAGAGGGTGAGCATAATCATCATGCATCTCTTAAGCCCAACAATCTATTAGTTCTCTTCTCCATAAATCACTGCTATTAAACTTCATTGTTTCTGGTTATAGCTAACCATTTATTCAGTGAGATTGGGCCGAGCTTGCTACGGCCTCTATTGTACCATTTTAAACCTATCTTTTTATGAGAGGAAAACAGAAGGAGAGTGAGTGTATCTCTCTTAAACCCAGTTGTTAGTAAAACACAGGAAGGTGGATGTTTTAAGCTTAACTAAGATAACCATGCTTCTTCTTCTTTGTTTCTGAACCAACACAACATACTGAAAATCAAAACCTTCCTTTGTTTATATTCATAAAAACATTAATTATATTGTTTATTTTCTTTCTATTTCAGCATGTTAGACGTATTAAAGCTCGTTGAGAATCTTTCTCTTTTAAGTGATAAAGATGTTAATACTCACCAGATGTCAGTGCAGAGCTTTTATGGAGAATTTCAGCTCCAACTTTCCTGAGAACGGCTATATCCATGGTTAGGAAGAAGAAAACAGATAGAAAGATGAAAAAACATGATTCCTTTACCTACTCCGACGAGATCTCTCCGGCCTACAGTGTCTCAGAGCTTACCTAACACCTCTTGAAGTAAAGACGCTCACTCGTGCACTCACTAAAGACAGAGAGAGGAACTCTCACTCAAAGCAGTCTTCTCAGTGGACTTCTCCTTTTATAGGCGCGAAGAGCTCGAACTGAGACTTCAGTGTGGTGATAGCTTATGTGCCTCGATTTGGTGCTTCTTTGCTAATGAACCGCGATCCTCAGGCCGCGTGGGTGATCCGAGAAAGAAGAGTTTCATTAGTTCTTAGCATATGGCATAATGACGCGTGTCGTCATTGTCTACTGGTCGAGCAACTCAGAGAAGAAGCAACAATTGCCTCATAATAGGTATTTCATGAGATGGAAGGCGGATACAGGTTGTGATTAACAGGTTTGTTAAAGAAAACTAGTTTCCTTTCATTCTTGTGCGTTAAACTGACGGTGAGTAGCGTTTCCCAATTGCGGCTCCGAACTTCGCAGAAGAAAGACACGTTTTCTTTCTGCCATTCACCCACGCATCACAACCGTTGGATATTTTTAATTCAACCTTTTCGTCCATCTGAGCTGTTGGTTTCTTTAAACAGCTGCGTATTGTCAAGTTCATTGTTTTAATCTCAACCTTTAATACTTTCTATCTTTTGCATGGATAATTATGGGACTTTTGCAGTGAACCCCCTCTAATTACTTTACATTACATGCAAGCTCCATTACTATGAGATGGTCTATTTATTATTCAGTCCCTACTCTTCAAACTATTTACGAACAGGTCTCTTATCTTAATCATAACATAAATCATTTTAAGGAACATAATTAAACAGAATTAGGGACATTAAGGGTTTGATTTAATCTTAAAAAGAATGGCTCTTACAGACGTTATGGCATTTAGTCCATACGATTTTGAGTCTTTGTATGAAGTGCGGGAATACATGAAGGAGATGCTTAGGTATTGCCCTTACCACGGAGTCCCCAAATGGATTGAAGTCCAAAAATTTTACAATGGGTTTCTAGGACCTACCTGAACTATTATAAATGCAGCCGCTAAGAAAGCCCTTATGGGCAAATGTGTGAAGGAAGGATATGAACTTCTAGTAAAAATGGCATCAAATAATTACTAGTGGCCTTCTGAGAGGATAACTCATAGAGGAGCGACTGGTGTGCAAGACTCAAACTCTCTGTCCTCTATCTATACTAGAATTGTCGATCTTGTTAGGAAAGTGGACGAGATAGGTTTTCATACTGGTGCCATAGCGTCGACCTCTGGGTTACCATTTGAGCAAGTATTAGTAGTTCGTAGCATTGCCCAGGAGTCTATAAACTTTATTGCACATGCTAACCAGGGTCATAACAACTCCTATGCAAACCATTTTAACCCTGGTTGGCGTAATCATTTCAATTTCTATTGGAGTAATCAATCAAATCAACTTAGAGGGTTTGAACTGCAGGTTACCATCAAAACATGCTATTTGAGAAGAAGTCTGACCTAAAAGCCCTTCTCAAACAATATATGTCTAGGACTGACGCCTCATTGAAGGTCCACACCACTTCAATAAAGAATTTAGAAATTCAAGTGGGCCAACTAGCAGTAAAGATTAGAAATAGGCCTGTAGGGTCCCTACCAAACGATACAGATGTGAACCCTCGGGGAGATGAGAGGGAGCGTATGAAGGCTCTAACACTGAGGAGTGAGAGAAAGCTAAAGGAACCTACTTAGGATATTGCTATGTCCAACAGAGCTGCTGAACAACTTAGCCTTGATAGGCAAGGTTAGGAGAGGAAACCTATTGATACTTTACCATCTTCATCCTTCCCCCAAAGGCTTAGTGAACAAAAACTGGATAAGTAATTGAAAGGTTCCAATGACAACCCCGTCGTCCCTCTAAAGTTAGGTTTTTTTGGTTTTAGTTAGGGAGTGCCCGCTCTGGTGTCCCTCCTTCCAAGTTGCTGAGGTACCTCCACGTGAACCTCAAGATCAAACTATTTAGATCGCGCCATGTGTATAGCAGACTTTCCCCTTATAAAACAAAGTAATAACAAAGATCTTAGTGAATAAACTAAAAGAGACCCTACCAAACTTAATAGGGAATGATGAATTTGCATTCATTCAAGGGAGAAGTATGTTTGACAACATTTTGCTAGCACAAGAGTTAACTCACTCTTTGGAGATAACAAACCTAAACCACCCAATGTTGATGGCTAAAATAGATATGGAAGAGGTATATGACCTTATAAGATGGGAAACTGCCATTGTTGTCCTCCAAAAAATGAATTTCCCTACAAAACGGGTAAATTGGGTTAGAGCTTGCATAGAAACTTCCTCATTTGCCTTGATTATTAATGAGAGAGTATGACTGTAATAACCCACCCAGAACCTATACATAAATAGGTACTAGAATGAAAGTGTGAAATGATTGTTTGTAATTACCTATTAGTTCGAGAACCTAATTAAAATTTCATAATAGTGAGTCAATGTGATTAAACTAACATGGTCCAATTTATCATGCAACCTGACTTGGATTAACCTTGTAGGGATTAACATGAGATAAAATAGAGAATTATAAAATAATTATGATTTATCTTTATCTCAAATATGACTTGTAATTTGAGTAGGATATTATATTTGAGATTAAATTAGACTTATCTCATGAAAATAATTATAATTGATCTTTATCCAAATATGGATTTTAATTTGATTATGATTTAATGTTTGAGTTTGAGTTGGATAAAGATTTATCTCATAGAGATAATTATAGTTTGTTTATGAATTACAATTGGATTATGATTCAATGTTTGAGTTTGGATTAGATAAAGATTTATCTCGTAGAGATAATTATAGATTATTTATAATTGATCTCTATCTAAAATATAAGTTTTATTTTGATTAAGATTCGAAGGTTGAATTTGAATTGGAGGAAAGTTTATCAAATAGAGATAATTATAAAATATTTTGTGATTTATCTTTATCTCGTTAGAGTGAGACTAGGACACTCCCCTCTATATAAGGAGAGGCATAATTAGAGAATTGATATACAATTTGGTAAGAGAAGTTGAGTGATCTCTTGTGAGGGTTTTTCTCTTTAAGGTTCCCTCTTAGTGAGAATCAGTCCAAGTATTAGGAGAAGGAAGGTCCAACCATGATTAAGCACTAGGGAGACTGCCAGGTGAGTTGACTGAGATGAACTCCGATTTTAATTTGATTGCTTGATGTTTTATCGTGTTTTATCGATAGATTCAAATCATTACTTTCGGTATATGTACGTGTATTTGCTCATAGTAGAGCTAACTTTGCATATTTCAGTATATCGATCTACATCTATGTTACGTGTGCACCGGTTTGAGATATGCCTATTTTTATGTATAGCGGCTAAGTTCAGTGATTTGATATGAGAGTAAGATTAGTGCTGTTGAGATTGGGTGCATACGGACTAGGTGTAATTGATATAGTTGTTTTGATATGCCAGTCATGTTTCTAATATTATGATTTACTCGTGTTTGTGAATGAAAGTGTTGAGATCCGATAGCATCTTATCTTGATTATCATTGACTGGCATGAGACCTTTTGATGTGATTAATATGCGCATAGACCAGCATGTATATTATCTTCGTTCTGTTATATATATGTATACATATGTTATTTTCTATATTTAACCCTGGTGTGATGTATGTCTCTCACTGGGCTAGTTTTAGCTCACAACTCCCACTATTTCAGTGTACAGGAACAGGTCAATAGTCAACATAGTGGACTTGGAGGGGTACGGACCTGATGATCGAAGTGATAGTTTTATTGTTTAGCCGGCATTGAGTCTAATATGAGTCATTGTATCAAACTAAGATCTTAATTTGTATCTAAGTTGAATAGTTGATATGTCAGAATTTGATTTCGTTTTATGAATTATATTATGTCTTTAGCATGTTATTCTAATTTCCTGCCTTGCGTATTTGTTGGGGCAATCCTATAACTACGCGGCATTTGTTCGCGTACCCGGGCCCGGGTCGGGTTCGGGGCGTGACAATGACAATGGTTAAAACCAAGGGCAAGTATTTGGCAAGGGGTCCCCTATCACCACACCTATTCATCTTGGTATCACAGGTTCTCACCAATATATTGAACAAGGCAGGAGAAATAGACATGATAAGGGAGTACAAATTAGTCAAAACAGGAAGATAAACCACTGTTTGTATATTGATGATCTTTTAATCAATCTATTGTGAAACATCTAGGAAAAATGCAAGGGGACTGATCTTGTGTCTAGAAATTTTCAACTATTTGACTGGCCAAAAGGCCAATATAGAGAAGTCAAACTGTTATTTTCCCCCTTGGATAAGTATAAGGGTCAGGAGATCCATACTAGAGATCCTCATAATGAAACAGGGGGACTTTCGCTTGAAATACCTAGGTGCATGGATAGCTCCACATAGGGTCTACATGAATAGATTTAAATCACTCCTTGATAAGGTTGAATAGAAAATGACATTTTGGAAAAACACTGTAAATCTCTCCATAGCAAGAAGAGTAACCCTTACCAAAGCTACACTTCTTTCATTGCCATTTTATACACTTAGTACTTATGTTGTCTCAGATATAATTTTAGATAAGAAAACCTAGATGGTTAGGAGGTATATTTGGGGAGGCAACAACAGTGGCAGAGGACTACACTTAATTAATTAGAGCAATGTCTCCAAGGAAAAGCCTAAGGGTGGGCTAAGTTTGAAAGACATGAAGGTAATGAAAACAACCTTACTCTCTAAACATGTGATGGAAATAATGAACAAATCTAATAAGCCTCGGGTTAATATGGTTGAATGAGCCTAATGCTTATGCTTATACCACAAGTGCACGAGTCGTACTAAGTAGTAAAGTGAACTATGAAAGTCGGATGTCGAACCCATAAGGACCGAGATACTAGTACTAACTATTCGTTTATTATCTAGTCTAAACAAAGATTGGTGGTGGTGTGAACTAATCTAAATTCTAATTCTAGAAAGCAAGATAAAATGGGATGTGATGAAGTCGCGAGGGCAATCAATTAGGAGAAGAGGTATCCGGGCAAGGTATCCCCCTCGGGTTCTTGTGGATAATGATATGTATGGATTCCTATTTGAAGATTGCTAGTTTATGGACCAAGAGTTCCTATAATGCTTTCACACCCTCCATCGAGGAGAGTTACTAACTTAATACCCCATTGCATTAGCGTTCTCGGGAACCTATATCTTGGAAGAGTTATGGGAATAAAACATCTAAAGGAGTCTCTTGCCTAAATACCCGATCTCTCGGCGTATTCACAACTCCTACCTATTGAAGTAGATCTACATATGGGGAGGTGTTCGCTATCTATGCCCACATGAATCATATTGACACTCACAACGTTGAATATCAATACCATACATCACATCTAATAGGTTCTCAAAATATTAAACATTCATTCAATTATAGAAATCCATAACAAATAAATCAAAGCTCATGCATAAACCCAAGGGTTCAACAATGCCCAAATAACTAAAAGAATAGTTCCCCTTCAAAGAGGAATACAAATCTAATGCAAATAAAGGAGAAAACATCGATATAATAAACAAATAAACTTTCCTCCGATGTTTCCTCTACTATTGGTGCAGCAAATCCTCCTCCAAAACTCGTCGCCGAGAAGCCTTAACGATGAAGCTTGATGCCCTAGCTGATGGTGTGTGGGAGAGATGGTAATGATGACCCAAGGAGTAGCCCCCAAAGGAGATGGTCCAAAGATGCTCCAAACCCTAATTTCTCATTTATTTATAGGGTTTACAATGATAGAGAAGTATATGATACGTATTGGGTCTGTATTGGTCAAATTCGAGCTTTGATTTAGAGTTCTATAGTTCTTATAATAAAATTATGATCTTTGTTACTCTTTCAGGACTTCTGCAATGTCTCAAGCTGCTTCCTTTTTCGCCTCAAATGATGTTGAATTTCTTCCTTTTGGATGGTTGAGGCTCTCCAATTCCTTGTAAATGAGAATTAACACAAATTAAGTATCAATGGGCTAAAATTACTCCAACTCATATGCATTATAAAAATATTATAAAAATATGATCAATTGAACACTTATCAAATATCCCCACACTTACGCATTTGCTTGTCCTCAAGCAAACAAACAAATAAAAGTTCAAGACATGAGAAGTGTTTAACCTTAGGCTATAAAGTACTTGCATTTTATTCTACTCAAAGCATTCACCATTGACATATGCATTTTCCTATTTCAACCCCTCAGACATAGGTCAATCTCACAACACAATTTAGTATAGCTCTAGATGAGAGTTTCACTCCACTTATCATGTTCCCGAGTCTTAGAGTGGCAAGCATACCCTCAGTGGACTCTAGAGGCTCCTTGAGGCCCTACGTACGAAGCAACTAGCCCTTTAGGAAAAAATAAACTTTCATTTTTTTTGTTCTTTTCTTTTCAATTTTTTACTTTTCTCTTTTCTTTTCACATAAATCTTGGTAGCGCATCCCTAATGGATCTGATTTTCCGAGGAACCAAAGATTAACATGGAGTGTAGATCTCCCTTTCTGATGGATGCACATGCTGGCCAGGCACCGGAGCACCCAACTACTCGGAAGATTACAACTCTACATATATGCGCTTATGCTCACAAGTGACTTTTCAGCTTTAGAGATACTCTGATTAAGAGCCAAAAACTTGAGCTTACTTCATCACCAAGGGTAGAGGAGCACTATCTTGGTTCTTATTTTCATAGTCTCTATGAACAAAAATTATTCACTATATACAACTCTACTTGTAAGGGCTAGAAGTTTGACTAGTGCCACGAAAACTCTTAGAGCTGTTGAAGATAATACTTAACAATATAAATCAAAGAAACATGGTCAAGGGTTATCTAATGTCACTAGAGAATATATAATAGTCATTAATATTTTCTCTAAGTGTCCACGGTGTTTCATAGGGAAAATTTTAAAAATTTTGCTCAAATGGTGCAAACTAAGAGTAAAACAAAATTGAATACAATTTTTCCATATGCCGTCATTGGCGTGCACTAAGCATGTACTTTACATAAAAGATTTGCAATGAATTCATAGAATACTATCCCCACCCTTAAAGATTTGCAATGAATTAATTTGTAAAGATGTGCAATGAAGTTCATAGTTACACATGTGTACCCATCCCCGCACTTAAAATTTTGCATTGTCCTCAATGCAAACAATAAAGCATGTAAATGATAAGAACATAATAAAATAAAGGGATGGGCAAACTGAAATTTTAACGATTTCAATAAGTTGAGTTCCAAAATTCATGTGTGATCTTGGGGTAAAGTCAAGTCTGGGGCCAAAATGTACACTCTCTCATGACCTGCGAGGTGAGAAGGGATCATAATAGCACAAGAATAATAAAAACAAAACAAAAAAGTTACTAGTAAACTAAAAGAAAAGATGAGTCCTGATCCTCGAATATATGGCTTCTCCTTGTTAGTTGAAATTGGGCAAATCATGAAGTTAGAGTTAATGATGCTTGGAGATGCAAGAGAAGACCTTGGGGGAGGGGGGGGGGAGGGGGGGAAGGGCATCACGCTTAGAATGGTTTGAAATTGAATTTGAAGAGGTGCACCCCATTTTGGAAAATTTTGCGTGTTGTGCGAGCTGGTGCACCCGCATAGTGGTCCGCGCGAGTTAATGAGTAAGTTATGCGGTCAATAGTACACCCGCATTGCCTAGCCGCATGCTCTGTCTCTCACAACTGGTGCACTTGCACAGGCACTGGTGCGCTTGCACAAGCCCCCTCATAGCTCACTGTTAACCACTAGTCTATAAAATTCGCAGAATAGAACTCCAAGTGTTCATTCGCCTAAAATCATTCAGATCCCTGATATGTGGAATAATCCAGTAGGGAACAAACAAGCATTCTATACATTCAAATCCCTCATGAATGTTGCCTTTAAAATTAAATAACACATAAGGTTGACTGAAGCTACAAAAATACCCTGGTATTTCAAAAACCATGGGTGTTTGATATACCATTGCAGCTCAAGCCCATACTTGTGAATATGAATTACAATCTCACTCATATAGGTGCAACATCTTATGGAAAATGATGAATGGGATCAAGAACTTGTGAATGGTATCTTCTGCCCAATTATATCTCAAAATATTATAAGTATGTCGGTAAATCAAAGAACAAAAGCTACTACATGGAGATGGATGCATGGAATTGCAGGGAGATCAATCACTTCTGCAATCTATAATAAGTTGAAGGGCTCAGATGGAGAGAATATCTGGAAGGGTTGGAAAGCCATATGGAAACTTAATGTAGCTCCCATAGTATAATTTTTCTTGTGAAATTTTTCCACAAGAAACTACCAACAAGAGAACTAATGTATAGGAGGGGCATTGGACCAGATGATTCATACCCCCTATGCAAATTGACAGTAGAAACTATTGACCATCTCTTTATTGAATGTAGGTGGTCAATGGTGTTTTAGGAAGAATTACAAAGAAGGGGTTGTATACAAGGACTAAATCACACACCAGAAGCAATCCCCACAAGGACAGTTTATAAGAAAGAGAAGAAGCAAGAGGCGAAGACCCATAGTTAAGGAATCAACTCTTATAGCTTATGTACTCTAGCAAATTTGGAAGGCCAGGTGCAATTTCATATTCAAGGGGCAAAACTTTAATCCACATGTGAGAATGAATACAAGTATTAATACACTAGCAACAAAATTTAATCAGAGACAACCTTCTCTAGAAGAGATGGGAGAGAGGAATGAAAGCAAGTGGAGTAGAAGGAACTACAAATATGCATTGTTCACAGATGTTTCATGGGTGGAGAAAGGTAAGAGAGCATGCATTGGTTATGTTATACTTACTAACATAAGCAAAATCTGCATTGTAAGATTGAAGACATGCACAACAGACTTAGTGTTTGAAGGAAGATGAAGGCACTGCGAGAAGGCCTAGAGCAACTAGTGTAGGAGAAAATTGGTGAAGCTGTAATCTATATAGATAATCTAAAGCTAGCAAAGATGATTAAAGGAGGCCCAGTTCAGAGTTGGCAGACCAAATATTTGAGGGAGAGATGTAGAGTGTTGCTAACACAGATTAGAGAATGGGAGATACAACATATACAAAGAGAAGACAATAGGGCAGTTGATCTATTAGCTTATTTGGCTCAAAATGTTGATATATGGGAGACATACAGAGGCATACATTAGATGCCAGCAGATATTAGGAAGTGCACGTTAGAGGTTTTTTTATTTTTTTTTTGAAATTAGCCTACAAGTGACCCCACGAGCGATTCAAGGGGCGGGTACATATGCACGGAGCAACCTCAACGTATTGCGTGCAAAGCAAGCTCTATGTGCGTATTGTGCCCTCACCCTGCATAAAGGAAGATTCTATCACGGAATTAGCTGTCCTGGATAAACACCTCTAAGCTGGGGACCCGTGCTACCTTGTGCGAGTATAGGCTTAAACCCGAGACCACCCGTCTAACGAAAGGTAGTGGTACCGCTAGGCCAAAAGGCCTTTTGTAAGTCCATGTAAGAGATAAAATGCATCTTTGAATCATGTTTGGAACACTTACTTTAGTTTTGTAATGAAACTCTTAAATTTATCAATATATATATATATATATATATATATATATATATATATATATATATATATATATATATATATAGTGAATGTCTATTTCACCTTTGATTTCTTAACACTTCTTGACTTTTGGCTATTTATTTGCCCGGAAAGTTTTTCACGACAAAATGTTCATACTACAACTAAATTTAAAAAATAGGGATTAAACTAAATTATAAAATAATTTATCTACTTTTATAATGATTTTTGACTTTATCATTTTGAAATTTTCAAAATATAATTTTTTTTTTACCTAACACACCCTCATAAATAGGGAACTCATTTATCACCCCCTCATTTTTACAATATATGTTGTTGATGCTCAAATCGGTAACGACCGGTGAGATCGGTTTCCGGTAATAGTTCAACTTTGAGAGAAGGAGTTGTGGGAGTTGGAGATGACAAAGGACATGAGCTTTGTGGATCGGTGGTTGCGCGATGGTCTGGAGGTGTAAGGGGCTCTCACCTGACTACCTGCCTCCACCTGTAAAACAAAGAAGTCTAGGGGTCTAACCCCCCAGACCCTCCAAAGCTCAAGTTAGCTTGGGCAGAGAGTTTTCTTATGGAGAAGAAGATAGATCGTTGAGGAGAAGGGGCCTT
Source organism: Dioscorea zingiberensis (assembly GCA_026586065.1). Lineage (NCBI taxonomy): Eukaryota > Viridiplantae > Streptophyta > Magnoliopsida > Dioscoreales > Dioscoreaceae > Dioscorea > Dioscorea zingiberensis. The sequence continues at coordinate 39,156,206 of CM048824.1, forward strand.
TCTTTTTTTGGGGGCTTGCCTCCAAGAAAATAAGTCTCCTTTTACCTGGATCGGAGTCCTTGGGCTTTCTGACATATTTGCCTGACATAGCCTCCGGACCAGCTGCCTTGTCGGGCGCCTTTCTTGATAGCCACGGCGTTTGCCATTTGCGGCTCCTATTATTGCAGGTCCGCCTTTTGAGGGATGGGAGGGGAATCCCACTCCCTCTCTTCTCTGGCTGAATTACCTGCCTGTAGGGTTGCCATGATTCTCGCCATGTGACAGGAGGGGGGTTTTCCTCCCTAACACTTGCCCCCTAGGTTATTGGCCAGGCGGGTTTTCTCCGACGGGTCTGAAAAGCTAGCCCCTAGTTGCGTGGATCAAATTGGGACACCTAACTAGCGGCTTAGGTCTCGGGTCTTATTTGCGGTCGACCCCGGTTTTGGGCCAGCAGGGGAAGCGAACAATCTAGGACCGGCCACCTCATCCGGGGTCCGTCGCCCTAATCCGGCTCACCGTTAAGGGTCTAAGAAGGCCGGGGGCCTTCCGGTGATGGGGTTTCCAGCGTGGCCCCTCTAGGAGATAGTTGGGGATTTGACCCATCACAGAGATATGGGCCCTCATTAATGCGACATAATGGGTCTATGTTGGGCGTGTTTCCCCAGGCCCCCCTCGAAGGGTGTGGGTGATAGCGGCGGTCTACGTGGCCATCATCTGGGGTGTCGATCCATGTGCCGCGAGATCCTTACCTGCCAGGATACGACGATACGCTTCCCCCACCTTGTTGCTTGGGCCCTTTTTGGGCTTTTTCTACTCAATAAAGAAGGGGGAAGCGTTCTCCGTGTGCGGTAGCAACTTTCAATTACGTCTATCTTGACGGAGGAGCCAAGCGTCTCCGAGGCTTTTCCAGCCTCCTTTGTCAGTGAGATCAAGGAATCGGACTTCCCCAAACTTTCAAAGCGCTTCGGGGTTCCCTCTCTCTTTAGTTTCTATCCGTTGGGTCCCGCGGAAAGGGCGGACCATCATAGCCAGTAGGAGCTCACCTTGTACCGAGAGTATTTTTCAAGCAAGGCTTTGCCTTCCGATTCCTGAGGTCTTCCGGAGAATCTTTAACACCTTCCGGATTAGCCCTAGCTAGATGCATCCTAACGATGTGCGGACTATCTGTGGTTTGGTAATCCTTTTCAAGAGGATGGAGGTGGAGCTTACCCCGCGGTAGATGTAATTGCCATCTACCTAAAGAGGACCCCCGGGTCCACGAGCGATTGGATCTACCTGTCGTCTCGGGAGAGGAAGTACCCTTTCCTGGGCCCCTTGCCCTCTAAATGGGAAAAGTGGGGGTACCACTACTTTTTCGTTTCTTGCGCCGGCCAATGGGATATGCCCGCGGAGTGGGGCTCTCTTTTTCGGGATCCTGACTTCGACCTAAGCCTGTCGGATGAGGAGGCGAGCCAAAAGGAGGCGCTCATGGCGTAAGCTCCCCTTGATCTTGGGAAGGTATTTCCCGAATCTGACCTAGTATTCGCAGGACTTTTGCGAGGGGGTAAGCTCTTTCTCTTCGCCGTCTTTCAACTTGAGGTGCGCTTGCCACAATGCGTTTTCGTTTTCCTTGCAGGGGCTGCTTTCCGCGACGCTTTTCTCCCAGAATTGGAGGTGGGAGACATCTAGGGACCAGGAACTTCAGTCGCAGGAGCATCCTCCTATAGGAAGCCCAAGCGGCCTGCGGGGGGCTTCACGTGCCCTAAGAAAAGGTCCAAGTTGATGGAGGACTCTGCGCTCCAGACCTCTTTACCATTGGCTTCCCCGCTGCAGGCTTCTTCACCACCAGCTTCCTCATTGCAGGCTTTTTCACCGTGGTTGTCTCAGTTGCCAACATCCTCGCCTCTTGTGTCTCCCGTCCCGGGGCCAGAGGTCCTTTTTTGGGTCATGCCAAGCTTTTTTACGGGTGCCCTCGGGGCTTAGTCCCCTCTCTTTACCGGAGATCGTGATGAGGCGGGCTCTAGAAGGTCTGCTGACAAAGCAGAGCCGGGGGCATCTTCTCCCAGGGGCGCTTTTGTCCTAACTCAGGGCTATTCTATGGCCCCCCCTATTTGCCGATGCCCTCTCCGTAGCTATGGCCTCCAAGGGGCGCTTCTATCCCAACTCGGGGCTATTTTGTGGCCCCGCTATTTGCCGATACCCTCTCCATAGCTATGGCCTTTCTGGGTGTCTATGAGGGCTGGCCGCTTTCGGCTCCCTTAGTCAGGGGGAGCTAGTGCATTGCACGATGATGGTCGAGGCCGAGGTACTCATGTCTCCTAGTGTTTTCCAATTATCCTCGTTTCTCCGTGCTGATCGCTTTTTTGATTTGTGCAGTTCATTTTCCTGGCATCCAACTCAATCCTCAAGCTTAAAGAGGACGCGACATCTTCTAGCCCTACTCGTGACACCCTGATGAAGGTCCACGAGGAGTTGATTCAGCGAGGGGCATTTATCGGAACCTGGAGAAGACTCTGGCGGAATTCTCTGGGGGCAGGTATGTCCCTTTTCTTCCTAGTCGCGCGGGGGTGAGTGTCTTGCTTGTCCATGCCTAATGGCCTCCTTTTGCAGGCCGGCCTCGCAGGGGAGGCTCGCCATTGTTTAAGGTCCCTCTAGGGCGGTATGGACTCCTTCTGGAGAGAGTTTTTTGTGGAATGTGAGCGGCTACAAGAGACTATCAGCGTAGTGTTGTGACATCTCCGGAACCACGAGGCCGAGATCGGACGCCTAAAGGAGGAACACTTGAACTCGATAGAGCTCCTGAGGGAGGAGTACGTGAGCTTCTTGGAGCGGGCTAAGAGGGAGGAGGTTGAGAACTATAAGGGCTCTTACTCTTTCTCTAAGATGCTCATCAACCGCCAGTTAGAGGTCGTGGCGCGGTTCAAGGAGGGGCCTGAGTTTAGGCTTCTCATTAGTGAGGCGGCCTCTGCTAGTTCCCGAAGGAGCTTTGAGGTCCTCTAAGATCTTGTTTGTCGTCGACCCACAGTGGACCTTAGGACGATTGACTACGACCAGGCAGCGAGACTTCTCTGTGGTCAGAATGAGGGTGGCAGTGAGGAGTTATTTGAGGATGAGGTCGATTTGGGGACGGAGCCCCCTGAGAGAGAAGAGGGCGGCTCCGAAGAGGGTAGTGGGTCTGACGCTCTTCAAGATAAATCTTCAGGTTCGGACACCAGGTCCTCTAGGATAGGGGTGTAATCGATCGAGTTCGAGCCGAGTAGTAAGCTGCTCGAGCTCGAGCTCGATTGAAAACTCGCTGCTCGATACTCGGCTCAAACTCAACCAAGTTTTGTTTTTATTGCTCGAGCTCGGCTCGACACATAAATCGAGCTACACGAGCTCTCTTGATTAATTTTTTGATTTGATATAAATATTCTTCTGCTCGAACTCGTGCTCGAGCTTGATTGGAGCTCGACTCGAACTCGAGCTCAAGCTCGATTATTCAAAAAATTTGCACTTCATTTTCATCAATTAAATAAAAACTTTTTCATCCAAAAAACCTGGTGTTCCACATTTATATATCTAATAAAAAAACAATATTAAAATAACAACAATAACATCAAAAATACCAAAAAATAATATACCTAACAAAGAAAAAATATTCCACTTAGAATTCCATATTTACACATGCACATACATACATAATAGAGGACTAGAAATGCTGGACAAAATTGGTTTAGGAAGAGAATCAAGAGTCTCTTGTTGTTGAAGACCGTCTGAGTCAGTCCTAAACTTTAAGCATAAGTGTGCTAACATCTGATCTTGTAGCCGAACAAGGAGCTGGTTTCTTTGTGTATCACTTGAGGCAGCTTGAATATTGTCCCTCTACACAGAACACAAAATGAGCAATAGTCATATGCAAAGTAATGTATATCGTCTGTTTACTTTAAAGGAACTCACAAATTTCCTAGTTCTGCTAGTCCCATGGACGACCAAGTTAGTCATATTTCCGATCAAATATGCTGTCAATCCAAGATTGAAGAGCATGTAGACAATGCCAAAAATCGTCTCCCTTGTATTTTGAGCGTGTAAATCTTCATAACCAACTATAGTCAGAGTGGTGATTGACCAATACATCGCTGTAACATATCAAATCCACAAACTTCTCTCAAGAAAATCAGGCATTGAAGCTCCAATCCATGTCAAATGAGGATCATGATACCTCGCTGCAAGAAGATAATAAAAGCACCCAGCACAGTGAACAACAAATAAGGTCACCTACAAAATCACCGAAATCAAATGAACAAGGTGTGCCTACTAAAACAAGAACATGGACACAAAGAAACTAGTAGTTAGAAATTACTTACACAAATAAGTTTTGCACATATGACCCAAAAGTAATTAAAATGCTTGTCTTTCTCCAATTTGTCAATTCGATGGCCAGGAGTAAGGATATGTTTCAAATTTGTTTCATTTAAATAGATCACAGAATTATTGTTGCTCAGTTAATGTTAGGATGGCCAACCATGGATAGAAAACACCATATATGAAAGTAAAGAGTATCCTTATTAAGAACAAACAGAAAATGCCACAACAAACCACATCAGCGAAAACTACTAAGAGCCATAATATTGTCATTTTAGATGAATCAATCATATTGAAAATCTTTACCAAGAGAAAAGGAGAAGAGTTATACCGAGCAAAGAGTGAGTTGACTCTTCGGAGATGCCAAAGCCAAAGCGTATTAAAGAATCCACAGTTCCTGAGCTTAGGAGGTAGAACCCTTTGATTAGATACATAGGTATGTGTCAAAGAATAGGATAAGGACTGAAATGATACCAGATCGCGGAGGAGAGGCTTCGTGCCTTCAACGCTTTGTCTATTTTCCTTGACTGCCCTGAATCATGGCTTAGGGTTCTTTGCCGAGAGAGAGCAAAAGAATTAAAGAGTGGCGGACCAAGCGGTGGCGTGGAGAAGAATCAGAAGATGGAAGCCCGAAGCTAGGGTTAATATATTCAACTTTTTTAAATAAAGAAAAGATATTTTGAAGTTTTAAATACTATTAGGGATAAAATTTTAATTTCAATATATATATATAGAGGAGTGTTACTGTGCGGCCAGCTGGATCACTGTGCAGATCCGACCGCTACCCATTTCGGCCTTTGGAGCATGTTTGAAGGATTTCCAACCGTACGGATAGAAAGATCATCAAAAAATAAGCTAGCATGTCCATTTTCATACAATTTGATGACTGTTTGGTCCTCCCACTAAATAGTTGAATTCTGAACTGTTAAAATTTTTATAAAATAAGAACCATTAAATGGGGGACCAAACGGCCACCAAATTATATGAAAATGGACATGCTAGCTTATTTTTCGATTATCTTCCCATCCGTAAGGTTGGAAATCCTTCAAACATGCTCCAAGCGTTGAAATGGGAAGCGAGCTCATTTGCACAGTATTAAGGCCGGTCGGAGTTATCACATCCGTATATATATATATATACTCGAGCTCAGCTCAACCATGACCAAGTCGAGTTCGAGTTTTTCTCGAGTCAAGCTTGAGTAGTTTGCGAGTAGTGCTGTATCATTTACACCCCTACTTTGGGATGCCCCCCTGCCTGTTGACTTAGGCCTTCTTTTGTCTTTCACTTTTGGCCCGGTGCGGGCGTATTTATGTAAAGGATGTTTTTAGTCTTTTTCTATTGAAGGGGTGCGTACCTGGTTTTCCCTCTTACTTCTTCTACATATCTTTTTATTTCCTCGTTTGTCGCGTCGTTCTACATGAGATCTTGCGTCATAACTTGTCAAATCCCTGCGAGTTTCTAGGGAGCCGTAGTGGACGTCTCCCGTTTCTCCTTCTCCAGGGGTCGTGTGGATTTTCCCGTTGTCATTAATTTCATCGTGCGAAGCAGCCATTCAACTACCCCCCCTTCCTGCCTATAAGATTTTGTGGAAAGTGGTCCAGCCTCTTCATTCCTCCTAAACTTTCTTTCCTCCCCTGGATGGAGTGAATACTTCCCAGCCTGAACAAGTCCTTATTCCATCCTCAAAAGAGGTTTTGCTAGGATTGATCAGTGGGTTCTGTGGTTTCTCCAAATCTGGTTCGCCCAAGGAACCATGCTGGGGTTGAGTCCAGGGTCTCTCCAAACCTCAAAGAACAGAAGAGAGAGAAAACTCTGCTCCAGTCGGGGACTCAGTCAAAGCCCTGCCCATGGGGTGCCCTCCTGGGGGCTTCGTGGGTGATGCTTCTGTCCTGCTTGGGTGCGCGCCTATTTAGCTGTTATCTTGGCTGATATGTTCCCCAGCAACCTTGGCTGAGGTGGAGGTGACATCCCCTTCTGATGTCGAGGCATGGCAAAGAAGGCATCTGTTTGTTAGGTTTTGGTGTCGTCACACGGGCGGTATTCTGCTTCCCGACACGGGTTTGTAGGGTTATAGGCTTATCCAGACCGTCACCTCGTGCCCAACCAGGGCGGGCCTTCAACCTCACAAACTTATGTTGGGTGGCTAGTTATCAAACCTAGAGACTTTTGCAGCTTCCACCTAGTTTGAAAGTGTCCTTATTTGTAATCTTTCTTCTGGCCCCCTTTATGGATGAATAAAAGTTCGTTGCTTTGTTTTTATATGTGTCCCCTTTTTGTTCGTTCATCAGCCCTCTTTTGAGCTTATCTTTTCCCCCATTCTCGCGTCCGGCTACGGATTTTGGTCCTAAGTGATACACTCGAGGGTATACCCCTGTCCCCCCTTTCTTCAGAGGAGGGCTAGCAAGCGCTCGCGGGGTGGAATATCCATGCAAGGTGGAGCTTTTCAGGAGACATCATTACTATTGTCGTATCTTAGGAGCCGTCACTTTTTCGGGACGTTACATTCCCTCGGAAGGGGTTTAGCCTCGTGTCGATGCTTGATGCGTCATGCCCTTCAGGATTTTCAGGGTCGTCGCCTTTATTCTTCCTTTAAAGTTTGTGGCCCGGCGTTCCTTTCCTCATTGGCTCTCCTAGGATTTCCTCTTGCTATAGACAACGAGCGCATGTTGAGGACCCTGGAGGGGTATTTCAGCCACCGCTATGGCGCCTCGAGGAGGTGAGGGGAGGAGGGGCTTGGGCTAGGTAGGGTAGGCCAGTGGCCGCTTCCTCCCTCTCCATGTCTTCGGATCAGGGAGAACCCCCCGCAGTTTCCCCAGAGGGCGTCCCTTCTCCACCGCCCCATTTTATGGTAGCGATATCCACTCTGCGCACCCGTCATGGGAGGCCGCAAGCGTTGATTTGGAGCGGTTGGGCATCGAGTTGCAGAGAGCAAAGGCCGAGGTGGCCCAACGCGACCTCGTCATCTGGCCACTTAAGGAGGTGCATTCCCGCAAGCTGGATGCTTTGATGTTAAAGAAGGCAGAGTTACAACAACGACTGGATGTGGCCATCAGTACCGCAATGGTGGCGAAGGAGGAAAGCATAAATTCTTTGGAGGCCTTTTGCGGGTTGAGAGCGTATCAGGAGAGCTTGGAGGAGGCAGCCTAGGCTTGTGCCGACGAAGGCTTCAAGATCTTCTAAGAGGTTACATGCCTTCGCCCGGACGTGCCCCTTGACTCCCTTACTCTGCCGCTAGCGTTCTAGTACCTTCCCCGTTATCCGTCTTCGTCCTAGTCATTACATGTTGTCTTCTCCTATATGCCTACTTTGTATTATTTTCATAAGATGAAAGTTTTGTTACCTTCTCTTTCCTGCTCCCTTCTTTTTCCTTTGCGCCCCCCTTTTCCGTTGTGTGAGGTGCGGCTATGACCGGGGGGCCATCTTGGGGCTCGGCCCGGCGCTCATTTATCGCCACGCGGGGTGCCTGGGCCTGGGAGGAGTCATTGAAAGCCCTGGTCCTGATGAAGACCAGTAGACGACACTTGAGGGGGTGATAGGGGATACTCAAGATGTCTGGCCCTGAAAAGGTGTCATTGGAGGCTTCAGTCCTAAGGAAGGCCGATAGGTGACACTCGAGGTGTCCGGCCTTAAGAAGTTGCCTTTGGAGGTTCCAACCCTAAGGAGGGTCGGTGGGTGACACTCGAGGTATCCGGCCTTGAGAAGGCGTCGTTGGAGGGTCTGCTACTGAGGAGGGCCAATAGGTGACACTCTAGGTGTCTAGCCCTAAGAAGGCACTATTGGAGGGTCCGATCCTGAGAAGGCGCCGTTGGAGGGTCCGACCCTAAGGAGGGCAGATAGGTGACACTTGAGGTGTTTGGCCCTAAGAAGGCGCCGTTCGGAGTTGGATCACTAATGAGGGGAACTATTCCTCGAGCACAGGCCTTAATTTTATTCGGAAGTTAGTAAGTTACATCTAGGGGTAGTGTTTCCTAAGGTGCTCCAAATTTAATGGCCTATTAAGCTTTCTCCCATCCGAGTCCGCTAGTCGATACGTGCCAAGGCGGACGATACCCGTCATGACGTATGGCCCTTCCCAGTTGGGAGCTAGCTTCCCGACCCGACACTCTTTCTCTCGGAACTTGTTAGTTCTCAATACTAGATCTTTCACCTGGAAGGTGACCTCACGCACTTTGGAGTTTTATAGCCATCGGACCCTCTGTTGGTAGTTTGCCGCCCGGACGCTTGCTTGCTCCCGCTTTTCCTCGAGGAAGTCGAGTTCGGCCCGGAGACCTTCCTCGTTGTTCGCCGGGTCGAAGCTTTGCGACTGGAGGATAGGTACTAAAACTTTGGCGGGTATAACCGCCTCCATCCCGTAGGTTAGGGCGAAGGGGGTTTCCCTAGTGGGGGTACAACTAGTGGTCTAGTAGGCCCAAAGGAAGTTAGGGAGCTCGTCCACCCAGCTAGACATGGCTCTCTCCACCCTAGTTTTGAGGCTCTGAAGGAGGGTGCGGTTGGTGAGCTCTGCCTGTCCGTTGGCCTAGGGGTGGGTCACTGATGTGAGCCTTGCTTCAATGCCAAGCTTGTCGTAGAAGTCCCAGTGTCATTGATAATCGAACTGCCTCCCGTTGTCCGTTATGAAGGCCACGAGAATACCGAAATGACAGACTATGGACTTCTACAAGAAATTCTGGCATGCCTGTTGTGTGATCTTGGCCAGCTGTTCTGCTGACACCCACTTTGTAAAGTAGTCAACGGTGACGATGAGGAACTTCAGCTGCCTGGCCGCTATCGGGAAGGGACCAAGGATGTCGACCCCCTAAATGGCGAAGGGTCTTGGACTTACGATGGAGGCGAGGGACGTCGCTACACCCAGGAATGTAGCTGGCAGGCTTCACAGCTCTTCACAAGAGACTCTACGTCTCTGACTATGGTCGGCCAATAGTATCCCTGTTGCAGGGCCTTATGGGCTAGAGCTCTCTCCGCTAGGTGGTAGTCACATGTCCCCTCATGGATCTCCCGGAGCACAAGGATGGCTTCAGTTGGCCTCAGGCATCTCAGGAGCGGGGCGGAATAATACCTACGATACAGTTGACCCTCCAGCAAGGTAAACTCACTCATTAGTTCACCAACTTCCGCGCTTCTTTCAGGTCCGGTGAGAGTACGCCTCCGCTGAGATAGGCCAAGATAGGGTCCATTCAGCACGGATCTTCGTGAGCTGCCACTACTTCTTGAGGCTCGGGCCCTCCAATGCTCCACCCCGGGAGTTGTTGAAACTTGAACGGGCATCGCGAGTTGACCCCTTGGGATGAGGCCAACTTTGACAAGGCGTTAGCCTCATCGTTCTCCGACCATGGCATCTTCGTGACCTAAAAATGGTCGAATTGGGGGATTAGCTTCTCTGCTACCCCCTTATACGCGCCCATGTTTCCTTCCTTCACTTCGTATCCCTCATTCAGGTGTCCAGCTACCAGATGTGAGTAGGTGAACGTGTGGAGGCGCTTTATACCGAGCCTGATTGCTAACTTCACGCCTGCGATCAGGGCCTAGTACTCAGCTTCGTTGTTAGTGGCCTTGAAATCGAACCTGAGGGTGGTAGTAGTCTTCTATCCACCTGGAGACTTCAGCACCAACCCTGCCCCTATGTCATTACTCGGGAGGAGCCACAGGTCCACCAGGTCTCCATCCCTCAAGGGCTCTATGGGTCCAAGGTCTTGCCTGTTTTCTTGGGCAATCATTTCCGCTATGAAGTATGCTAAGGCTTGGGGCTTGATCGCGATTCGAGGCTTATACGCGAGGTCGAACTCGCTGAGTTCTATGGCCCACCTCAGCAACCTCCCAAAGGCCTCAGTGACTAGTTTGTCAGGACTGTAACCGAGTGCGCTTGGAAGTACAGTCACAGCCTTCGGGCAGAGGTGACCAGGGCATAGACCATATTCTCAATGGGCAGGTATCTCAACTCCGGGTCATTAAGCACCCAGCTGGTATAGTAGACTGGGCGTTTGACCCTACTATCTTCCTTGACCAGTACTAAGCTCACCGCCTGGGTGGCGGCTACGAGGTACAGGAGAAGTTCGTCTCCTTTTAGCAGCTTGGTCAAAAGCGGGAGGGAAGGGGGGAGCTCAAATACTCCTTGAGGTGTTGAAAGGCCTTCTCGCATTCTTCAATCCACTCCACCTTCGAAGCCTTACGAAGGGCCTTGAAGAATGGTAGGCTTTTCTCTCCCAATCTCGCGATAAAGTGGCCTAGGGCCGCTAGCCTCTCGTTCAGCCTCTGGATCTCACGGACAGTCTTCGGGGAGTGCATTTCGAGTACTGCTCAGATCTGGTCTGGATTGGCCTCGATCCCGCGCTGGGTCAATATGAAACCGAGGAATTTCACGGATCCGACTCTGAACGCGTACTTTCTGGGATTAAGACACATCCCATAGCTTCGGAGGGTTTGGAAGGTCTCTTGGAGGTTTGCGATGTGGTCGTTGGCCTTCCCACTCTTGACTAGCCTGTCATCTACATATGCTTCCACATTCCTCCCCAACTGGTTTCGGAAAACTTTAATCACTAGCCTTTGGAAAGTCGCTCCAACATTTTTTAGGCCGAAGGGCATGACGCGATAACAGTAGGTTCCTTTTTCGTGATAAAAGATGTCTTTTTCTCATCCGGCTCCGCCATCTTTACCTGGTTATAACCGGAGAAGCCGTCGAGGAAGCTGAGCATTTCGTGGCCCGCAGTTGAATCTACTAACTTGTCTATCATCGGGAGTGGGAAACTGTCTTTGGGACAGGCCTTGTTGAGGTCGGTGAAATCTACGCACATTCTCCACTTCCTGTTGGATTTCTTGATCATGACAACATTGGAGAGTCACTCAGGGTAATGCACCTCCCGGATGAACGCGGCCGCCAGCAGCTTTCGAACCTCCTCTTTATAGTTATCATCCTTTCGGGGGTGAAGTGCCTCCGCTTCTAGATTACCGACCTCTGGGCTAGGTCCATGTTTAGCTGGTGTTGCATTACTTCGCGGTTAACCCCCGGCATGTCGTTGGGCCTCTACGCGAAAGCGTTGGTGGTTCTTCTCAAGAAATCCAGGGTACATTCTCCGAGTTCCTCCAGTATCTCTGACCCGATCTGTACGGTCCTATCTGGACAATCTTCGGACAGGGGGACAGTAACAAGTTCTTTGATCGGGGTAGGCCTTGGGGGCTCTAGTATTTCGTTGGTCTCGTCAGCCAAGATGTTGTAGTAGCACCATTGCGAGACCTTTTGGTTTCCGCGGAGCTCCCCCGACCAGTAAGAAGTGAGGAACTTTGCTACGAGGTGATATGTGGAGACTACCGCTTGCATAGCGTTCAGGGTTAGTATTCCCAAAATAACATTGTAGGGCGATGGGCACCTTAGTTGGTGGTCACTATCACCCGCCGGGTGTGATTCGACAACGAGCTGGAGCGTCACCGTTCCTGTACATCTCCCAGAAGATCATGCCCGCCGTACTTCCGCTGTCTATCAGGACCTGCTTGACCTCGTAGAAGCCTATCGTAACTTTGACTACCAAGGCGTCGCTGTGAGGGTGGATGATCCCTCTTGAGTCGTCGCCCTGCCCTTGAGAAGATAATGGACAACATTGTTCGCAGTCTTCTCGGGTTGCGGTCCCCGCCTAGGGGGCCCTTAGGAGCTCCAGCCATCGCAGAACTCTTGGGCTGTATCCCACAGAAGTCGCCAAAGTGTTGATGCTCAAATCAGTCACGACCGGTGAGGCCAGTTTTTGGTAAGAGTTCAGCTTAGAGAGAAGGAGTTGTGGGAGTTGGAGATGATATAGGACACGAGCTTTGTGGACCTGTGATTGCGCGATAGCCTGGAGGTGTAAGGGGCTCTCACCGAACTACTTGCCTCTACCGGCAAAACAAAGAAGTCCAGGGGGTATATCCCCCCAGACTCTCCGATGCTCAATTTAGCTTAGGCAGAGAGTTTTCTTGTGGAGAAGAAGATAGATTTTTGAGGAGAAGGGACCTCTTCTTTTTTTGGGGCTTGCCCTAGTAACGTAAGTCTCCTCTTACCTAGATTGGCGCCCTTGGGCATTCTGACATATTTGCCTGACATAGCCTCTCGACCAACTGCCTTGTCTAGCGCCTTCCTTGATGGACATGGCTCCTGCCATATGTAGCTCCTATTAGTGCAGGTCCGCTTTTTGAGGGATGGGAGGGGGATCCCGCCCCCTCTCCTCTCTAGCTGAGCCGCCTGCCTGTAAGGTTGCCATGTTTCTCGCCATGTGGCAGGAGGGGGGTTTTCCACCTAACATATGTAAAATGACCATTTTTACCTTTTTTTATATAGGTTAATCCCTTCTTTCATATATATTTTTTATTTTTTTAATATATGTCATTAAAATTTACTTTTATATTTTATTTTTTTAATAAATTAAACATAAATTTATTTATAGTTCCGGTAATAAAATCATAATTCACTTATCACCTTTTTCAAAAGAATTTAAATTATTTATTAATCATAAATAAATATTAACCATGAAAAGAGAAGAGTCTTTTTTATCTTTTATTTGAATTTTTAAATGGGTTTTAAAAATATTTAGGATTTTTGATTGGAAAAACAAACTCATTAGATAGTAAGTAAAATAAAAATAAAAAAAACTATAAGATATTATTAAAAAAAATTAAGGGGTGAAATTAATTTTGTTATTTTTTAGGGGTGACAATTTGAAACTTTTTTTTTAATAAATTTCTCCTCCACTGTGAAGTACGAATATATGACCTTGACTAGAAAGTGAAGGATGGGTTTTTGCTAGGTGGGTGGGGGCAACCATACCTATTGACAGTGATAGAGAGATTTGGCATTTATCTTAGATTTCTATTCTGCATCAAATCAATTTACCTAGAAAGTAATATATATATATATATATATATATTTGCAAGTATACCAATTTCCCAATTATAATTTATTGCAAAACAAATAATATAATTAGAGGAAAAACCTTTGGGGTGAGAGAGGCTCGAACTCTCGACCTCAGGATAACTCAACGAAAGCTATGAGACCTACGCGCTAGCCAACTGCGCCACCACCCCAATTCTTTAACTGGAGAAAATAATAATTTATACTACCACATTTATAAAGAACAATCAACAGAAAAACCACACATTAAAAACCGACTCCTCCCTTTGTTTCATTGCCAACAGTCTAAATTGCTCATCATCATCTATACATTTTGATAACAACCAAATTTAATCCACAACAATGAGATTTCAGACCAAAATTAAATAATAATAATATAATAGCAACAATTGCAAATAAATAAAAATTCACCAGAAACCATTAACCATATATATATATATATATATAGATAGATAGATAGATACTCATCCTGATCTCCTTTCCCTGCCAAGCTGCGACGTTTGGCGGCTACGGAGGTCCTCAAAGCTCCAGTCCCTCCGCATGCCACCGCTGCGCATCAACCGCGGCTCCCCGCCGTTGCTCGCGACCTTGCGGTGGTGCGCCTTCATCACGGCCTCCGGCGCCGACGACGTGATAGGCCCGCTCTTGCTCAAGTGCTCGTATCCTGTCGCGTGCATCCTCCCCGACGTCGACCACCCCCCTCCGCAGCATTTGCTGACACCCAGCGTCTGCTCGTTCTCCGAGCTCGACCTGCTCAGCGGTCGGCACGTCAGGCACGAGAGACTCATTGTGATGATGTTGATGATGATGATGTATTCTTTCTTGCATGCGGAGAAGGAGAAGAAGGATGAGGTACTGGTTAATTTGGTTTCAATGGTCTCGCTTTTGGCGGGATGGAGGAATCATAAAAGCTTTTTATTCCTTTATTTAATTATAATATTTATAAACTAATAATAACCTAACCTAACGATAGTTTTGTCATCTTCTTGGACGGAGTCCTCTCTTCTTGCCTAACTTTGGCTGGCTATTCCTGCCTCCTTGGATCTCTCACTCCTTATTTTGCTGTTTTGCTAACATTAGCCTTCAATTCAACATTTCAATTCAATTCATTCCGGATAACCAACCACCCAGAGGTCTATTGGTTATCCAGTCACCCTAAAAGCTCCGTGTGGTGGTTGTCTGCAGGTGGTTTCCCAGCGCCCATGTGCACCACTAGGCTCTAAGCCAAAAAAAAAACAAAAAAAAAAAACTCAATTCACTCTTGGTATGGATGTATGTCTGTGCTTCTCCACCCAAACTTTGGTCATTGTTAGTTAACTTTTTGACAATTGCAGCATATCCAATTGAACAAAATATTTAGAGCTTGTTTGGATCAACTCCCAAGAAGCCCATAAATATTTTTCTATAAGTTAAGCGTGCTTTCAAGAACACAAAAAATATATTTGTGTTGGCTTTTCCAAAGAAGTAGAAGCTTGTAAAAAAGCAGAAAAAAGTCCTTCCTATTTTGAAAAGTGCTAATTATCAAAACACCAAGTTATTTTGAAGTGTCAATTACTTTATTATTATTATTATTATTATTATTATTATTATTATTATTATTATTATTATTAAAGTACTTCTAAATTAATATATCCAAACATAAAAAATATCAGAAGCGCTTGTTCTTTTTTTTTAATTTTTTTTTGTTGATAAAAGCGACAAGCGTCAACTCGTCAAGGACGGGCATGGAACGAACACACATGCCCACACCTTGCAAGAGGCGAGACTCGATCCCTCAATCGATAGCGGGGATCGAGACCAACCTCTTAGTTGAAAAAAGTCATTTTTTCACAAGCAAATCCAAACGAAGACTTAATATGGGTTGAGGTTTTGCCATAAAAGAAGTCAAAGTTAGTGGTGAGCCGCTCATAAAATGAAGTTTGGTATTTGATTACTCTCTAGAAAAAAGATATATTTGTAATCATCTTACACAGTAAAGAAACCATCCATAAAATATTGGTATACGAGAAATGAGTTTTTATATGGCTGAAACATATGAAATTTTATCCTAACCTACAAAGAATTTGATCAGGTATATATATATATTGAATTTAATGATATGACCTTGTATGTGAAAATATGACTAGACAACAGTAAAATCAAGATGGTTAATATTAATAAAAATAATTATAGAAATTACATTTAACCATACTAGCCAATTTGTTTCACATATTTTTTTTATATTAATCTCTCATAAAAAAATTATATTCTTGAATATGTTCTCCATGTGACTATTACATCTTTTAAGTTTCAATTAAAATAAGAGAAAATATTCTAAAATTCATGGGAATTATTATCTTATATCTCAATGGTCTTGCTTTCAAGGGGAGTCATAGGAGTTTTTTTCCCTTATATTTACTTACATTTATAAACTAACCGTTTCCTCTCATCCTTTTGGATCATGTCCTCTTTTGCCTAGCTTTGGCTATTCCTTCGTTGGTCTCACTCCTTATTTTGCTGTTTTGCTAACATTAGCCTTCAATTTAACATTTCAATTCAATTCACTCTGAATGTATGTTTGTGCTTCTCCAACCAATCATATGGAATCGGTATACTTCACTATTTTTAAGATAAATAAAAATGTTGATTTACCATAACAAAATAAGAGCCACTTGAAGTTTTAATTATTTTTTTGCCAATTTATTAGGTATGCTCCAACATCTTAATAATATATTTGTATAAAAATACACAAATAAAGTGATATATTAATGAAAACTAATAAACTAGTTTGTTTTAGTGGTGATATATTATCACAAATAGTTAGTTCAACATGTTATTTTGGTAATTGTAGCAAAAGTATTCTATATACATATCACCAACTCATTCAAGTCATGCTCAAAGTCACAATTAAAAGTTCAAGTACTCATGCGTTGCTCTTATGTATCAATTGAAAAAATCATAATTTTTATAAAATAAAAAAGAAATTCATGTGTTTCTTATTTCAATGCCCAATTGTTCATGTGGTTCTCATTCATTCACCAGAAAGGCTTAACTGAAATGTTTGATGATACATGGCTTCATAAATCTTTTTAAATTTTTCATTTGTCGTAAATATTGAAATTGGAGACTAAACCATAAACTAATACCTAACTTATTTTTGAAGTTAATAAATTAAGTATATCGTCTAAGAGGATTTATTTAACAATTACATTCACTTCAAATTTTAGCACTTTTTACACTTCCATAATTATTTTGGACGGACTACTTATTCATGCTTTGATTAAAGTGAAAAATCAATATTCCATCAACTAAATTAAATATATACATATATATAATTTATAAATATAGTTGGAAGTTTGAGTGTGTAGATTAATAAAAAAAAAAGTTAGATGTTGTACTAAACCAAACTAGAAATATAAGTGGTAAATAGATTTTTCAAATAATTAATAAATATCATTTAAAAAATAATAATAAGGGTGGTTCTAACAAGACAATATTATAAGTTTTTTGAAAAATTTATTTGATAAGTTTTTTTATTTCCCTTATTAAATGTATAAAAAAGAGTTAACAAACATACCTTTGAAATAACTGATGGTCATGCATTAAAAAAAAAAATGTCTGTGCTTCTCCAACCAATTTTGTGGACTTAGATCATCTTTACTTGACTTTTGACAAGAGTGATGATTCGGTGGACTTTGGTCATCTTTACTCCAACCAATTTGGTGGATTTTGGTCATCTTTAAGTTTGAGGCAAAGCCACCACTGTAATGTGGACACATGTTAATTCCATGGTGAAACCGAGTCCCCGGATCATCACTTTTGACAATGGTCATTCTCCATTTAAAGAGGAATCAAAGATATTTAGAAGATAAATAACATATTTATAGATTTGGCGGAAATAAAGAGATTTAGATAAATTTTTTTTCTTTGAAATCTAAAAACTTGGCTTTCACCCCCTCTTTTACTCTAATTTGGTTATTATTATTAGTATTAGTATTATCTAATAATTTACTAAAATGAGGGTAAAATAGTTATTTTAACAAAAAATTATTGATAGTGCCAAAGGTGTTACAGCCGGGCGGCAAAGTCCTCCGCACACGAGATAAGAACCACGGTTCGAATCTCCTCTCATTGAGTGAGCTTGTGGGTGGACCCAAATGGGTGTGGCCCATGCACACACAACTAAAGTCTGTGTGGGATTGGTAGTCCGCGAGGCGGTAAGGCGGACGATCCGACCCCTTCGGTGATTTACGCAGAGTGTATCCCATGGCAAGTCGTGCAGAGTGAAAACCCGTGATAGTCGGGATCCGCTACAACGTCCTATCTTTGAATATAATAGGGTTTATCCCTTGTTTCAAAAAAAATAAAAAAATAAAAAAAATTTATTGATAGTTAACTATAAGGATATATATGTAAATATTGGTATTTTGTAGGGCTATATATATAAATATGAAACTTATGGGGACATATATTCATTTATAGACTTTTTATGGTTCTATTTAAGTTTTTTTAATAATATTTATAGGAAAATTTTACAGTATCTAAATACTCATCACGTAGGGATTTTTTTCCACTTCCTATATAAAAAAATTGCTATATATATATATTATTTTACATCCAAACAAGGCCCAAGTCTTTTTAAAAAATAAATTTTTCTAATAATATATTATTATTGGATATTTATCATCTAATAAAAGGGCAGCCCGGTGTAACAAAGTTCCCGCATGTGCGCGAGGTCCGGGGAAGGATCGGACTATTTGGGTCTATTATGCACGGCCTCTACGCTGCTTTCTGAGAATTTCCACTCAAACCTGTGACCTCTAATACAGATGTTAAATGTGCTATGTTGAGCACTGTTTGTGTCTATGTCGGCACTATTCATGCGACACCACATAGGTTTGCCTTGCCAAGTTATTGTGCAAGTCATGCTAGGAATGGCCGGCCTGTGTGGCTAAGCCGGCATAGTAGATGCGGGTTGCTTGTCGTGCTTGGGCCGTGTGATACCACAAATCATGGGCCCACTAGCAGCAGCCAGGTTGTGCTTAGGCATGGGCTATTCCTATCGACCCACATATGACATAGCCCACTTGACACCTCTGCCGTCTAATATAGATTCATATTTTAAAAAATAAAAAATTAAATAACATTTTAAAAATAAAATTTGTCCTAATATATTATCATTAAATATAAATACATGGGTCAACAAGGCCTTGCTGACCTCTACCACTGTCTACTATAGATTCATATTTCTAAAAAGGTGTAAAATACAATTTAGTTCAAAAAATGTGTAATATAAAATTTAGTTCTTTTATTATACTGATTTGTGACTTTAGGTCCCTCTATTATAATTTAAGCCTTTTGGTCCCTATACTTTCATGATTTAGAAATGTTAGTCTCTAAAGGCATATTTAAAAGGCTTGTTTAACCCCTAAAGTTGATGAAGTGAGGGACTGACATTTCTCAATCGTCAAAGTAGAGGGACTCTAGGGCTCAAATTGTAATAGATCCCTAAAGTCTCAAATCAGTATAATAAAGGGACTGAATTGGGTATTACACCTTCTAAAAATAAATAAAAAATTAAAATTTATTTTTAAAAATAAAATTTTCCTAATAATATATCATTAAATATAAATATTTCTTTTAACAATGGTAAATATCTTGAGAGGTCACCAAACTTCACATAACTTCAATTTTTATCTTTTTGGTCACCTTACTTCGATTTGTTTTCAACGGTAGGGTACGCGAGGGATTCCGATTGAGATTAGCGACGTGTGGTCATCGGATTGGCCATGTGAAGCCTGATTAGACACGTCATTCACTGATGTGGATTATCCACATTAGAGCCTAATATTAAAATATTATTAAAAAATAATTATTTTAATTACAATCAAATAACATTATTACACTATAATTACAACTAAAACAATACCTCTATCAATGCCAGTAACTTGGCCTCCTCCCACACCTCCCCCTGCGACCTCGCTTCCTTCCACACCGCCCCCGGCTAGTACCTCTAGGTCCGCCTTCTCGGCTTCGAGAAACCCTATTTCCGACCAGGGGAACTGGTTTTCGCCGGTGGAGAACGGAGAGAGCACCAACCTCCTGTGGTTAAAGAACTGGTTATCACCATAGTGAAATCTCCATCTCTGTCATCTCATAACTTCGTAGGAGATCAAAACTCAATTAACAATTCTCAAACCTATAGAGATACAATAATTCAGGATTTTTCATAGATATTTATGAAACAACAATTTAAATGAAGAAGAAGTGAAATCGAAATCTCTATCATCTCATGATTTCGTAAGAGGTCAAAACTCAATTTAAAAATCCTCAAACCTAAAGAGATACAATAATTCGGGATTTTTCATAGATATTTCTATGGAAGAGATTGACTTAATCTTGGAGCCGGTGGCAAAGATCAAGACCTATTGGAACGCATTTGCCGGAGAGAGCCATTTAATCTCGAATCCTTTGCCCATGACGGAACTAATTAAGCTCAACAACGTCACTGCTCCTCAACCCACACAACTCTGCGACGAATCCAGTGATTTTTTCAAAGGAACCCGAACTTGCCGATCGGGACGAATCAAGGGACGGAGTCGAAGAAGCGATGGCGAGGAAACATGGTTTCTCAGATCCGGGGAGACGAACCTGGAGGTACTGACTACTGGTCGGGGATGGTGTGGGAGGAGGCGAGGTTGCTGGCATTGATGAAGATGTGGAAGAGACAGTTGTCAGTGGAGGCGGGATAGATGGTGGTGATTGAGGCTTTAGTGCAGAGGGCGGCGTTAAGACGGGTGGTCGCAAGGGCAGTGAGGACAAGGTGGCTGGGAAAGATCCTTGGCCGAGGTCGAGCAACCCGGCGACGCTATGAGTGATGGGGGGCTAGGGTTAGGGTTAGAGCTTAGTCAATTAACTTAATGAAGTTTGTATTGTTTTAGTTATAGTTATAGTGTAATTATAATAATGTTATTTGATTATAATTAAAATAATTAATTTCAATAATATTTTAATATTATGGTTTGATGTGGATAATCCATGTGTCTAATCAGGTTTGATGTGGACAATCTGGTGACCACGTTGGCTAATCCTGATCGGAATCCCTTGGGCATCCTGCTGTTGAAAACAAATCGAAGTAAGGTGACCAAAGTGATACAAATTAAAGTTTGGTATCTAAAGTGAAATATAGACATAGTTTGGTGAACTCTCAAGATTTTTACCCAATAATAATACTACTCAATATAAGTTATCTCACAACAACCATAATCACCATATATATATATATATATATATATATATATATATATATATACATAGTTTATTGACCTTTCAAGATTTTTACCCAACATTACAATAATACTACTCAATATAAGTAATCTCACAATAACCAGATATATATATATATATATATATATATATATATATATATATATATATGAGGATGACCGGTCAAAGGAGCAAAAGAATGGAAAGAGCGACACGGCGAGAGACGCGTGTCCACGGGCGAATGAAGAAGAAGGAGTCGCTGTACTAGGAGGGGACCAGTACACGCGTCGTCACAGCGCGCGTGGGAGAAAAGCGAACTCACGCTATGAAGGGTTTGTTATGGAGGCTTAGAAGGCAGGGTTAAAAGGGAGTAGTAGGCATCCAATGAAGGCATCGAAGACCACTGTTGTGAAACCCTAATCCTCTTTGATGGTGGGCGGCGCTGGAGAGAGCGCGGTTTTCTTCATCGGAGCTGGAGCTTGTTGAAGGGCCATCTCTCAGTTATCTTGTTCTTATCTTGTAGCTGTTGGAGCTTAATCCATATCTGGATAGCTCTTGTGTGGATTTCTTTTACTGTTGAGTCCTTATCTTTTATGTTTTGGCTAGTGTTTGAATGAATGTTTGGAGGCTTGGCCTTTATCTGTTAGACCTTGGTTGTCTTTTAATTTAATCGTTACATATTTTTGGTGCTTTCATTGATCCGTCTGGTGCTTGGCGTTTGTCCTCACCATGGCGGAGAACACTCGTTTGAAGGATCTCCAACAACAAATGGAGTTGATGCGAGCCATGCTGGAACAGAGGGATGAACAGTTTAAGCAGCTGCTCAATCAAAACGAGGAGCGCTTTAAGACCATTGTGAGCTAAAGCGATGACCGATTCAAGCTTCTTGAGTAATCGTTGGCGCGGGTCACACCACCCAAGGATTCACCAGCAAGCTTCACTGGACCTCCCGGGGGCCATCACACCACAGTAGCCCAGCCGGTACTTCATGGGGATGAACAGGCCTTGTTGAACGCTCCCCCACGAGGAGTGCGTCTCGATTTCCCTAAGTTTGACGGCAACGACGCCCTGCACTGGATCTTCAAAGCGGAGCAGTTCTTTGATTATTTTGATATAACGGATACCTTCCATTTGAAGATAGCTGCCATCCACTTTGAAGGTGGGGTCGTTCCTTGGTTCCAAATGTTACAAAAGGAAGGGCGTATTACTTCTTGGTCGGAGCTCGCCGCGGCCATCGAGTTGACCTACGGACCCTCTATTTTTTAATGTGCACGGTACGCCCTGTTTAAACTCTCTCAAATAGGCTCTATGGCCTCATAGTACTATGAGTTTACAGCACTGGTGAATCGAGTTGAGGGTCTATCTTCAGCAGCACTCCTTGATTGCTTCATCAGCGGGTTGAAGCATGATCTTCAGCGCGAGGTTATTCCCTGGCAGCCAGCGTCCCTCTCCAAAGCTGTTATACTAGCCAAGTTATTTGAAGACAGATATATTCCGCCAGGCCGTCCGTTAGCTCCTCGCGTAGTTCCACAACCGGACATCCACGTAGCGGTGAAACCATGGCCTCCACCCCGCGCTGAACCATTGAGTGGGTCCAAGCCCGCCGTTCCACTCTTGGGTGCTCCTCCAGCCTCGGGGAACACGCCTGCTACTGGTTTTAGGCGCATCAGTGTTAATGAGATGCGGCTCCGTAAATCCAAAGGATTATGTTTCACATGTGATGCCAAATTCTCCCGCGATCATCAGTGCCCTAAAAGGAAGCTTCTTCTTCTCCAATGGTACGATGATGTATCTGACAATCCAGGGAATGAATTTGTCATTGACCCAGTCCCCTCTGAGACACTAGAGGAACAACAACCCTTCATGTCTTTCAATACAATGCACAGTTTGACGACCTCAGGTACCATGCGCCTCAGTGGCTCTGTTCATGGTCACAAGGTGAGCATCCTGCTGGATGGGGGCAGTGACGACAACTTCGTACAACCACGCATTGCTGAGTTCCTTCAACTAGACATACAACCATCCAAACCCTTCTTGGTGTTAGTAGGGAATGGTCATTCCCTACAGGTTGAAGGCCTTGTTGAGAAACTCCAAGTTACAGTGCAAGGTATCACCATATCCCTTCCTGCTTTTGTTTTACCTATTGCTGGCCCAGATATCATCCTCGGAGGGCCGTGGCTGGGCACATTGAGAACGCACCTGATAAACTACAACTCCGGTTGTCTCCAATTTTTGCATGAAGGTCGACTTCATTTCGTTACTGGACCTGCTTGAAGTCAGATCTCAACCGGCAACCTCGACGGCTTAGCGCGTGGAATCTACAAAGGCGATTGCCCAATGTTTTACCTTGACCTGGTAGGATGACCCGGTATTCTTTGAAGCTTCTGCGCCTACGGAGCCCACTACTCCTTTGAGTTTTCCTGCAGACATGCCCCTAGAGCTCCAATCCTTATTACTCAAGTATAGCATAGTGTTTGACGTGCCAGTGGGTCTTCCACCGCCAAGGCCTTGCTACCACCACATTCCCCTGTTGCCCGACACAGGCCCTGTTAAAGTGAAACCCTACCGCTATGCACACAGCCAGAAAGCTGAGATTGAGACAATTGTTTCTCAGTTACTCCAAGACGGTCTCATCGAGGAGAGCACAAGCCCATTCTCATCGCCGGTAATCCTTGTGAAGAAGAAGGACGGCTCATGGAGGTTCTGCACCGATTACCGAGCTTTAAACGCGATCACAATCAAGGACGTGTTTCCAATTCCAACTGTCGACGAGCTCCTGGATGAACTGTTTGGTGCGACTAACTTTTCCAAGTTGGATCTCAGGTCTGGCTCAAGTTCTCCTCCACCCTGCGGATCAACACAAAACGGCGTTTCGCACGCATCATGGACATTATCAGTGGTTAGTCATGCCCTTTGGGCTGTCAAATACACCGGCGACCTTCCAGTCCCTCATGAACCATGTCTTTCACTTTGCGCTCCGTCGGTTTGTCCTCGTCTTCTTTGATGACATTTTGGTTTATAGTCCCAGCTGGGAAGCTCATCTTGATCATCTAGAGAAGGTCTTATCCATCTTAGCTGAGCACAAGTTATATGCTAAATTTTCAAAGTGTTCCTTTGGTTTAGCTCAGGAGTATCTGGGACACATTGTCTCTGGCTAGGGAGTCCAAATGGATAAAGGCAAGACAATGCCATTGATCCAGTGGCCTCCTCCGTCCACCATCAAATAGTTGCGCGGCTTCTTAGGCCTCAGCGGGTACTACCGCCGCTTCATCAAAGGGTATGCGACTCTTGCTTCTTCTTTAACTGACCTTCTTAAAAAAGATGTTTTTTAGTGGAACCAGGCAGCGCAACAAGCATTTGAAGCTCTCAAAGCCGCCACAAAGCACGATTGTTCAGATCTACCAATTCTCTCTCATCTACGAATTTCTCCTGACCATGCATTCGCCTAGAGATGTGACATTATGCTGGGAGGGTATTAGTGCGATCTGAGCCAAGAAATCATCCCATTGCTTACTTCTTGAAGAAGATGACCCCTCGAATGCGCGCACAATCGGCATATACTCGCTAGTTTTATGCCATTTCTGAGGCGGTGTCGAAGTTCCGCCATTATCTTGTTGGTTATCGTTTCATTATCCGAACGGAAAAGCAAGCGTTGTAGCACTTAAACAGCCAGTCCATCCATACTCGTGAGCAGCAAAAGTGGGTATCCAAGTTGTTGGGCTTTTGACTTTGCTATTGAGTACAAGCCTGGGCGGGATAATGTGGCTGCAGATGCTCTTTCACGATGCTTCATGTTAGCTTCCTCTAGCTTGCAGTCCGACCTTATCTCTCAGCTTCAACAATTACAAAAAGAGGATACCTCTTGCCAGACTCTTATCCAAGCTCTGCAGGTGAATCAGTTGGAGAACAACCACTACAAATGGCGCAGAGACCTACTTTGGTTCAAGGGTCGGATGGTAGTTCCTCCTAATCAAGGGTTTCGCCGAAAACTTCTCCATGAATTCCATCCGACGTTGTTGGGGAGCGTCACAAGGCACCTTGGCAAGATTGGCAACCTTATTTTTCAGGAAGGGCATGCTCAAGGATACAATGTTGTTTGTGAAGTCTTGTTTGATTTGTCAGCAAGCAAAGGAAGTGCACACTAAGCCCGCGGGTTTGTTACAACCTCTACCCGTTCCCATGCGCGTATGGGAGGATATCGCCATGGACTTCATTGTGGGCTTACCTAAATCCAAGGGGTTCTCTGTTATTCTAGTCGTGGTGAATCGCCTCAGCAAGTATAGTCATTTTGTTCCATTGAGTGCAGATTTTACAAGTCGTTCGGTTGCGGACGTCTTCATTGCTAACATTGTGAAACTGCACGGCGTCCCGAACTCTATTGTCTCCGATCGGGACCGAACATTCACCAGTGGCTTTTGGCAGCATTTCCTCCATCGTCATGGGTACAACTCTTGCGATGTCGTCGGCTTATCACCCTCAATCGGATGGGCAGTCTGAAGCAGTAAACAAGGTTTTGGAAATGTACCTTCGCTGTTTCACAGGGAGTTATCCAGGAGGTTGGGTAGATCTCCTTCTTTGGGCGGAGCTTTGGTATAACGCTTCCTACCACAGTAGTATTGCCATGACGCCTTTTGAGGCGGTGTATGGACGAGCACCCCCCAACTTGCTCCTTTCTTACTCTACGGAAGGTGACCCACTTGAAGTTGCAACTCTACTTCGTCAACGCAACAGTCTGCTGCCCCAGCTAAAGACTAACCTCCTTAAAGCGCAAGCCCGCATGAAAAGATTGGCTGACAAGAGAAGGACGGAAGTGTCTTTCGAGGTGGGTGAATAGGTCTTCTTAAAGTTCCGACCATACAGGCAACAGTCGGTCCAGCTTCGGAAGCATCACAAGTTAGCAATGCGATACTTTGGGCCCTTCCAAATAATCCAGAAGTTGGGTGTTGTGGCTTATAACTTACTGTTACCGGAGGATTCGAGGATCCACCCAGTCTTCTTTGTGTGGCGTTGAAGACCTGTCATGGCATCACTCCTCCTGCGCCTGCTCCATTGCCACTCTTGACATTTGAGTTGGGACCTGTAATTCAACCAGCCCGCTTGCTCCAAGAGCGTCAAGTCATGCGACACGGCAGCCCAGTCACACAGGTTCTCGTGGAATGGGATGGCTTGCCTACAAAGGAGAGTACTGGGAGGATCTGCAGGCATTGCAAGAGCAATACCCTTCTAAGGATCTTGAGGACAAGCTCGGTTTCATTGGGAGGGGTAATGTTACGTACCCTCTTTCCATTTCCATGCAAAAGAGCCCATGTGATACGTCTACAGTAGAGGATGACGAGTCAAAGGAGCAAAAGAATGGA
Organism: Dioscorea zingiberensis; assembly: GCA_026586065.1. Taxonomy (NCBI): domain Eukaryota; kingdom Viridiplantae; phylum Streptophyta; class Magnoliopsida; order Dioscoreales; family Dioscoreaceae; genus Dioscorea; species Dioscorea zingiberensis. Next base: position 39,181,979 of record CM048824.1, read on the forward strand.
AAGAGCGACACGGCGAGAGACGTGTGTCCACAGGCGAATGAAGAAGAAGGAGTCACTGTACTAGGAGGGGACCAGTACAAGCGTCGTCACAACTCGCGTGAGAGAAAAGCGAACTCACGCTATGAAGGGTTTGTTATGGAGGCTCAGAAGGCGGGGTTAAAAAGGAGTAGTTGGCATCCAATGAAGGCATCAAAGACTACTGTTGTGAAACCCTAATCCTCTTGGAGGCTGGGCGGCGCTGGAGAGAGCGCGGCACCTTCATCGAAGCTTGCTTGCTGAAGGGCCATCTCTTACTTATCTTGTTCTTGTCTTGTAGCTGTTGGAGCTTAATCCATATCTGGATAGCTCTTGTGTGGATTTCTTTTACTGTTGAGTCCTTATCTTTTATGTTTTAGCTGGTGTTTGAATGAATGTTTGGAGGCTTGGCCTTTATCTGTTAGACTTTGGTTGTCTTTTAATTTAATCGTTACAGGTTGCGACTTGTGAGGGAAAAATGAATACAACACTTTCAAGGGGTATATATGCAAAAACATATATTTTCATCTATTAATAAATAAGTTATAATTTTTTTTTATTAGGGGTGCAACATAAAAATTCAAGGTTTGTGAGGAGTTTTGGAGTAAATACACAACTTTCAAGGGGATATTTGCAAATATTGCAGTTCGAACTTCGAATACACAACAAGGAAAGCCCATCCAACCGTTGGTTGTTGCCAACCCAACCCAAGTGATTGCGAGATTTCATCAAACACCTCTCCGGCATTATATCCCGCAATCTGAGATCGTTCTCGCGTACTCCTCCTCGCTCTCCTCGAGAGATCTCGACGGGACGATGGCTTCCGACAAGAACGCCATCTTCAAGAAGCTCAAATCCAGGTCCGAGAACAAGGTGATCGTTTCCTCTCCATTCCCTTCTCGATCTAGTTGTCATGCTTTTGAGGGTACGATGAATCGTTCCTCTGATCCGGTGGCAATTGCCTTTGATTTGATCGTTTCAGGTGTGCTTCGATTGCAATGCGAAGAACCCGACGTGGGCCTCGGTGACGTACGGGATCTTCCTCTGTCTCGACTGTTCTGCCGTTCACCGCGGCCTCGGCGTCCATGTCAGCTTCGTCAGGTTCGGATCCATTTGTATCTGGACAGAAATGGGATGATTGCGCAATAATTTCCTATGGTTTTCTCTCAATTCATGCTTACAATTGAATTGCTGTGATTAAAATGGTAAACAATTGGAAAAACGCCAGATTTATGCATTGGATGTGAATAATTTGATTCAGGAAACGATTTTTTTTTATTGGAATTTCATCATATGATATAGTCTGAATGAATTTCCTATGTAATTTTTAGTGGTCTGAAAATTTGATAAATATGCTTCATTTCGTCAGTAATTTTTGGCTAGTTTTAGATAATGTGAAGGCTGGTTGCGGAGATCCTTCATTTTGGAACGCAAAAAGTGCCCTTTGCTTGTTCTCTCATAGCAAACAGAATGCAGATCTGTGGAAATAATGATGTGATGTCAAAACTGGATCTTGGGTGGTGGTTGAAGCCTATGAAACTCACATATATAACAAAGCATGAGGAGGGTCAGTAGTTATGGTGATGAACTGTTTATAGTCAGTGCAGGAATCCTTGTCATAGATATACCAGCATGAGATTTCATGCTGGATTATTTTTACAAGGAGAGGACATGGCTGCATGGATGCCACCTTCAAATTACCGGTTTCTTTCAAGTAGACATTTGTTTTGTTTGGGTCACCTCTTGTGCTTATTGTCCTTTGTCTTCTCTTGAAAGCCTGTATTTCTAACAGCTGACTATGTTAGTAAGTATACTACTCAGCGCATCTATGCTGCAACTTGATCAGATATATGAACTATGACCATACCTTTAATGATATCTTGAATATTTCTAAGATAAATATATTCTCAATGTTATTAATTTCTAATTAAGTAGTTTGATTATTACTTGTAGGTCTACAAATCTAGACTCATGGAGTCCTGAGCAGTTGAAGATGATGGCTTTTGGTGGAAACAACCGTGCACAGGTTTTCTTTAAGCAGCATGGATGGACAGATGGTGGAAAAATTGAGGCAAAATATACATCTAGAGCTGCTGATTTATATAGGCAGATGCTTTCCAAAGAAGTCGCTAGAGCTTCTTCAGATGACACTGTTTTCCCTTCATCACCTGTTGCATCTCAGTCACCCCGTGCTGCAGATGACTTCCCTGATTTGAAGCTTCCAAGTTCATTTGTAGACAATATAAATGAAAAGCATGAAGCTCTTGAGTCTCCGAACCCTCCTTCGCCTAGAGCTCCTATCCGTTCAGCAGTTATTGGTCATGGTAAAAAGTCCGTAGGGGGAAAGAAGATTGGAAGTAAGAATGGGGGGCTTGGTGTCCGGAAGCTTACAACAAAGGTTGGTCTGTGGTATCTTATTTAGACACAGTAAAGTGAGGATATTATTTGTCCTAGGTGTTGTAGGTTAGGATGTTTTATTTTCTGTCTTCTTTCCTTCCCATGGTTGACACCCATGAAGTATGATTTTGCAATCAATTCAATACTAGCCTCTCTAGTTTTGCTTTGGTCCAATACTGGAAATTCCAATGGTGGGTGTGGCACATTATTTCTGAGATACTATCAGGATTTATGAAATCAATCTGATTTTACAATTTTCATCTGACGCAGCCGAACGAAAGTCTCTATGAGCAGAAGCCTGAAGAGCCAACATCAGTTGCAACTTCATCGTCTGATACCAATACAATGTTGGCTTCATCTTTTCCTTCGCGGTTTGAGTATATGGAGAGCATACCATCTGATGGAACTGGCTCTGGTAGGAGCCAAGTAATTAATCATGTTGCTCCACCAAAGTCCTCAAGTTTTTTTGCAGAGTTCGGCATGGACAATGGATTTAAAAAAAAATCAAGTTCAACTCCTAAAGTTCAGGTGAATGACAATGATTTTATCAGATTTGATGGTCAACTGATTCAATAGTTCACTAAGTTTTGCATATGCCAGGTTTTAATCAGTCCTGTTGATAATTTAGGTGTTCAAGGTCAATCAGTTTTTGATTACTTATGAAACAATTCTAAATGATCAGTCCACATTCTATTTTAAGTTTTTATTTTCAGTTTTAGATACATACTGGACCTATGATTTACTTCAATAGCAATATGTTTTTAGTTGTCTCAGTTCACTTGTTGCTTTCATGCTTGAGGACTCTTTCATCTAGCTGTCTTTTCTTTGATGAAATCATCCTGTACTAATTTTCTGATTGCAGGCATGGGCTGTTATTCATAAAACTATCAAATATATTGCTCTTCTGGGAACCTATATAGAAACCTCTCAATCTTTCTGTTGTTATTCAGTAACCTATGCACTTGCTTGTCAAGTTATTTTAACGATTTCCATCAAATCATTCCCTTTCACTCAGTATGTTGTAATTTTACCCTGCTCTTGAGCTTGTCAATGACTTGCATTTCGAAGTGTGGTTCTTAGGTAGAACTATGTTTATCATTAAATGGTCCAAGGAGCATTCTCCTCACCCCAAGTATTTATTGAATGTCATCAAGGTACACATTTGAAGATAGAATAAAAGTTGTGTTTGTATACTAACAAGCCAGGTTGTTCTGTATTTCAGGAGAATCTTTCCATTAGTAAGTCACTGCACCAGATGAATATGCAATGATTACTTTCCACTCCATTCTGCTTTGCTAAACTGGATCCATACTCCTTATATCTTGTTATATACCTGCATCATTTTGAACATCCTAGATATTGTAGTTCAATCTTTTATTAGGATATAGTTTTCATCCAAGGCTTGACCATATCTCAATATCGCCTGTGTGCTTTTCAGATCCAGGAAAGTAATGAAGCGAGACAGAAGTTTTCGAATGCCAAGTCCATTTCATCAGCCCAATTTTTTGAGGATCATCTTAAGGACGGTGACAGGGAGGCAAAGATTTCATTGCAGAAGTTTTCAGTATGTTCTTTACCATATGATTATTAATGCCTGCGCTTTTTGATTTGTCTAATTGACTTTCAGCACTTATTTATTTATTTTTTTGTTTTTGTTACTTGAATTGAGAATGGTTGAAAAAGTAAGACCAGATTGCATCAACATGTCTCTTCTTTTCATCCTGCTTTGTCACTGATGAAGTAGTATTGGAAGTTGTTAATGCCAGCTCATTTTTGACAATTTCCTTATCCAGGGTTCATCAGCCATATCAAGTGCTGATTTTTTTGGACATGATGCGGATGATTCTCGACTTGACCTAACTGCTACTGATCTCATCAATCGAATCTCTCTCCAGGTACTCTACCATACTGTCTTATTTTAAGGTAACCTTCACATCCTCTGAGGTCTATCCTAGTTATAAGAGCATATGATGGCATCAGAAGGTTTGATATCTAACTACTAGCTTCCTGCCCATAATAGTTAGCCATATGCTCTTGCCAGTCTATGTTTCAATACTTGCCTTATTGCTTTTCAGGCTTCACATGACATATCCTCTCTTAAAAACATTGCTGGGGAAACTGGGAAAAAGCTGACATCATTTGCATCCAGTCTTATGAATGATCTTCAAGACAGAGTCCTTTGAGTGATTCACTTTTTATGTTCAAACATCAACTGCTTAGCAGGCAGATGATATTTAGGGGATATGTTCTTTTACATCTTGTGAGCTCTATATTGCACTTCAGATATCAATAAATACAAGGTCTCCCGGTTGAGGTGCGTAGGTCTCATTTTTGCACAAGAAAAATGTTAGATTTTGGATGCAGTAGATCCCTAATACTGTTTGGTATTGGCTAGAATGTATTTGGAGATCTTTTGAAAATTCAGTCTGTATTTGCAAATCAGGCAGTCTTTTATGTATAATAAAGTATGCTTCAAATCATTCTGATAGGTCTGTATTTTCTAAACAAATAAAGAATATATTTTCTCTTTTGAGTTGTTCTACCAAAGTGTGAAATGTATCGATATTGTAGCTTGTTCCTGGTGCATTATTTTTATCTTCTCTTTTGAAGTAAGGGTTATTTAACTTAAAGTGAATAGAAGTGATGGTGAATTTTGATCGAATCTGTTTGCGTGTGAGCATTCACATTTCCATCTGTTCTTGTAGTTTTCTTTTTGTTAATTATATTTAGTATTAATGGATGCCAGTGCTTTCAGTTCAATTTTGTTTCCTTGAATGTTATCAACTTTCTCTGTCTATCTTTCAATGTTATTATTATTATTTTTTATATAACTTTATTCTATTGATTCTTTTAAACAATGGATGGTCCCATGTCAATCCAATACTGCATATTCTCCTTGTTTAGCTGAATCTATCTTAAAACTGATTAAAATATATGGTATAAAGAAATACCAAAGCCTAAAGTCTAGTATACGCTTAGGATATATGTTCATTTGTACATCATGCTACTGATGGCCTGTTCAAGTTGGATGTCTTGCTTAAGAGCTACATTGGCGAAATCCTTTGACTTCAGGGACATCAAACTGCAGCTTTTTATCATAGTCAACTAAACTTTTAAGAGCTTTTGATTATAGTCAACTAAACATTGTGCGGAAGGTTATCCCTAGTAGGAAGGGGAGGAAGGAGGCTGCTCATAAACTATTTGGGTTTATTAATTCAGATGACGAGGCGGCCGCTGTGATAGGAACATTCTGAAGTCTCTTAAAATTTTGAGGGTTGAACAACCACTTGTCGCCGATGCTGAAATTGGCTTGCTTAAGAATCCCAATGACTCTACCTTCTGATGGATGACGATGCTCCCCAATCACCCAATGGTATCACCTAAGAATAAGAAGCTCACCGACTTTGGTCGACTAGATTAGCTAGAGAGGATGACACTATTGGTGTTCCTCAATTCCCAGTTGAACAAGTAAGACACATTGTCCTTTATTTTTTGGGGTTTTCGCTTACTAAACGGCTTAAGCTTTTATTTTTTGGAATGAAGTTTTCGTTTACTAAACGGCTTAAGCGTATTCTCTCTAGTAGCATCATCTAGAAAAACGAATTTGGGTATACGAATCGCAAGCAACTGTATACTTTGATCAAAGGGGAAATAGTTTCTGATGATGTCGTTGAATTTTTTTTCTTACTTATTTTGATTGAGTCCTTGAAGCGAAAGCCGTACCCGTACAAACGATGGGCTTACATCATCAGGCCCTTGACATTGTCACTGACAATGCTGGATCATCATGCAATTGACGTTGACTGTATGATGCGGGCAGGACTTGAAGAGTTCTATAGTTTGGACATTGTACTAATGTCGATCATCAAGAATGAGCACTACCACCTTCTTGTCTTGGATCAGACAAACGCGAGCATTCCCATTACTCGTTATTGATATATGCTCAATATGATGGAGATACAAACTAGATAACTTAAGTGTTTAAATTTTTTTTTTAAATTTTCGCTTACTAAACGGCTTAAGCGTTTATTTTTTGAAGTTTTTGTTTACTAAATGACTAAATTGTTTATTACAAACCAATGGATTACAATAAACCAGAAAGGATCAATGGTCAGTCTGCTATGACGGTATTGCAAGTTTTCCTATTGTGTCCAACATCATGACACCGACTACAATGAAGTGGTATAACACCGAATGCTTGTGACTCCATCCTCCTCCGTCTGGGATGACCTACCCTTTTCTTGGTTAAAGGTGGTCGCATATGAAGCTCTTGTGAGTCGTTGGTGGGTTTGTTGTTATCAAGGAATGGAAATATCGGCTCATCATATGTGCACTACAAGAATCTTGAGCGAATGCGGTGGATATTAGCGGCAAATTACAATATCTGCTGCTAATTTGAAAAGATATTGCGGCGGATTACAACATCCACCACTATAGGCGCTTAATATGCGGATGACCCTAATCTATAGCGGCGAATAGATATAACTGCCTCTACAGAAGTATCAGCTCTAACCTATAGCGGCGGATATTGATATCCACTGCTAAAAACCTTTCTGCTGCGATAGACTTTAATCTATAGTGACGGATATTGATATTCACCGCTAATAACCTTTCTTCCGCGATAAACTCTAATCTATAGCGGCGGATGTTTATTTCCACCGCAATAATACATCTAATTAGAGCTATGAAATATGTTAATTAATTAATCGAGCTAATCTACATAAATTTGTTTATTATCAACACTAATCTTTCGTGGCGGATAATGTAATCCGCCACTATAAGTCCCGGCAATAAGTCAATCCTTTTCCTTTTCCCCTCCAAAAGCTCTATTTATTGCGAAAACCTCTGCATGCGAGCTAGCCCGGCGATAACTCGATCCTTTTTTTTTCCCTCTCCAAAAGCTCTCTCATCTAGAGGGTTTCCACCTCTTCCTCTCGACGCTCGACAATTTTCTTATTAGGTTATGGTTCTCGATCTCAGTCCTCTTCTACTCTTGAGGAATTTCCTAATTTCTCCTCTTCCTTCCTCCCATCAGCTAGGGTTCCTGATTCCTCTTATTAGGGTCCTAATTACTCTTAATCGGTCTGCACATATGCTTCTATTCCTCTCATTAGGGTTCATAATTACTCTTATTTAAATTTGATAGAATACTTGTTTGTGGGGTTTTTTTTTTTTTTTGTGTGTGTGTGTTAAGTTCCTTTAGTTTTTTCTGTAATTGAGCTATTCTTTTTTGTTATTTTCAACTCTTGTTGCATTAGTTTGAGATAGTTCAATAGAACGATGAGGGTTTCTTTATAACTTTTCTAGTTAGTTTCTATTGGTTTCAATATCCTGTCTTAGGTTTTTTTTTTTCTTTTATCTTAATCACTTTCTACCTTCTTTAACTTTGAGCAACTTTTGGATACAATTTTTTTTTTTTGTCATGAACCATCCTTTTCTTCTGAGTCCTGCAATTACAGTGAGTCTTCCGGAGCATTAGTTGTAAGAAGAAATAATATATCTATATTTTTTGTGACAGCTAAATTTATGGTGATTAGTTCACACTTAGTTCAGACTTTAAACCATCAGAGATTAAGCTGCTATATTCTTTGATTGATCTATGTCTACTTTTAGGTTGTGAGTAGAAGAATTAAATTAGCTAATTCTGCTTTAGGAATTAAGTGAGATTTCATTCTTTTATATTTATGTAATTATATATTTACTATCAATGAAATGTACATTACCAATGCCCTTATCTACGAATTTTAGGAAGTGCTCATGCATCTTTCTGGTATATATATTCACTCAATAGTCTTTGATAACAGAAATAGTTTTATCATATATTACATGGATAATACATATTCAAATCCTCCATTCAATGGATAATACGCTGGTCGATGGAGGTTGCATAACAAATCTGGAAAGTTATACACTCTTAAAGTAATGCTGGGGACAAGGCAATGGCAGCCTCCTCCAATTGTGTTGGGCCACACGCGACCTCCTCAGACCCTGACTCCGGGGCTGCTGCGACTGGTGCTGCTGCGACGGAGCTTCCTATCCCCGCACACACCACAGGCAAGAAGCGACCTGCATGCCATGCATGCATATTAAGTATTAATGTACAATTCCAATATATAAGACGTTGTTACTGTGAACATCACAATCATATGTATATAAGAAATACTATTTCAGATGACGAAATCATGACACAAAATCATTGGATGTGCCTCGAGATCATCACATCCAATGGTTTCGTGTCATGATTTTGTGTGATTTCATCGTTGGATATAGCATTGCTCTCTCTCTCTATATATTCTAATACGCATTACCTTCGCCGGCCGCGAGGTTGAAGTAGAGATCAACTATGTTGGGGCAAGCATTGTAGCACTGAGGTGAGCAGAGCTTCTGGGTGAAGTGAGTTTCCAAAAGAGAGTCAGATGAGATCCCGATGGTGTTGCGGTCGAGACCACACGCATTGATGCACTCATCGGTCTCAACGTAGTTGCTCAAGTACTTCCCGGCCTCAATGTCGGATGTGCGGCAATGGAGGAGCTCCTGGCGGCCGCGTCCGAGCCCATGCTTCTCTAGTAGGCACCGAGTCCTTGAGGCTGACACTGCAAATGCACACATGCTGCTGTCCAGATGCTCGCATGTGATCATGGTTCCTTGGACTGCACCTTGCATGCAGACCACCAGAGCAAGAGCCAAGAAGAAGATCTTCATGAAACTGAAAGCCATTGATCAGACTATATAGCTAGCTCTTACTTGATTGCAGATGGTCTTTATTAAGGGAGGAGAAAGAGAGATTTATATATAGGCCATGTCTCATGAATTCTAACACTCAATCCAGATTTGTTTATTATTGTAATTTTTTTTAACTTCAAGTTTTAAGCTTCCGTGCCGTTCATGTCTCATGCCAACCTCCGACGTGCATCTTCAGATAAAATGACTATACCCACATCCGCATGTATTTTGGTTGTCCATATCCGACACACACGTATGTATCTGGCTCACATTAATTTGTTAATAAAATTTATCTTGCATGCTTCAACACTGCGTGGACTCACCGCATCGGCTCGGTTATTTAAAAAAAAAAATTATAAAAAATCCCTTCAAATCTCTATATCTTCAACTCCAAGTAATTGTTAAACTTGGACTCATTTTTTTCCTCCGTGATCATTATGGAGCGGTCCTAGCTTGATATCCTCCTTGGACGTGTTGTCTATCTTCAACATCCAATCATGTCTTTCAAACATATGCACATCTTAAAAGAAGTTTGGTCTACCTAGCACCTTTTATCGTCGATTAATACTCTATTCTTTGGACTAAAATAAGATTCTAGTGCTAACTAGCAAGGGATATACACTACAAAAAAATGTTACATTTACTCACGATAATATAAGCGCTAGTAAAACTGTAAATAAGTGTGAGTATAGATCAAAAAATTTTACTCACGGAAAAATACTTTATATTGGCACTAAAAATGCCATGACTAAAGGGATGGGTTGGTATAGCCAATATTGTGATGGAAAAATTTCGTGATAATAGATGTGTAGGTTTTACTCATGCTTGTATATGCGTGAGTAAAACCAGTGATTATTACTTTTCTTTTACTTTTTTTTTTGATATAAGCCATAAAGACCTCTCTAGAGGGCGTGTTAAGGGACGTGGCCTTAGGTGACGAGCACCCTTGACCTCTCACCGTGCCGCGTACAGATGTGAGAACTCGAACCTGGGAGCTTTGTGTTCATCAACTGAATTACCAAAACCGCTCCCCCCATTTACAGGGGTAGGGCCTCGAACTTGAGAGCATGCTCAATCAAGCGAATTACCCAATGCACGGGACCCAAGATTGTTTATATAAAAAAAATACATGTCTTAATTCCATGAGAATTAAAATTCTAATCCTAAGAAATTTAATCTATCATAATCTTGGCCAAATCAGGATTTGATAATGACACAAAAAATGAGATTATCTCAAAGTGGGCCAAAATGAAATATTTCACGGCTCTAAATTTAAATGAAATATTTGTTTTGAAATTAAAATATTTCAAGATAAAAGAAAAGAATATATCCTGTCATATTCTAAGATAGCCCGAGAAAAACACATCTCGAGGCAACCCTAAATCCCAAAGTTGCCTCCGAGCACATATCTCGAGGCAAACTCAAAATTCCAAAATTGCCCCTAAGAATATATCTCGAGGCAATCTCAAATTCCAAGATCGCCCGAGAGCACATATCACAAGGCGACCCCAATTCCAAGATGGCCCGAGAACACATCTCGAGGCATACCTAAGATGCGGATCCCAAAGCAATCTAAAAATACATATCCCGAGATATATATATATATATATATATATATATATATATATATATATATATATATATATATATATATAAGGGCGGGTTTAAAATTTAAACTTGATCTTATCTGTCGGGAGATAGCTACGGGGGGTTGGGGGATTTTACGGACAAGTTTCTCTCATGGGGATAAGAACAAAGAAGCTTTTTTAAAAAGAGGGAATCAGGATGAAGAAAAGGGAGGACGGACAGAGAGAAAAGAAGAAAGGAAAAGACAAAAGAGAAGTAGAGGAAAAGGATAAAAAAAAAGGAGAAGGTAAACAACATACCCCTTCTCTCTTCTCATCTCCACCCTCTCTCTCTCTACACCATTGCCTTCATCTCCTTGCTTGAGCCGCCACGCCGTCGAGCCCAACTGTTGCCACCCTCCCCCCCTGCCTCAGACCAGTCCGCCGCCCTGCAGATCTGAAGCCGCGGGCCTCCGCCGCCACAGCCTGGCCGCCACTAAGTTTCCGGCCGCATACCACCGGCCATTCTGCGGTAGTTGCTCCGCCATGAGGCGGCCAGGCGCGCCTTGGCGCGCTGCCGCCCCATGCAGCGGCGCGGCACCTTGCCAGGTGGAGGCACGCGGTCCACTGCTTGTCCATCCCTGCGGCCCGGCATTGTCATCCCCGCCGCCGCTCACCGCTCCTGCAGCCACACCTCACTTGGTTGCTGTTTCTGAAGATTGCTGTAGCCCCACACTTGGTTGCTGATCCGACGAAGACATGTTGCTGATTCAAGCCTGGTTGTAGACCTGGTTGCTGATTGAAGCATGGTTGCTGTCCATGGTTGCCGTCTATGAAGCTGACTTGTTGCTGTTTATGGATACTGATCATGGTTGCTGTCTATGGTTGCTGTTTGTAGCTGAGGGCTGCTGATTTGTCAAAAAGAGGATGCTGATTGTAGCTGAAGATTGGATGCTGTCTCAAGATCAGATGCTGTCTCAAGCCATGGATGCTGATTCAAGAATTTGGATGTTGTTTAAGAATCTGGATACTGATGAAGGATGGATGCTCAATAGATGCTGAAAATGGCTGTCGCCCCACACTTGGTTGCTGATTCCATAGTTGCTGATTCGATGAAAGACATGGTGCTGATTCGATGCAGACATGGTTGCTGATTAAAGCCTGGTTGCAGACATGGTTCTGATTAAAGCCTGGTTGCAGATTGAAGATAAATTAAAGCCCTGGTTGCTGATAAAAAATATGTTGCTGATCAAGAATGGATGCTGATTGAATGGATGTTGTGCCAGTATGTTGATTAAATAGATGCGGATTGAAAGGGATGTTATTGCTGAAATTTGTTGCAAAGAAGGTGCTGAAATTTGCTGCAAATAAAAGGATGCTGTTGCTGAAATTTGTTGCAAAGAAGGTGCTAAAATTTTGCTGCAAATAAAGGGATGCTGTTATTGAAATTTGTTGCAAAGAAGGTGCTGAAATTTGCTGCAAATAGAGGGATGCTGCTGCTGAAATTTGTTGCAAATGATGATAATGATGCACATTTGAAGAAGGCGTTGGATGATGTTAATTGTTGCTGACATGATAATGGATGCTGAGTGGATGACTTGGTTGCTGCTCCAAAATCTCGGTTGTTAACTAATAAAAATTCAGAGTTGCTACTGTCATGATGCTGATGAGTCACTGAAGCTAGAAGCTAAAGATGAAATCGTTGCGATGTTGATTTGTTGCATGAATGTGTGGGTGATTGTATAAAATCAAAGCCCTAAAATACAGAGGGAATTATGTCAAATTTTTTTAAAAATATATATATAAGGGGAGCTGTCATTGGGCTGATGCCGTTATTGATGAACAAGGAAAAAAAAAAAACTGCTGAAAATGGTTCGCGAAAATTCTTTGAAAGCTACTCTTGAAAATTCTTTGAAAGCGACTGAAAATTCCTGAAAATGGTCGCTGAAATTTTTTGAAAATGGTTGCTGAAAATTGCTGAAAACGGCTTCTGAAAACTGCTGTGGATTGCTGCAGAAATTGCTAGAGTACATTGTTGATGAAGGCTGCAGAATCTTTGCCAGATTCTTTGCGGCTAGCTGCAGAAAATTCTGCCAGCGTCCATTCACATACCAATAACTTTTGATAGAGAGATCCAATCGAGTTGAAATTCATGGCGTTGGAAACTAGACTTCCAGAGCTTTCCAACCATGTATGGTACAACTCCTATCAGCTGCCCAGTTGGTACAGTTTGATGGGAAGGGAAGCCAAGTTTCTGCTGTTTTGTCGGTTTGACCACCCTTCATTCAAACAGCAAGAACTTTTGATAGGAAACTCTGATTGAAACGAAATTTGTGGCATTGGAAACTAGACTTCTAGAGCTTTCCAACCATGTATGGTGCATCTCTTACCAACAGCCCGGTGTATAGCAGATTTCAATGAAAGTAGAGACTAGTTCATGCGATTCAACTATCTTGACACCCCTTTGTTCAAGCGCTGATAACCTGTGCTAGAAAACTCCGATCGAGATGAACTTTTCTGCATCGGAAACTAGACATCCGGAGATTTCTACCCATATACAGTATGGCTCATATTGATGGCCTATTTAGTATAGTTTCCGGCTACAAGGCGGGGAAGAGTGCTATTGGCAACCATGACGCGATATATATCCTATGATGATATTGAAATTCAAAGGGCGGCGGCGAGGCATACAAGGCGGCGTCACTTAAATAAATAAATAAATAAATAAATAAATAAATCATATATATATATATATATCCTATGATATGTAATGAAATTCATGTTATGCAAATAAATGAAGTATTTTTGTTGCCTCTACTTGTTCTTTTGCCCTTAATCGGAGGTTCCCGCAATCTTATTCTGGGTAATTAATAATAGAGGCTTGCCTCTATTAGGAATTGAAGAACCCACAAACAAACAAATACGACATTTGTGCTTCGATATATCGCTTGGTGTCTTCACGATGCCAGGGGCGTATTTTCGATTCCACAAATTCTGGCACGCCCGGTGTGGACATATTCCTCCTCCCATCTTCAAGGCAAAAGTACAAGTAGAGGCATTGTTCTTACATCCTGTGAAAGAAAACTAATGTTGTTATTTTCTTATTGCAGAACGAAATGGCGTTCAAGAGCTCGACCGCACCTGGAAGCCCAAAACTCACTATTTTCCTCGGAGAGGGAGCTGAAGTTCGACTTCCCAGCTGCACCTTTAGCACTGGAGTCGCCGAAGCCGAATTAAGATTCGGCACGATTTCTGAATCTGTGGAGTTCGTGAGAAAGACTCCATCAATGGAGGAGAACCTGACTGTTCTACGTCTACCATCCAGGGGTTGTTGTCCGAACGTGATCGTCCCTGCGACCGGCGAAGACATTGCTGAACCACAGAGGATATCAGCTTTTAAGAGGCTATCCCGCCCCAAAAGGGTAGTCTCCTTGGATTGTGAAGATCATGAACCCACTTTCACCGTGACTGCAAAGGGGATAGAAAGTGGGATATTCAGTTCTGACGAGGATACACCCAAGAAAAAGAGTGTATTCTCAAGACTCACACCAAGGAAGATCAAGATTCCGAAGAAGAAGTTGGATTTTGTGTCATTCCAAGGAGACAAGACTGATCAGATGGATTCTTTCAACAACTCATTTGAACCACTTAAACTGATAAAGAAGAACTCAACCACGGCAGATCTGTGTGTCCAGCTGAATGAAAACAAAGGTGGTAGACCTTCGAAATCCTACCACAAGGAGTCCTTTAGCCCAAATCTCTACAAGACCTACGTAGCATCAAAGAAGCTGCAGTTAGAGAAAATGACACCAAGAGAATTCTACCAAAATAAGAAGCAACTAATATCAAAAGCACGGAAGACTGTCTTTGATCGTATAGCTTCTGCAAAAACTCAAGCTACAACCTCCCGCTCGAAATTTCAGTGGAGGAGGGAAATTATAGATGAGGAGACGCCGGATATGGATGTAGAAGTGCACACGGTCCGGATGGTAACTGAAGCTCGAGGAGATCCAGTGCCTGAACAAGAACATCCAGGGCCATTCACGAGGTCTCGCAAGAGAGCGACAGACTCTCAAAGTGGAGTCTGGGATGAAGGTTCAAGCCAGATGCCGTATGAGGGTCAAAGATTTGGGACAGGAGTTCCAGTATTTCGCATGCCACCAAGTCAGAGGGAAGCAAACCCTCCAAATGAAGATGATGAGAATGAACCTGCCTTTGCTTACAATGAAGATGAAATGAGAAGGAGATTCCAACAAATGAAAATACCCCGATAAACGGATAATCGAGAAGCTGAATATCGATGGCTCAACGAAAACATGACATTACTGATGGAGTCAATGCTGAAAATGCAGAGACAGATGGCTGCTTTGATGGAAAATCAAGCTGAGAAGGCACAAAGACCAAGGAGCCCAGAGCCTCGATTAAGGGAAACCCCTAGGCCAATGGAACAAGGGGGAACCTCACACATTCCTATCCCGGAACAGTCAGTTGTAATAACTCGGGAGGAAATACAACAGATGGTAGCTGCTAAAATGAAACAAGCCAAAGGAAAGGAAATAAGAGTCGATGGAGACAAACCTTATCCAAGCTACCATGATTTGGTGCCCTACCCCAAAGGGTACAATGTCCCTAAATTTAAGCAATTTAACGGGATTGGCAATCATGATCAGCACTTGGCTCACTTCGTGACAGCTTGTGGAGATACAAGTGCAAAACCTTCACTCCTCCTTAGACAATTTTCTGCAAGTCTTACAGAAGTGGCATTTGAGTGGTACGCAAGCTTGCAACCTGAATCAATCCAAACATGGCAATAATTAAAAGATGCCTTTCGGGTACGGTTCGGGGGCGTAAGTGACAAAATCATAATCGCCGATCTACCAGCCACTCGTTAGAATAAAGATGAGAAAGTAGTTGATTACATTATGAGATGGAGAAATCTGAGCATCAAATGTGAACAACCCCTTGACCAGCTACAAACGGTGGGTTTATTGCTCGGGAACATCGATAGTTGGATGGCGCCCTTTCTAAGCACATCCGGTATTACTACATTCCAGGAGTTGATTTCACAAACTAAGAAATTGGAACGGACAAGCTCGAAGATATTCTCCAATTTTCAAACTCCAAGGAATGACAGAGAAAAGCCAAAAAGGACTGAAGGTGTCAAGTATACTGCTACAACCTTCAATGTCGACAAAGGAAAAGGTGTTGCGAAGTCTCACAAGCCGGAACAGGCCAAACCACCCACTTTAGGCGCTGCTGGTAACGAATCAAAGCCTATTCCCTCTTTGAAAGAAAGGATGAATAAGAAGTATTCTTTCAGAAGGGATAAGTTACTAAAGATCTTCAAGGATGCTGTAAAAGAAGGTCTGCAACTCCCCGAATGCAAGAGACCAGAGGAACAGAACAAGAAGGACAATCCCAACTACTGCCCATATCATAGAGTGTTGGGACACACAATTGAAGATTGTTATGTTTTCAAAGACTGGGTCGAGCGACAGTATCAAGAGGGCAAGATCACTCTCGAAGAACGTCTTGTCTGAACCATCATCCGAGCATACCCGCTATGTGACAACCCTAAACTCAGAGGGGTCGTCCCAAAAGGGAGTCATAGTAGTAGGTAATAAAGTAATCCTTCCATCAGCAACAGACGACAGGCCTCCTGCCGTTTCAGAAGAGTTGTGGGAAGTATTTATAACCAAAAAGTCAATGAAAATGTTGAAGAGGTTGGCTGAGCTTCCAGGGATCGCTTGGAAACGTTCTCAAGAACCTCCTAAAAGACCCCGGACAAAACAGACAAAGAAGATGAACAAGAGAAAGAAACAGAAGCGCGAACAATCGAAGAGCAGAAAATCTATTATTGAAGAGTACATTGAGTCCCTCGACGAATATGAGGTGAAAGAAAGGGTCCTAATTACTCTCAGAGACTATTTTCCTGAAGAAGTTGAAGAATTACTAGGGGAACTAGTCAAAGAAGATGATGAAGATGTGCAAGTAGAAACTTGCAGGGTTATTTCTGGAGGATACCCTTTGTATGACTCGGATGATAGTTTCTCTGAGCCAGAAGAGTCATATGACCGTCACGGCCGGCCCTATATCAGTAAAAGGCAGAAGAGGAAGATGGCGTTCAGGGAAAGAGTGAAGAAGGTGAACGCCAAACTCTTGGAGCCCCACCGACCAGAAGAGCCCAAGACACCATATTACACCCCAAAGACCCCAAAATATAAGGTCTTGAGGAAGGCTATGCCTGTAGAAGAGATCCCTGCCTTCATTCAAAGGGTGACAGAGGAGTCAGCTAATAGGCTACTGCAGTTACAAATTAAAGATGATCAAGGGGATGAGTCCGAAGTATACCCCCCGGAGTCATTGGGCAACAATTTCTCAGAAATTGTGGAATCTGTACCCCCTACAGAAGCAACAAATATTAAAGGGAAATCCACCTCTCCAGCTATCAAGATCAAGAAAGACAAGGGAAAGAAACTTTTTGATCAAGCTATAGAAAAAAGGGTTGGATTTGCTTGGACCCAAAAGACCTTGCATGATGCATCTTGGCAGTAATCCAAATTATTGTCCCTATCACCGGCTTATAGGGCACACCATAGAAGAATGCCAAGACTTCCAAAGATGAGTGCAAAGACAGGCCTCCAGGGGGAATTTGACACTCACAGATGACTGTTTTGAAGAAAAAGGCGAGTGTCGCGTTGTCGCTTATCAAGATGATTCAGAAGATGAATTAAGCTTCCCAGATGAAGAAGATGAGTTGCCGCAACATGTGCATCAAATGCAACTTAGAGCTGGGAAAGTACTTCAGCCGAGATAGCCGCCCAGCTCCAATGACAAAAACAAAGGGAAGATAGTTGAAGAAGAGCCTATCTCCTCGAAAAGACCATCAAAAAGGCAAAATTATAACATCCTGGCACACTTAAAGAAAGTCCCAGCTCTCCTCAGCATGTATGATGCATTGATGATGTCAGCGGAAGTTAGGGATTCTCTAATACATGCCCTGCAAAACCCTGAGGAGTATCAGGCCTACTTTGCTGAAATCAATATGAAGGAGGCTCTGTATGCGTTCCATGCACCCTCAGTATCCTTCACAGACGAAGACTTGCTGCTTGGAACTACAGAGCACAATAGGC
This sequence comes from Dioscorea zingiberensis, assembly GCA_026586065.1. NCBI lineage: Eukaryota > Viridiplantae > Streptophyta > Magnoliopsida > Dioscoreales > Dioscoreaceae > Dioscorea > Dioscorea zingiberensis. The sequence continues at coordinate 39,199,812 of CM048824.1, forward strand.
CATTATATGTGAGCGGGTATTGTGATAGGATGAAGATCAATCGGGTTCTGATTGACCCAGGATCCTCTGTGAACCTGATGACCCTCAACACTCTCCGGACATTGGCTCTTGAAATATGCCACCTATCTCATGAGAAAATCATTATTCAAGGCTTCAATCAGCATAGCCAGAAGGCATTGGGATCTATCACTCTGCCAATTAAATTTGGAAAGATGATATCAGATGTGAAGTTCCATGTGATTGATGCCGATGCCTCATACAAAGCCCTCCTGGGAAGGCCATGGATCCATGAAAATCATGTGGTTCCTTCAACACTCCATCAATGTGTGAAATATACGGCGAATGGGGAAGAATTCAGGATCGATGGAGAAATCCAGCCCTTCGGCATCCACGAAATTCATTATGAAGATGCAAGGTACTACCTTAATGCTAAAGGGGGCAAGTTATCCAAGGGGAGCACGTCATCCAAAGGGGGCAAGCCGCCAAGTCCAAAGGAAGAATCTCTGGTGAAGACACCTAAGTCTGCTCCTGTGCTTCAGAAAAAAAGAATCAGTATTACCTCAGTTTAGGAGTGACACTGAGTTATCAGAAGATGAAAGCGATAATGATGAGGATCAAGCTGGAGGATTTGCTTAAGAAAATGCGCTACATATTACAAGAATTCCAGAGGGGCTTTACAAATCCTTGGTTGATTTAAGTGTCAACACTGTCGAGCACTTGAAGACTTTTTATGTACCGGCTCGACATGAAGGAGAGAGAGGCATCCTCTTCTACAAAGCCAAGAGCAAAAAAAATTCCAAATGATGATATCATAAATATTGAAGGGTTAGAAGATGATGAAGTTCAGCCCATAAGATTCCCCAACTATTACCCTGATAAACTCAAGGTAACGTTTGAAAGATTTGGTGGCGAAATCAAATGGTCGAGGAAATCATATAAAAATTTCCATCGATTATGGAACCCTGCACATATAAATAAGAGAGGAATAGGCTATTCTGAATCTTCCAGGCATTCATGTTACATGACAGCGTCCCAGGAGGAGGAAGAAGAAATCAAGCTGAAAAGTGCGCCACTCGAGCTCGAAGACGGGGCAAGCAACAATCGATGAGCTGGTTGAAGTTAACTTGGGAAGCGATGAAGACCCGAGGCCGACCTTCCTAAGCACGCAACCGTCTGAAGAAGAAAAGACATCCTTCAAAGCCCTTTTGAAGGAGTACACCGATTGCTTTTCCTGGAACTACAATGAAATGCAGGGTTGAATAATGAGGTAGCTGTTCACAGACTGGCCATTGACCCTAATGTCACCCCAGTCAAACAAGCACCAAGGAAAATGAAATTTGACATGGAAGAAAGGGTGATAGAAGAAACAAAGAAGCTGATTGAAGCAAATTTCATCAGGGAGGAGTAATACCCTGACTGGGTAGCCAGCATAGTCCCTGTGAAAAAGAAAAATGGCCAAATACGGATATGTGTGGACTTCAGAGACCTGAACAAAGTATGTCCAAAAGATGATTTTCCCCTTCCAGTTATGGAGATCATGATCGACAACACCTCAGGGTATGAGATGTTCTCCTTTATGGATGGGTACTCTGGATACAACCAAATTAAAATGCATCCATATGATGAAAAACATACAGCCTTCCGAACACCCATGGGCATATACTGTTACAGAGTAATGCCATTTGGTCTAAAGAATGCGGGTGCAACATATCAAAGGGCCATGACCAGAATATTCGATGATCTGATTCACAAAGTTGTCAAATGCTATGTAGACAATCTTGTGGTCAAAACAAATTCCAAAGACAAGCATCTTGATGATCTGAGGACAGTCTTCACACACCTCAGAGAATACAAGTTGAAAATGAACCCCATGAAATGTGCTTTTGGAGTTCTGTCAGGGAAGTTTCTGGGCTTTATAGTACGATATCAGGGAATAGAGATAGAAGCTTCCAAGATAAAAGCAATCTTGGAAATGCCACCTCCTCAAACACTGAAGCAACTGCGATCATTTCAAGGACCCTGGCCTATATCAGAAGGTTCATCTCCAACTTGTCCGGAAGATGTAAGCCTTTCTCCAAGCTGGTCAAGGAGAATGATGAATGCCAGAAAGCTTTTGGAGACAACAAACAGTACTTGCTGAGTCCACCAGTGTTGGCGGCCCTGATCCCCGGAAAGAGGTTGATTCTATATACTGCTGCATTGGAAGGGTCATTAGGAGCTATGCTGGCCCAGAACAATGAAGAAGGCAAGGAAAACACACTATATTACCTCAGCAGGATGTTGATAGGAGCTGAGAGTAAATATACGCCAATTGAAAAACACTGTCTAGCTCTAGTGTTCGCAGTCAAGAAGTGGAGACACTACTTGCTAGCACACAAAGTCATACTCATATAAAAAATTGATCGTCTCAAATATCTTATGACGAGGCCATTGCTCACGGGAAGACTCGCAAAGTGGGCGCTAATTCAGATGGAATTTGATATAACATACACTCCACAGAAAGCTATTAAAGGGCAGGCGCTGGCAGACTTCTTAGCGGCACATCCTCTCCCTGATGATTCACCACTTAATTATGATCTCCCTGATGAAGAGACATTAACAGTGGAAGAAGCAAGGTGGCGCCTATACTTTGATGGAGCGTCATCTATAAAGCCGGCACTCATGTCCACAATTCCCCAAATCAAAGCTGGGATAAGACTTGTGTTCGTCACATCGAAAGGGGGAATCCTCAGATATGCACTCTCCCTTACGGAGCCATGCACAAACAATGAGGCAGAATATGAAGCTCTCATAGTTGGTTTGGAATTGGCAATCCAAATGGGAATCCAACACATTCATATATTTGGAGACTCACAACTCATAATCAAGCAAGTCGAAGGAGACTACAAGATATATAAACCCGAACTTCTTAAATATCACAAGAAGGTCAAAGATCTGATGAAGAAAATCCCCCGAGTACAGTTGAGGAGGGTTTTGAGATCAGAAAATGGAGAAGCTGATTCTTTGGCGAAAGTTGCGAAGGAGCTGGCGAATCCAGATTATGAAGAAATCCTTATAACCATAAGAAATAGAAGGCCCATAAGTACGATCCTTGATGATGTCGAAGAGGAAAGTGCTGGGGGCAAAGCGGAAGTCTTCACCCTCGAAGTGCCAGAGGAAGATTGGAGACAACCGTTTATAGAATATATGAAATATGATAAACTCTTAGAGGATAAATCAAAAGGTCTTCAGATAAAGCGAAGAGCCTTAAGATTCACCCTTATAAATGACATATTGTACCGCAGGTCATACGATCAACTACTCCTGCGGTGTCTCTCACCTGAAGAAATTCAAGAAGTCATGCATGATGTGCATTCCGGGATATGTGGTGCGCACCAATCCGGACCCAAGATGCGACTCAAGATCAAGCGCTTGGGGTACTACTGGCCAACCATGGTCGGAGATTGCATCAATTATGTTAGAAGATGCCATCTATGTCAGATATATGGAGATTTTATTCATCAACATCCGAATCCTCTACACCCCACAGTCTCGTCATGGCCCTTTGAGATATGGGGAACCGATGTAGTCGGTCCTATCGAACCACCATCATCTTTGGGACATCGGTTCATATTGGCTGCAACAGACTACTTCTCCAGGTGGGCAGAAGCAATCCCGCTAAGCGAAGTCAAGACTGAGAATATTATCAAATTCTTCAGGGAGAACATCTTATACAGATTTGGGACTCCAAGAAGAATTATTTCAGATAACGGCCTTGCCTTCAGAAGCTTCAAAGTCGGGAGATTTGCGCAGCACCATAAAATAGACTGGAGGTATACCTCCATCTATAATGCTAGAGCGAATGGGTTGGCAGAAACATTCAAAAAGACCCTCTCAAAGTTGTTGAAGAAAGCAGTGTCCAAGAACAAAAAGGATTGGCATGAAAGACTCCCGGAGATGCTATGGGCCTATCGCACCACCTATAGGACTCCAACACAATGCACGCCGTACTCTTTGGTGTTTGGAATTGAAGCGGTCTTACCCCTCGAAATCCAGATACCCTCACTAAGAATGGCAGTGCAAAATGGAATTTCAAATGAAGATAATGTTCGGCTTCGCTTGGATGAGTTGGACTCTCTCGACGAGAAAAGGTTGGGAGTGCAACAAAACCTTGAAGTTTACAAAGACAAAATGTCTCAAGCCTACAACAAGTTAGCTCGGTTTTGAACCTTTACCAAAGGAGAGATGGTTCTTGTCCTTAGAAGACCCATCATCACCAACAAAAAGGCCGGGGGCAAATTCAAAGCAAATTGGGAAGGGCTCTATGTTGTGGAGATCGTCTACGAAGGAGGCGCATATCAGCTCATTGACGCCAACGGAGAAAGACCGATGCTGCCTATCAATGGTCGTTTCTTGAAGAAATACTATGCATAATGTAAAAATGTTTGCCTATGACGGAACGTCTAGTCCCTTATAGGGGTAGACTAGTCATGTACAATTAAATGTACTTCCTGAGGCAAAACATTAATTTTATGTACTTTTGTACCAAATTCATTCAATGAAATAAAGAGGCATGTGTTTGTCTACGATGGAACGTCCGGCCCCTAGTTGGGGGCAGATCGGTCACGCACAATTAAATGTGCTTCTTGAGGCAAACACATTGGCCCCTTATTTCCAAAAAAAAAAAAAAATGAATTTCCCGGAAAATTCCTCATATTTATTCCGAATTTCAGAATTCAAAAAAAAAAAAAAAAGAGAGAGAGAAATGATGAAAAGAACCAAAATTTATTCAAGTCTAGTGTTCATAACAAATGTCTCAAAGTAAACTATCAAAGCATAAATAAACTAAGAAAGCAAACTAACAAAAAAAAAGAAAAAAAGAAGAAGAAGAAGGCCCTTCAATGCCCAGCATACTTCATCAATGACTCCTTTGCTTCCTCCAACTCATCAAGCCATTTTGTAAAAATAGCCATGAGACTAGCATTTGAATAATCTCCTCGGTCCTCAATAACCTGTGCCTTCGCCTTATCCAACTCAACTTGAAGATCTGTTTGTGTATGCTCAGAAGATTCAAAAAAGCTTGTTGAAGTTGCTATCTTCTCATTCAAAGTCTTCATTGCATCTTGAATCTCGCAAAGTTCTGCTTGAAGTTTCTGATGCCTTTCCGCAAGTCTCTGAAGCTCTTCCTTGTTCATGTTGATGTCATTAGCCCAACCCTCCCTGCTTTTGCTAAGACGTTCAAGGGCCAAAGCCTTCTCATGCACACACGCCTTGGCTTGTTGGTTATGAATATAGGCTTGGATGTTGGGATCCTCTGAGGCTTCTTTGGTGTAGGTCGCACACCGAGGTATCCTCTCTATGAAAGGTTCAAGATTAGTCAAACCAACATTGAAGGGTTCAAGGAGTAAATTTGACTCTTTCACTTTATTGATGACGCTTTGGTAGTTGTCATAGTTGAGAGACTTGATACTGCTAATCACTTCGGCTTGCAGACGTAATACCATACTTGGTATATTCCTCGGACCTATAAAGAGGATATACAAATGAAATTCAAGATATAAAATTCAAAATTCAAGATTCAAGATTCAAGATTCAAGATTCAAAAAATTCAAGATTTAAAACCTTGTCCTTGCTTTGACGAAGTTGTAAGTCCAACATCAGTATTGACGCCGTCACCTTCCACAGGAATAGGAGTAAGAGCATCCTCAATAATGTCCTTTGAAGGACCTTGCTCGGAAGACGGAGGTTCGTCACCTTTTTGAGCAACTAGGTTTCAAAAAAAAGAGGGTCGTCAATACTCATGTCTCTTATGATAAATAAAAAAAGGGGAGAGGAGAGAGGGACCTTGGTTTTGCTTTGGAGAAATTGAAATTTCGGCATTAGCATTGGAGCCACCACTTTCTGTTCCCTCCGTTGGATCTTGCACAACTAAAGGAGGTGCACTTTCAACATTAGTGTTGCTGCCACCAATCTCCAATTTCTCCATTGAGGAGGGACCATCTTTTATAAAATTTGCAGAAGGGATATTGTTGAAAGATGAAGTACGCTCTTCGCTCCCTTGATTTACGGGCAAGTTAAGGGGTGCAGCACTCTCCGCGATTGGTACATCTCCTAACAAGAAATTAAAAGTAAATAAAAGTGTATATATATATATATATATATATATATATATATATATATATATATATATATATATATATATATATATATATATAAAGAAGGAGGGCAGAAGAGGGGATACTACCTCGCGCAGGATTAGGAAGTGCTTCCTCAACCCCAACGTTTCTCTCAACTCCAACATTAAAATCTTGTGGATTCACTGAACCTGAAATCAAAATCTTTAATCAAATCTGTTAAAGATGTATGAGTGAAGGAAGTATTTTCTTACCAACTTGAGACTTTATGGGCATTCCTGGTTTCGATGGAGGAGTATCGTCAATTCTTGGAGCTGTGCTAAAATAATTGGAAAGGTCAAATCAAAGAAAGAGAAACAAAAGAAAAAGAAAGGGGGCATTATCCTCTTACCAATCGGCGAGTTGCGAACAACCCTGACATTGGCCAATGGGAGTTCACGAATTTGTATACCTGTTGACCAAAGATTTTGAATCAAATAAAAATTCAAACTTTGAATCAAATAAGAATTCAGACTTCGAGTCAAATAAGAATTCAGACTTTGAATCAAATGAAAAAAATAAGGTTTTGAATCGAATAAAAATTCAGCCTTCGAATCAAATGAGAATTCAGATTTTGAAGCAAACGAAAATTCAGACTTTGAGTCAAATAAAAGTCAAAGTTTGAGTTAAAAAAAAAAAATATCTAAATTTAGACTTTGAGTTTGACATACCTGGGGTTCGTTGTCGCTTCACTGGAACAGAAGGATCCGCAGGAGAAAGACCTCATTTTTGACTGATAAAAATACTTTCATTGATGAATCGGGGCCTCTTTGAAGGTTGACCCTGCTCCTGGTTCCTCCTAATATCCCTCTTATCACCATAATCCTCTTGGACTAATAATGCGACGTCTTGTTGGAAGAAAGCTCGCACGTTTTTGAACCACTTCCGTGCGTAAAAGAACATGAGTTCCCCGCTTCGATCTTTTTCAGGAACGTAAAACGAGCTGGAGGTCCTCTGGCGGGAAAAGTGATGCCAATAACCTGCAAGTACCCGGGCAGAGGAAGCTCTTCTCGGAACATCAATATACGCCGGACATTGATGGTCGTAGCCAAACTGGCGCCCAAAACGGTGAGGATTGTAAGGCTCTGCATAGAACTCTCCGCCACATCGAAGAGGAAGGATGCCGCAGCGAAGGCCTATCACATACTCCATGGTTTGAAGATCCAGCACATCGGGTCCCACAAGATGTCTAGTATCCTGCACCGTTTCATCATTATGAAGAAGATATGGAAAAGGACGCCAGTTAAAGTTGGCTTCAAACTTAAGAAATTTCCTAGCTTCTAAAGGAGTAAAGGGAGAGGTGGAGGCATTCATATAATATAACATCTCCGGTACCCTTGTAAGCCCGGGGATTGTATGTGTACCTGCATCAATTTTCCTCCGAAGAGATATGCCATGAAAGTGACAACTAGCCCAAGCATACAAAAAGTGGGAAGGAAAGACTATAGTAGAATGTCCGGGCCCTTTCCTATGATTAACCATAGAGTTTAATCCTAAGTACAAGCTTGCCAATACTGCGGGGGCAAAAGCTACTGGCCTTCCATGCACAAGGTTACACGCCATCATAAAAACCCCGGGTCTAATCACCTTATGATTATCCGGCATAATAAAGGAACAAATCCACAATGATATAAAAGCGGCCAAATTTGTATTTGAGACGGGTTTTGGAGGAGGATCAGAACTCGAATCATAATGATAATTAGATTTTGATTTCCTAAAGAAATCTACCCAATCTAAGAAAAATATGCTCTTGCTGGCATCTCGCTTTGCAAGCCACTGAAAGATGTCGAAAAGACTCAACACAGAAAATTCTCAATTTTCTCTATTGCATAACATACTATTAGGTGGGATTACTTCATCATATGCATCACCAATTATCGAAAGCCCTCCAAGACTTTTGATCTCCCATAATGAAATCCCCACTTCCCCATGCAAAAAGTGGAAAGTATTTGTCTCCGGATACCAGAACTCTACTAATGCTTTGAAGAAGTTAAAATCTAGGTCATAGAGACCAATTGAGGCCACAATTCCCCCAATTAAATCTACTCGGGATAATTTTTCAGAATATTTGCTAACAATATACTTAGCCCAATCAGAATAATGAGGGAAATCTATTAATTCACTTCTAACAGGATTTCTAGCCCTCCACCTCTGATGATGGTTAAAAATCTTATGACCTAGGGTTTGAAACACACTCAAATCTCTAATTACCCCTTCGGGTTTCAAATAAATTACATCGATTGTGTTACCTTCATTGCAACGATTTGAAGACAGTCGAGCTGTAACCATGCGAGATGGAGGGCGCTCCACCCACTCGGAGTGCTCCCTTCCTTCATATCTAATTGCAGGCTCAGACCCGGGACCAAAAATAGGATTGTAACGGGGAAAATTTGACCTTTTGGAATCTCACGATGATCTTGATTGATATCCTAAAAAGGCTCGAATTGAGGATCGTTGGTCATCGCGGAGAAGAAATTCAAGAATTCCTACTTCTCTCACTCAATTTTGCAAAAAGCTTCGTGAGAGAAGTATGAAGGGGGCAATTTGTTTATATAAAAAAAATACATGTCTTAATTCTATGAGAATTAAAATTCTAATCCTAAGAAATTTAATCTATCATAATCTTGGCCAAATCAGGATTTGATAATGACAAAAAAAATGAGATTATCTCAAAGTGGGCCAAAATGAAATATTTCACGGCTCTAAATTTAAATGAAATATTTGTTTTGAAATTAAAATATTTCAAGATAAAAGAAAAGAATATATCCTGTCATATTCTAAGATAGCCCGAGAAAAACACATCTCGAGGCAACCCTAAATCCCAAAGTTGCCTCCGAGCACATATCTCGAGGCAAACTCAAAATTCCAAAATTGCCCCTGAGAATATATCTCGAGGCAATCTCAAATTCCAAGATCTCCCGAGAACACATATCTCAAGGCGACCCCAATCCCAAGATGGCCCGAGAACACATCTCGAGGCATACCTAAGATGCGGATCCCAAAGCGATCTAAAAATATATATCCCGAGGCAATATATATATATATATATATAAAGGGTGGTTTAAAATATAAACTTGATCTTTTCTTGTCGGGAGATAGCTACGGGGGGGGTTGGGGGATTTTACGGACAAGTATCTCTCATGGGGATAAGAACAAAGAAGCTTTTTAAAAAGGGGGAATCAGGAAGAAGAAAAGGGAGGTCGGACAGAGAGAAAAGAAGAAAGGAAAAGACAAAAGAGAAGGAGAGGAAAAGGATAAAAAAAAGGAGAAGGTATACAACATACCCCTTCTCTCTTCTCATCTCCACCCTCTCTCTCTCTCTACACCACTGCCTTCATCTCCTTGCTTGAGCCGCCACGCCGTCGAGCCCTATTGCTGCCACCCTCCCCACCCAGCCTCGAGACCCGGTCCGCCAGATCACGGCCGAGGGCCTCCGCCATACTGCGGCCGGTCCGCCCCAAGTTTCGGCCGCGATACCATTGACAAGATGCGCCCACTTGTAGCCTCCTACCAGGCGGTTGGCTGCTCTCCCCAGGCGGGCTGTCAGCCTTGGCAGCGGCGCCAAGACGCTGGCGTCCCTGCAGGCGGTAAGACGGGCGCCCCTTCGGCGCAGCGGCCAGCCTTTTGCCAGTGGAGCCGCAGCGCTGATCCTGCTGTCCGTCCCCTGCAGCCAGCATTGTCATCCCTGCCGCCGCACCAGCCTGCTCCTGCAGCCACACCTCACTTGGTTGCTGTTTCTGAAGATTGCTGTAGCCCCACACTTGGTTGCTGATCCGACGAAGACATGTTGCTGATTGAAGCCTGGTTGCAGACCTGGTTGCTGATTGAAGCATGGTTGTTGTCCATAGTTGCCGTCTATGAAGCTGATTTGTTGCTGTTTATGGATACTGATCATGGTTGCTGTCTGTGGTTGCTGTTTGTAGCTGAGGGCTGCTGATTTGTCAAAAAGAGGATGCTGATTGTAGCTGAAGATTGGATGCTGTCTCAAGATCAGATGCTGTCTCAAGCCATGGATGCTGATTCAAGAATTTGGATGCTGTTTAAGAATCTGGATACTGATGAAGGATGGATGCTGAATGGATGCTGAAAATGGCTGTCGCCCCACACTTGATTGCTGATTCCATAGTTGCTGATTCGATGAAAGACATGGTGCTGATTCGATCTGCGCATATGGTTCTTGATTAAAGCACAGCTGCTGAGACATGGTTACGATTAAAGCACAGTTCTGATTGAAGATAAATTAAAGCCACAGTTCTTGATAAAAATATGTTGCTGATCAAGAATGGATGCTGATTGAATGGATGTTGTGCCAGTATGTTGATTAAATAGATGCGGATTGAAAGGGATGCTATTGCTGAAATTTGTTGCAAAGAAGGTGTTGAAATTTGCTGCAAATAAAAGGATGTTGTTGCTGAAATTTGTTGCAAAGAAGGTGTTAAAATTTTGTTGCAAATAAAGGGATGCTGTTATTGAAATTTGTTGCAAAGAAGGTGCTGAAATTTGCTGCAAATAGAGGGATGCTGCTGCTGAAATTTGTTGCAAATGATGATAATGATGCCGCTGAAGAAGCCGACGTTGGATGCTGTTAATTGTTGCCGACATGATAATGGATGCTGAGTGGATGACTTGGTTGCTGCTCCAAAATCTCGGTTGTTAACTAATAAAAATTCAGAGTTGCTGCTGTCATGATGTTGATGAGTCACTGAAGCTAGAAGCTGAAGATGAAGTCGTTGCGATGTTGATTTGTTGCATGAATGTGTGGGTGCTTGTATAAAATCAAAGCCCTAAAATACAGAGGGAATTATGTCAAAAAATTTTAAAAATATATATATAAGGGGAGCTATCATTGGGCTGATGCCGTTATTGATGAACAAGAAAAAAAAAACTGCTGAAAATGGTTACTGAAAATTGCTGAAAACTGCTATTGAAAATTGCTGAAAACGGCTACTGAAAATTCCTGAAAATGGTCGCTGAAAATTTTTGAAAATGGTTGCTGAAAATTGCTGAAAACGGCTTCTGAAAACTGCTGTGGATTGCTGCAGAAATTGCTACTGGAGCTGTTGTTGATGAAGCTGCAGATGCTGCCAGATTTGCTGCCGCTGCTGCAGAAAATTCTGCCAGCGTCCATTCACATACCAATAACTTTTGATAGAGAGATCCAATCGAGTTGAAATTCATGGCGTTGGAAACTAGACTTCCAGAGCTTTCCAACCAAGTATGGTATAACTCCTATCAGCTGCCCAGTTGGTACAGTTTGATGGGAAGGGAAGCCAAGTTTCTGCAGTTTTGTCGGTTTGACCACCCTTCATTCAAATAGCAAGAACTTTTGATAGGAAACTCTGATTGAAACGAAATTTGTGGCATTGGAAACTAGACTTCTAGAGCTTTCCAACCATGTATGGTGCATCTCTTACCAACAGCCCGGTGTATAGCAGATTTCAATGAAAGTAGAGACTAGTTCATGCGATTCAACTATCTCGACACCCCTTTGTTCAAGCGCTGATAACCTGTGCTAGAAAACTCCGATCGAGATGAACTTTTCGGCATCGGAAACTAGACATCCGGAGATTTCTACCCATATACAGTATGGCTCATATTGATGGCCTATTTAGTACAGTTTCCGGCTACAAGGCGGGGAAGAGTGCTATTGGCAACCATGACGCGATATATATCCTATGATGTTATTGAAATTCAAAGGGCGGCGGCGAGGCATACAAGGCGGCGTCACTTAAATAAATAAATAAATAAATAAATCATATATATATATATATATATATATATATATATATATATATATATCCTATGATATGTAATGAAATTCATGTTATGCAAATAAATGAAGTATTTTTGTTGCCTCTACTTGTTCTTTTGCCCTTAATCGGAGGTTCCCGCAATCTTATTCGGGGTAATTAATAATAGAGGCTTGCCTCTCTTAGGAATTGAAGAACCCACAAACAAACAAATACGACATTTGTGCTTCGATATATCGCTTGGTGTCTTCACGATGCCAGGCGCGTATTTTCGATCCCACAGAGATACTGCTGGACCAATGGTCCTTTGGTAGTTTTCTTTTACTTTTACTTATGGATATTATCTGTGAGTAAAAATAGTGATTATTATTATTTTATTATTTTTTACTCATAAATATTATGTGTGAGTAAAAACAAAGATTATTATTTTCTCTTTATTTTTACTCATAGATATTATGCATGAGTAAAAACAAATATTTTATTTTATTTTTTTTACTTTGAACTCACGGATATTATTCGTGAGTAAAAACAAATATTATTACTTCTATTTAACTTTAACTCACAGATATTATGCATGCATAAAAACATAAATTATTATTTTTTACTTTTTACTCCCCCATAAAATATGCTCTGCGCATGAATTTTTCTATAACAATTGACTATATATAAAAATCTACACTCATTGTTATACGTGCAATAGACAATTGAATATTGCAAAAATTGCGAGAAGAGCTGCTGGTATAATATATTAAACAAGGAAATAAAAATGCTGAGCATCTATTTAAAATATAACAGAAGCCACATTTAGGGCAATTCCACAACTGTTACATATCGTCAGATTGTAGACCTCATGGTACAAAGAAACAGTCCTTGAATATCTTACAAAAGACCAAATCATATGATATGCCAAAGTCAAGGACACTTCAAGGGACGCTAGAGACAATAACATTGTAATAGTTGAACAACAAACCCATAAGGTATTTAACAATGGACCATCATATAGAACTATAAACAATCCACTAAAGCAGCCATATGGTATAGAGAGAACCTCCATGGAGAAACAAGGTGATACATACTCAATTGGCACAACCTTTAATGATATCTATATCTCAGTTGGATCAGTGGCTTGTAATTCCACCTGGAAAAGATCCAAATCTCTCTTGAATCTGTCCTTGGACCTTGCATAATGCGTTTTGCTTCTCACTCTCGACGTGTCGGGAGACCTGTAAAAATCCAAAAAAATGATATTTGATTTGCCTACAAAGAGATCAAATTGCATAGTGGCATTCATCAGCAGGACGGCTAGCAGTGAAATCCTCATAACTTTGAGTGGGTTCACCAAGCTTCTCAACAATGACCTGCTTCACCTTTTCATCAATCTTGAAAACTATGAAATGATAAGTCCTCTTTGCCTTTAGTTCCAAAAATTTCAGCTTATAGTCATAATTCACAACCATCCCAGATACTACATTGGCCTGTAAAACAAGAGTGACTAATTACACAAATATTATGTCACAACCTCCACTGGATCACAGAAACAAGAACGAGTTCAAAAGTTACTCTCATTCATTATGATTCCCAAGAAATAAATTATTAATTGCAAAATGTACCAACTTATTTGTGTTCACCTTTCATAGAGAAAGGCAAACAATAAAAGGTACGATAGACTAGCTAGATGCATGCTGGAGAAAGATACCGAGGATGTGATTTCCTTGTAAGATATGATTAAACAAAGAACATTAGATACAAAAAGGAGACAAAGTATAGTTCCATGATTTCCTTGAATTTCTACAGTGGGAAAAAGAAAGAGAGGATGTAATCACAGTAATTAATTAGAATAACAAAATATGATGTTGAAAACCAAACTATCAACTTGAAAGTTTCCTAAAATAAACTGAAAAAAAAACATATAAAGACGGAGAGATAAATCACTTGGATCATGAAAGGCTAGGATGAGAGTGTGTAGCACTGTTTGGCTTTGCAAATGTGGTCACTTTAGTGACCTCTCAACAAAAAAAGAACTTGGAAATCATCAACTCATCCACTAATCTCCTCTTCAAAGAATAATTTTGACATTGATTTTAATAAAAATGTAGAGGTTGGAAGCAGGTATTTAATTAGAGAATTGTACAGTGCCATCCTTCTCCATCAAATAGATGCGTTAAAGCCTTTAAGGCTATAGCGGCAGATATATCCATCGCTATCGGGTCCCATTAACTATAGCAATGGATATATCGACTGTTATAGTTACAACTACACTCTATAGCAGCGGATATATCCACTGCTCTGGTCACACTTGCGGTTTCTAGCGGTGGATATATCCACCGTTATAGGGTGTTATTAACGGCGTTACAACGAGTAGGTGAGACCTATAGCGGCGAATATATCCGCCGCAATAGTTGGATTTTCCGCCGCTAAAACTTCTAGCGATGGAGGATTTAGCGGCATTTAAAATCCGCCGCTATATACATATAATGGCAGAAAAATGCCCTATAGCGGCAGATATAGGGTATATTTCCTGTAGTAGTGGCTCTGTACACCGCTACAATAAAGCAATCATCAACATAATGTTGCACACTTATGTCTGTTTGCATAATTGTTGTGAAAGTGCGTTTGCATGGGTGACCATAAACTTCCCAATGATAGCATGAGTAGGTCCTCTATGTTAAGTCTACACAATTATTTTAATTGTCGATCACTTCAAAGTGAACCCCATCCGAAAGAACCACTCTCAAGTACCTGCTATTTTCTCTTCGGTTTCTTCAAAATCATCTTATGTATCTCAGAACAAAGATGACTTTCCCATTGTTTGCATTGTTCTCGTCGCTTATACATTATAATCATCATCTTATGGCTTCAACACAATCAATAGTAAGCGGAAACACCAAATACTAAATAGAAACGACAAGTACTAAATTTGTTTTCAGAAAAATACACAGAAATCAAATTTACTAAAGACAAACTTCACCATCGGAGAGAACCAATGAAAAGTGAACATTAGTGGATACCATATGAGTCGTAGATGACAAGCCTCCCGTATCCATACATTGAATGACTCTGCCATGTTGGAGTACTTCTCACATTATCACTCCCTTTTGAACAAATAATTAGAGCAGTGTTTCATGTTGGACTTGTGAAACAACCAGTTGTGTGCCTGCAATGATGTGGACAGGACCTCATTGACAACATCACTGTATTCCTTCAATGTATAGGCTTTATCCAACACGCTCCAACACTCATCCCTAGCACCCAACAAAGCGCCACTATATTTCCCCAATAGATGAGTTCTATCTAGGAATAGCAAGGGTCTACAACCCCTCATGAAACCATCAACTGAGGTATGAAAGCAAAGGAACCCTCGCTTGAACCTTTCATCTTCTTTATCTAAAATCACGATGCTACCTAAATTGTTATCGGTCACCTTCTTGGTATACCACAACAATAGATCATAGCCTTATATATCACGTCCGTGGAGCTTTTCTAGCACAACCTCTTTACCATCCAAACTTGCTTATATGGCAAATAAACTACATGGTCGCGTCCCGTTGTATGTCCACAACCCTACATAGAGGTTCGTCTTTAAGTTTCTAAAAGTCAACCCATTTTTAGAAGCTTTTGGATGAGATGTTATTCTAATCCCTCCTCCACATGTATGTGCGAATATTTCTATTGTTTTGATCTTGAATGTTTGTAGAGTACCATCTCTTGATGTATGGACACACCGCTGACAACCATCCACGACACATGCAATGGTGACACTTTGCTTATCATTCTTGAGGAATAGAAAGTTGAAACTACGCATGATGACAAAGGTCCGTAAAGCCCTAAAATGTTCCGCATTTTCAAATCTCTGGCCGACTGACTCGATCACTACGGTGTTTAATTCTTAGTGGTTCATTATGCATATGACCATTTTTTTACTTTGTGATGACATCATTGGGTTAAGTTTAAGAGAACCGCTCTAGGATAATTGGTCCGCGGTGTTTGGCATATTTAGTAAGAAGAATAAACAACAACCTAGTTTACTAAGCAAAAAAAAAAAAAAAACAAAAACCCCAAAAAATAAACGGAAACTCTATTTAGTAAGCAAAAACTTCATAAAATAAGTATTTCAGCGGTTTACTAAGAAAAACATCAAAAAATAAATGATTCACCCGTTTAGTAAGCAAAAACTTCAAAAAATTAACGCTTTACCTTTTTAGTAAGCGAAAATTTCAGAAAATAAACGCTTAAGACACTTAGCAAGTGAAAACTTCAGAGAAAAAAACATTTCAAGTGTTTACTATGTGATAACTTCAAAAAAAAAAATGATTGTAAGTGAAAAAATAAACGCTTAAGCTGTTTAGTAAGTGAAAACTTCAGAAAATAAAAACTTAAGCCGTTTAGCAAGCGAAAACTTCAGAAAATAAACGCTTAAGTCGTAACTTTAAAAATAAATGTTTCAGTTATTTACTAAGTGAAAACTTCAAAGAATAAACTCTTTAGCTGTTTACTAAGAAAAAAATTCAAAAAATAAACGCTCAAGCCAATTAGTAAGCACAAACTTTGAAAAATAATTGCTTAAGTCATTTATTAAGCGAAAATTTCAAGAAATTAATGCTTAAGTCGTGGACTAAGCGAAAACTTTGGAAAATAAACGTTTAAGCCATCTTGTAAGTGAAAACTTTAGAAAATAAATGTCTTAGCCATTTAGTAAATGGAAACTCTAAAAAATAAACACTTAAGCCATTTAGTATGGGCAAACTTCATAAAATAAACGCTTAAGCTATTTTGTAAGCGGGAACTCGAAAAAATAAATGCTTAAGCCGTCTAGTAAGCAAAAACTCCAAAAAATAAACGCTTAAGCCGTTTACTATGTGAAAACTTCAAAAAGTAAATGCTTTAGCCAATTAGTTAGTGAAACTTCAAAAAATAAATTCATAAGATATTTAGTAGGTGAAAATAAAAAAAAGTAAATATTTAAGTCGTTTAATAAGAGAAAACTCCAAAAAATAAACGCTTAAGCCGTTTAGTAAGTCGAAACTCCAAAAAATAAATGCTTAAGCCATTTATTAAGCTAAAAATCCAAAAAATAAATGGAAACTGTGAAAGATAATTAGGACCCCCATAAAATAAATAGAAACCTCGAATAATACACAAGGATAAGAAAACATCAAACAAACACCTCAATAATCATGGGCAAATGTATGTAGAACATACTTCCATTTTAAAACAAACAACATAATGGTTCGAAAGATATAATATAGAAAATCTTATTAAAGGCAAGTAAAATGGTAGCCTTAATTATGAGTCTTGGGATGACTATGGTCGGGCCTCTGTTGTGATACTCCTGTACTCAACAACCATGTCCACCATGATCTTCTTAAATATACGATACACATTACACATTTGCAAGAAATCCTAATCTGACTCAATGGAACATATAGGCTTGTGATCATTTCGGAGGACAAACTCACTCTCACCTGTGAAGCTTTCAGACTGCCACGTGGATAATACGCTAAACTTAACATCATAATCTTCTTCTTTGTACCTTGCAACAACAAAGAATACCTCCATTAGCAACCTGCAAAACAAGTAGATTCATTATTATAATTGTAAAGGTGTGGCTAGCACGAACTCTACAAACCAAAAAAAAGGACCAAGAAGGGTGTTCAGTTGAAGGAGTAGACATGACAGGGAAGCAAAAATAATTTCATAGACTGTTGGGCTGAAGATGATGAATATGCAGAAGAGCAGAAGATGTAAGAGAGATTGCTCAACTTAAGAAGAAGAAGAAAAGGAGGGGGGGGGGGGGGGGGGCATCACTCTCATCTTGAATTAGATGGACTTGCCCTTCAAAAACCATGAGCAAAGGGAAGGAATGAAAGATGGAAATTCATATGTTCAACTAAAGAAGCTCTCACTAAACAAAGGAGAAAGATGGAGGGGATGAGAAAGCTTGTTGGGCAAGCAAAGGAGCATGACGACATGATTGGGTGAGAGATCTCCTGCCAAAACACCTAGGGGTAAAGGTGAAATTTTTCAAAAAGTTTTCATAACTCTTTGACTGGAAAGACCGGAGGAAAAGACTTTCAAAAAGGAGGGACTAATAAGGAATATCAAAAGTCAAAACGGTTGTTTGGTCAGATGTAAATATGTCGAGTATTTATAAGAAATTCAGCTTGGTTTCCTTTAATACTGTTCTATATAAAGCTGAATATTTTTGCATCATTGCTGCAAGCATTTCTCAAAGTCCAAGTTATATATATATATATATATATATATATATATATATATATATATATATATATATAAACACAAAATTTTTTCTCTCCCTATTCAATCTCCATCTATCACTCTGTATACATAGTTTAGGATTAGGATGAGACTAGGGGTCTTACAGAAATTGAATTATATATGAATTTTATTCCAAATTATTCTTATGTTAGTATACGACCCTAGTTAATATTAAATGATTTTAGGGTAGTTTAAGTTCTTATGCTTTGTTGGGTAGAAGATGTAAACTTCTCTTTCTAAATTATGTTTCTTTACATTTTTTTTTATGTAAACACCTTATGGAAGGAAATGACGAATCGTATTGAGAAGGTAGGGAGTAAGGTCTTAGGGGTCTCTAAGGGACTAGGACCTCAACCACAAGAATCATAGTGGTGGAATGATTTGGTACAAAAGGTTATTAAAGAGAAAAGATATTGTTATAGGAAGTTACCCACAATTGAGGATTAGGTAGCCTTTGAGAAAAAAAGGCCAAGAAAATGGTTAGCGAGGCTCGAGGTAAATCTTTATCTGATTTATATCAAAAGTTAGGTACGCGGGATGGGGAAAAAGAAATGTATAAGATAGCATGGCTAAGAGATAAAAAAAATGAAAGACCTGAACCTAGTCAAGTGCATTAAGAATGAGTCGCAACAGGTCTTGACAAGAAATAAGGAAATCAAGGAGAGATGGAGAATCAACTTTGATCATCTATTCAATGCAAGTCATGAGGATAAATTTACAAATCTTTATGCATCAGGGTTACAGAAGAACCGTAGCTACACACAAACAATCAGGCCTAGTAAGGTCAAGGAGGCATCAAAAAAGATGAAGGATGGGAAAGCCTGTAGCCCGGATGTTATCCTGATTGAAGTTTGGAAGTCTCTTGGAGAAGTAGGGGTATCATGGCTAACCAAACATTTCAATTCTATCCTAAGAGGAGGAAAGATACCAAAAGATTGGAGAAAGAGCATTTTGGTGCCTATATATAAGAATAAGGGATATATTCAAAATTGTACCAACTACCGTAGCATTAAGTTAATGAGCCACACAATGAAACTCTAGGAGAGGGTAATAGAGCATTGACTCAGGGATATTACGAAGGTGTATGTTAGAGAACCAATTTGGCTTTATGCCAGGTAGATCTACAACCAAAGCCATTTTTTTTAAGGAGCTTGATAGAGATCTATAGAGAGAAGAAGAAGGATCTTCATATTATTTTCATTGACCTAAAGAAATCATATAATAGAGTACGGAGAGAAGTCCTTTGGTGGGCATTGGAGAAAAAAAGGTATTCATGTTAGATATATAAATGTTATTAAGGATATGTATAAAGGAGCAGTTACGAGTGTGAGAACAATGGGAGAAGATGCGGAGGAGTTTCCTAAAACAGTGCGTCTACATCAAGGATCAACCTTGAGCCCATATATACTTGTTTACTCTAGTAATGAATAAGTTAACTAGTTATATGTTGTTCGTAGATGATATTGTCCTAGTTGATGAGACTATGGGGGGAGTTAATTAGGAGTTAGAATTGTAAGAAACACTCTTAAAAGTAGAGAGTTTAGGTTAAGTAGAAGTAAGACAGAATATAAGCATTGTAATTTTAGTCTAAGTAGGAGAGATGAAGGGGAAGTGAAACTAGGGGGGTGGTAGTGCCTAAGTGTAACCATTTTAAGTATCTAGGTTCCATTTTTCACGATAATGGAATGATAGATGAAGATATAACTATTTTAAGTAGATAGTTTTCTTTATATCTCTTCTAGTTAGTTTCTATTGGTTTCAGTATCCGGTCTTAGTTTTCTTCTTTTACCTTAATGACTTTCTATCTTCTTTAGAGAAACTTTTGGATACATTTTTCTTTTTAATCATGGACCATCCTTTTCTTTTGAGTTCTTCAATTATAGTGAGTCTTCCGAAGCATTAGTTGTAAGAAGAAAGAATATATCTATATTTTTTGTGGTAGCTAGATTTACTGTGATTAGTTCACACTTAGTTCAGACTTTAAACCGTTAGAGATTACAGTTGTTAGAGTTCCATCATGCTCAGGCATGACCAGCTGCTAAAAATAGATTGCTAATCGGACCCAGTAGAGGAAAGGAACACTATTTTGTTTAGAGAAACCATTCGACACAAATTTCGAAGAGCAAATATCGAAGAGAAAATTTGGACTGAAAGACAAAATATAAAATAGCAGAGACACAGTTACGTGGAAACCCTACAAAATAAGGGGAAAACCACGGGGCACTTAGGCAAGCAGATAATCCACTAAAATCAAGCAAGTTATAACAACAATGACTCTCTTGAGTTGATGCCCAAACTCAAGATTACAAATATAGGCAGGAAGAGAACTTAGATCAACGACAGAACAAACTTAAACCAAGCTTAAGCAAACAAAACTCTAACCGCAGTTGAGTAGCAGCGTTCTTCGTCTCCAAAGAGTGGATGCCTTCACAACCTCTCAACCTTCTTCTTCCTCCTCCTTCTTCTTGCTTGATCTCCTTTACAGTGTGCTCTCTCTCTCTCTCTCAAAGATAACTTCAGTTTTTCATCATCTTCTCTCACCAAGAAGCTTCAACTCCTTTTATACTTCTGTGGTGAGGATCCCAAAGCATCTTTACCTGTGACTTATGTAACACCCTACTGTGACACCATTGTGCTGCCTGCCATACCTGTTGTAGTTTCAAGACAACTTTTTTATCTGGCACCGCCGTTCCTCTCTTGGGATTGGTGCCATGTGTACTTCCAATGGGAGCCTTGGATCCGTTCCTGAATCCTTGTCGAATAGCTGTTTCTTCGGCAACATAGTGTGTTGGTTGTTCGGTTCCCCTACGCGTTGCCAAACAACAAACAACAGTTGCTCGCCTAGTACACCTTGTCAAACGTCTGTCTGATATGCATTTGCGAACTGACGCTTCAGTCCACTTGGTTGTTATGCCGAACAACAACTCTTCGGCCCATTCTGCCTAGCTAGAGTTCTCTTCGACTAGCTTCTCTTCGGTCTAGAACTACACTGCCTAGCCTTCTGCTCGGCACTTCTTCTTCTTTCTTCTTCTGTTGTTGCTTCTTTTCGGCAGCTAGCTTGGTCTTGGACACTATCCCAACAACTTTTAGGTTGTGAGTAGAAGAATTAAATTAACTAATTCTCCTTTAGGAAGACATTTCATTCTTTTATATTAATTTTATGTAATTATTTATTATGAATGAAAGCTTACATTACAAATGCCCTTATATAAGTAATGCTGATATAAAGTTAAAATGAAAAAGTACATTTTACTCTTCTGATAAGTTATACGTATCAAGTTATATTAATGCTTAGAGAGTTATATTATATATCTATGAATTTTAAGAAGTGTTCATGCATCTCTCTTGTATATATATTCACTCACTGGTCTTTGATAACAGAAATAAGTTTATCATATATTACATGGATAATATATATTCAAATCCTTCATTCAATGGATATACTACGCTGGTCGATGGAGGATGGCATAACAAAGCAGGAAAGTTATACACTCTCAAAGTACTGCTGGGGACAAGGCAATGACAGCCTCCTCCGATTGTGTTGGGCCACACGCGACCTCCTCAGACGCTGACCCTGGGGCTGCTGCGACTGGTGCTGCTGCAATGGAGCTTCCAATCCCCGCACACACCTTAGGCAGGAAGAGACCTGTCATGCAGTCATGCATGCATATTAAGTATTAATGTACAATTCCATTATATAAGACGTTGTTACTGTGAACATCACAATCATATATATAAGAAATGCTATTCGGATTACCAGATCATGACACGAAACCATTGGATGTGCCTCGACATCATTGTGTGCTGATCTCGAGACACATCCAATGGTTTCTGTGTGATTTCATCGTTGGAGATAGTCATATAGCATTGCTCTCTCTCTATATATTCTAATACATTACCTTCACCAGCTGCGAGGTTGAAGTAGAGATCAACTATGTTGGGGCAAGCATTGTAGCATCCAGGTGAGCAGAGCTTCTGGGTGAAGTGAGTTTCCAAAAGAGAGTCAGATGAGATCCCGATGGTGTTGCGTCGAGACCACACGCATTGATGCACTCGTTAGTCTCAATGTAGTTGCTCAAGTACTTCCCGGCGACAATGTCGGATGTGCGGCAATGGAGCTCCTGGCGGCCGTGTCCGAGCACATGCTTCTCTAGTAGGCACCGAGTCCTTGAGACTGACACTGCAAATGCACACATGCTGCTGTCCAGATGTTCGCATGTGATCATGGTTCCTTGGACTGCACCTTGCATGCAGACCACCAGAGCAAGAGCCAAGAAGAAGATCTTCATGCCGTTGATGAAACTGAAAGCCATTGATCAGATTAGCTAGCTCTTACTTGATTGCAGATGGTCTTTATTAAGGGAGGAGAAAGAGAGATTTATATATAGGCCATGTCTCATGAATTCTAACACTACTCAATCTTGATTTGATTATTATAATTTTTTTAACTTCAAGTATTAAGCTTCCGTGCCGTTCATGTCTCATGCCAACCTCCGACGTGCATCTTCTGATAAAATGACTATCATCCTTACATCAGCATGTATTTTGGTTGTCCACATGCATTAATTTGTTAATAATTTATCTTGCATGGTTCAACACTGCGCGTGGACTCATCCGGTGCAGCATCGGCTCGGTTATTTAAAATATATATTATAAAAAATCTTAGAGAATTTTTTAAAAAAATTTTAAATTCCCATAAATAAATAAATCAATTAGATGAATAAAATAACTCAAACTTTTATTAAAATTTTATAAATCAAATGAATGTTTAGGCCATAAAATAAATGATATTAAATATTGTGCTCTATTTAAAAAATACAACAAAATGAATGTTTAGGCCATAAATTCCTAAAATAAATTCTAACCTTCAAATCTCTAAATCTTCAACTCCAAGTATTTGTTAAACTTGGACTCATTTTTTCTTCCATAATCATTAGGGATCGATCCCTGATGTTTCAGTTATTGTTCCCTCTCAAGTGTAGCCATTAGCTTCATATCCTCCTTGGTCGTGTTGTCTATCTTCAACAATATCTAATCATGTCTTTCAAACATATGCATATCTCAAAAGAAGCTTGGTCTATCTGGCACCTTTTATCATCCAACACTCTAATGAAAAAAAAAAAAACTATAAAAAATCTCAAAAAATCTTAGAGAATTTAATTTTTTTTTAAAAAATTGCAAAAATAAATAAATCAATTAGATGAACAAAATAAATCTAAAACTTCTATTAAGATTTAATTGATAATTAAATACATAAGCATCAGATTAAAAAAATGATTATATTAAAAAGTGAACTATTAAAAATATTGTGCTATTTTTAAAAATATAAAAAATGAATGTTTACGCAATAAATTCCTAAAACAAATTCCACCCTTCAAATCCCTATATCTTCAACTCCAAGTAATTGTTAAACCTGAACTCATTTTTTCTTTAATGACGATTAGGGATCAGTCTCTGATCTTTCAGTTGGTGTTGTTTCCTCTCAAGTGTCGCAATTAGCTGGGTAAAAATCTTGAGAGGCTACCAAACTATGCTCATATTTTACTTTGGGTACCAAACATCAATTTGTATCTTTTTAGTTACCCTACTTCTATTTGATTTCAGCGGGAGGGTACCTAAGGGAAACCGACAATTATTATCTGAAGTGGTCGCCGGATTAGCCACATGGAGGGTATTGAAATCCTAATTTACAAAAATTCTAACTAATTGAACAACATTTGATCCTTGATTTCCAATGTTGTTTGTTTTTACTTTGTCAAAATCAAGGTTCAAATGTTGTTTTTTTTTTATAAATGTTATTCAATTAGTTAGGATTTCTGTAAATTAGGATTTCAATAACCTCCACGTGGCTAATCCGGTGGCCACATCAGATAATAATCGTCGGTTTCCTTTGGATACCCTTCTACTGAAATCAAATAGAAGTAGGGTTGCCAAAAAAATATAAATTGAAGTTTGATATCCAAAGTGAAATATGAGCATAGTTTGGTGATCTCTCAACATTTTTGCCCCTATTAGCTTCATATCCTCCTTGGTTGTGTTGTTTATCTTCAACATCCAATCATGTCTTTCAAACATATGAACATCTCAAAAGTTGCTTGGTCTATTTGACACCTTTTATTATCCAATACTCAATTCCTTGGACTAAAATAAGATTCCAATGCTAACTAGCACAGGATATACACTATAACAAATGTTACATTTACTCATGACAATATAAACGTGAGTCAAAGTATCAATAAGCGTGAGTATAAATCAAAATATTTTTACTCATGAAAAAATACTTTATATCGACGCTAAAAATGCCATGACTAAAGGGGTGCGTCGGTATAGCTATATTGTGACAAAAAAATTTCGTGATACTAGATGTGTAGGTTTTACTCACGTTTGTATATGCGTGAGTATAGTAGTTATTATTACTTTTCTTTTACTTTTACTCAGTATATATATTATACGTGAGTAAACGTAAAGATTATTATTATTTTATTAATTTTTACTCATGGATATTATGTGTGAGTAAAAACAAAGATTATTATTTTCTCTTTATTTTTTCTCATGGATATTATGCATGAGTAAAAACAAATGTTATATATATATATATATATATATATATATATATATATATATATATATATATATATATATATATTTTACTTTTTACTCATGGATATTATTCATGAGTAAAAACAAGGTGAAAATATCTAAATGGTCCCTCTATTATCCGAAATCAGCCCCTTTAGTCCCCCTATTTTAATTTTAGTTGTTTTGGTGCTCATATTTTATCATTTTTGGCAATGTCAGTCCCACATGCAATGGCCGTCTGATTTTCCATCCCATTTCTCTTATGTGGCATTTTTAATTATTAAATAATGATTAAAAAATTTGAAAAATGATGGAAAGAAAGATTAAAAAAAAATATGTATTAGGATCCAAAGTTTTTGGATCCAAATCCATATATTTTCCCCTTTTCCCTCATATTCACTAAATCACTCTCGTGAAATCCCTAACTAAACCACCCTCTTCGACCCTCCTCCCCAACCTCGACGATGCTCGCCACCGTACAGTTCTCCCCCATTGCCCTATAGGTCTGGACCTTTTTCGACCCAAGTAGACTCTTTTCCCCTCCACTGAAATTTACAAGCTTTTTCCAAATCCCCAGGACACCTCGACCTTTCTCCTGATGTTGGTGAAGCTCCAGGCTAGTGTGCTTCAGTCCCTCACCAGCGAAACAGGACCGTTTTCAACCCATCTACAACCTTCATCATTTCGGGCACTTTCTCGGTGGTATTATAATCTCGAACAATGGGACCTTAAATTCGCTCTCATTATTTTTGTTTTTATGTTATTTAAGTTTCAATTTGAATCCAAGTTTTATCTCTGGATCGATTTGAATCCAAGTTTCAATTTTATCAATTTGAATGCACGGTTGGGTTTGTTTTAGTTCTGTAATAATTTCATATTAGCAAGGTTCTTTCGGTTTTTGTTTTTTGTTTTGTTCTTTATTTTATTTTTTTGTTGGAAAGTATTTAATGCCCCCTCTTTTCCTCTATAACTATCTATACTAACACTATGATAGTCCTACCAATCTGAGATCTAATTTACAAACACTGGTGTGGGTCCGTAGTTATTTTTTTTCAGTGTTATTTTTCAACAAGGACATGCCTTTTTTCGGAGGTTAAGGGCATCAGTGTAGGTCTGCGGAATGTATGATCTTATCGAAGCAATGTGAATTTCCACTGTCATTTATGTGTAGCATTTCCCATTTCTAATTAAATTGTTGCACCATGGTGAAGGATGTCAAGGGACGTAACAAAAATTATTGCAATTTTAAGGATCAATTGAGAATATGAAAATTAGAACCACAGACCACAAAATTAAACAAGCAACATACAATTTTACACTAACAATTCTATGTTTACTTTTTTACCCAACAAGTTACTTATCCATGTTTACTTTTTACCCAACAATTCTATGTTTATGTTTATATCTGACCTGTACATGTTTATTTCTGATCTTAATTGTTTATTTTCTGATCTGACCATAGAATGTATTGTACTTATTTATTTGTAACCTTAATTGTTTATTTTCTGTTCTGTCTATGATATTTATTTTTTGTTCTGTCTGTGATATTTGTTGTTCTCTTCTGTCTATGATTTTTCATGTTCTATCTATGTATTTATTTTGTTTTTCTGTGCTAGTGAGCATAGATAACATGGCTACTAGGGATGAGTATGTGCTTAGGTATCACTATGGAGGAGCACTAGTAAAAGAAGGACAAGTTAATTAGTTACATCGATGGGTCTGTGGCTGAGTTTGCAGTTGACCCCGACAAGCTATGTTACTGGGACTTATTGAGGGACCTTAAGGAGTTGGGGTATGACATTACAAAGTCAGTGAGTATGTATTTTATTGATGGTGTTGGAGTACTTAAACCTATTTCTGATGATGAGGGCACCATAACGCTAGTTGATTGATTAAGAAAACAGTGGGTAGTAGAGATTTATGTGGAGTGTTCAGGGGTTGATCATGACATAAGCATGCCAGAAATATTAAGAGATGCTACTGATATTGCTGAGGACTTGGGTGTGATGAAGGATAATAGTTGTGACATTGAAAGTGAGTTAGGTGAGGATTTTGAAGAAAGGCTAGTAGATGTCCCTTTTATTAATTACATTTCAGATTTTGATGAGGAGAGGGATCAGGCTAGAGAAAATGTCAGTAAGTATGTTTAGTTGAAAAAATCCATATAGGATAATGCTGATGAAAGTGATAATGAGGATGGAGATAAAGATCAATAGATAGTGGTGGTTGTCATGCTAGAACCAGTGATGCAGTGCATTTGAACGAGGATGTGAACGTTCCTGGATATGAAAGTGAATATATAGAATCATCAGACCCAGAGAGTTATATGGATAATAGTGATTCTGATGCATATGATGCAAGGAGGCATAAATCAAGCAAGATGTATTATGACCCTAGTATCCCTTTGGTAGATTTTTCTCTAGATCTTAGGTTTGATGATCTGAAAAGAAAGAACTTGTGGAATTTTCAACAAGAAAAGGCTTTGAATTCAAATATATAGAGAATGATTCGGTCAGGGTGAGGGCTAAGTGCTCTGCAAAAGGGTGTACATGGTTAATTTTGTCTTCATGGTGCAGTGGCAAGAAAAGATATGTTGTGAAACACTATGAACCAAACCACTCATGTCTTTTGGGTACTAGTAGGAATAAAAGGGTGTCAACCCACATAATTGCAAGAAAATTTGGTGATGTGCTAAGCAGCATGCCTTTCATTAGGCCTAGGCATTTAAAAGCCCTAGTTAGAAGAGAACTAGGTGTCTTCATAATAGAAAAGGTATGCAGAAATTCTAAAGCATTTGTTGTCAAAAAGGTTGAGTAGCAATTTAAGGATGATTTCAAGGTTCTGAACAACTATGCAATGGAATTGTAAGCAACCAATCCTGGCAGCAGTGTGCTTGTAATATCTGAAAGACAAAGCCCTAGTGAACTACCAACTTTTCAGAAAATATATATTTGTCTTTCAGCTGTTAGAGAAGCATTCATAGCTGGCTGTAGAAGGGTAATTGGTATTGATGGATGCTTCCTAAAAGTCTTATTGAAGGGGCAGCTATTAATGGCAGTTGGAAGAGATGGGAGCAATCAAATGTTCCCAATTGCATGGGTAATTGTTGACGAGGAGGCTACTGGAAGTTAGACCTGGTTTCTTGAAAATACAAAAACAGATCTGTGCATTGAGGATGGCCTTGGCTGGGCACTTATTAGTGACATGCAAAAGGTATGGTATAGATGTCACGCCCCGACCCGAATCCTGGGACCTCAGGCACGTGCACAGACTGGCCGTATCCAAGAAGAGACGAGCCCCGCTCGGATACAAGGCCTAAGTGATTCAGAAACAGATAACAAAATATCATCAATAAATCAAAGTTTATTTATCAGAGTTACAACGGAAACAAAATAGAACTTATACATCCTACCGGGGTCCTACAAATCAGAACTAGTTGAGGTCTTCCAACCTCGGTAAGCTGTGTCCTGACGCTCCTGAAACCAACTCAGCTAATCCCTCAACCCTGAAAGAGAGGAAAAATAAAGTCAAGTGAGCTTTCGAAAGGAAAGCTCAGTAAGTTTCCCGTAGGGATCACAACAAAATGAAAACTTCAAACCGATAAAAGGATATCAAAACTCAACATTCAACAAGTCAAACATTCGGGGCTATGCCCCACACAAACAAGGATCCAGGAGACTAGAAAACAAAAGGAACGCCTAGATTAGGAAATAGCCCTCTGGCTCAACACACTTCTCCGGTCAGCACCCAGCTTCATCTGGAATCGACCTCGGTCTCTTGTACATGTCGACACGGTCAGTGTATCATCCCACCACAGGTTGGACTACCAAGGTATCCTTCCCTTGGCATGGAACTATCAGAACGTCAGGATGTCCTCAGCCCTGAGTGCTCCACTGAACCGGTAGAATAAGAACTCACCTGGCGCATACTTGCATGGCTAGCACATAAGACCATGTGTCCATGATCAAATATCAGTCACAGGGTGGTGTGCCCAACGAACAAACCAAACCACGGACATTGAAATAAATTTCCGACACATCGACCATGCACATACAAAGAAGGAAGCAAACTATGTGCACGCATTCCAATAACAGATAGACAATAGACATGCTAAAATAAATAGCAACAATAAAATCAAGGAACCCGATGACGGGTGGAAACTAGGCAGAGGTAACTTACCTTTGCAATATCCGAAAACCTTCCCTGACCCTTACTCCCGATAAGTCGTTATGTCGGTATCTGGAAGTAAGATCTAATTAATAATAACAACATTCAAAAATAAAACATACATGATGCCCTAATTCGACCCAAGCCTGATTTATGTCCCTTTTATTTTCTAAGCTTTTCCCCTTTTATTAATAAGCCTTCTCTACTCATTACAAAAGAGTTGCATAGCTTGGTGGTTAAGGGCTTCCACCATTATATAGAGGTCTAGAGTTCTATCCATAACGCCTTCAATCTTTTATTTCCTTTCTTTTTGTTTTTCTTCTTCCATCCTAGCCCACTAATAAGGCCCACCAAGTTGAACTAGACCTAATTGACTCTACCAATTTAATCAAACAAGATCCAAATAAAACAGACTCGATCAAGTTCAAATAAAAACCCAAGCCCAATCAATTCAGCTGAATCTAACCAGTTGGCTAAACCCATGAATGAACCTGACTTGAATCCAATCTGATTAAATGGCTAACTGACTGTGTCTAACCAAAATTGATTTTGTTAACTCAATCCAGCCCAACCCCCTTTGTATTTGGACTCAATCAACTTAACTAAATTAAACCTGACCCGGTTTAACAGTTAACCTACAGATTAATTAATCTAATAAATTTTTAAAAAGTAACACTTCGTCTTCTACCTCCTGACCGAGAGCACCCCCCTGGCGGAGCTTCACCAATGCGAGGGCGGCGCTTCGGCCCTGGTCGATAAACGCCGGTAAGCAACGGCAGCCGGTGACGAGATTTTCACCGTCCGAGGGGGTCTACCTACCGAGAGTCATCTCTGAGCGAGGACCAGGTGTCTCACAACCTCTCCTCGTCAGAGCACCTCCCACCAGTGCTCAAACACTCGTCAGAGGACAGCAGTGGCTCCTAAACTGTAACATCCCAGAATTTTCTAAGTCCATTTCAGTAAATTTTTGGAATTTTAAATGAGGTTAATTAGCTCAAAATAACATTAATCATTACTAACCTCAAAGTTAAAGAAAATCGGATTTTAATGGACCCGAAATCCAGCCTCGCAACTATAGGGCCGAGAGAAAGCCTTATTGGGCCAGATCAAAGTTACATAAAATAGTTGGAGGTGGATAGGCGACATAATCAAATTAATGAAATGAGAAATTAATTAAAGAATTAATTAATCTAGATTAATTAATTAGAATATATCAGACAAAAGTTAGAGTTCCAATAAAGTAGATCTAGGCGAGTCAAAAGCCGAGAAACACGAATCTGGGTCAGGAGAGGGACGACCTGTGATGCTACAGTCAGCTCGTGTGACTCGGGTCGTATGGCCCGGGATTCCAGGATCTGGGTCGAAGAATTATTGATAAAATAATATTATTAAATAGTGATGTGACATAAAATAAAAGATAATATTGTTTATTAAATTCATTTTATAAGATAAGTTAATTGATTGAGTTAAGAATAAATTAATTACAGGTTTAGAATAGTATATTATATAATATATTACTAACCTTTAATAAATAATACTATATATATATCACATGTGAAAAAAAGAGAGATTGAAAATTTTCAATCTCTCTCTCTCTCGTGCTCAAAGGAGGCGCTCCTCTCCCTCGAGCGTAGGTTCGCCCAAGCGACCGGTCAACCGTCACCGGTCGGCCTCGCCTTCGCCGGTGCTCCACGCCAGCAAGCAACCGGCTTCGCCGATCAGCCCCCACGGTCGTGCTTCCCCGTGAGCAGCTCCCCTTCGCCGCACACGCACCGTGCAGCCTAGGCTTTGCCGTCCGCCGGTAGTCGCCTAGCGAGCTTCCAGCGCCACTGTCTTCCGCCCGACCTCTGTCTTCCCCCGGCCGGCTGTCGCCCTTGAGCACAAACCGCGCCGGACAGCAGCTCCGCCGCTGCGAGCCCAGCCACGTCCCCAGCTGCTGCCCTTGCTTCGTCTGATTTCCCTCAGGTTTCCACCTCACAGCTCAACCCACTGCAAGCACCGACGGCTAGACCTCTTGTACCCTTCCCCCGCCGACGAACAGTGAGGCCTAATATTTGGGAGAAAATCCCTATTCTAAGCATAAACTTTGGGCATGATCATATTTAAATAAATTGATATAGGGGGAAGGTAGGGATGAAATGTTAGTCTTATACCTTGGAGGTTGGGATTGAGATGATTTGAGAATGTATGAATTGTATGAATGAGTTAGATTTAATTTGCGGGAATGTTTGTATTATTTCCGGGAGCCCTAAAATCAAAGGAGGTTCTTCCCAATTTTTCTAGAAATTTCCATGCTTATTCTCCACGTATTTTATGGCATTAGATTTCTCTTTAAGGGGCATGTTAGAAGCCTACGAATTAAGCTAAGGATGAAGATGATTAAGCCTGTTATATTGAGCGAAATTCATATTTCTTATCCGCCTTAGAAACATGAAGGGAAAATTAAGTGAAAAGCATGCTCTAGTGGACTTAATGTATTTACTATACTTTCTTGAGTCTAAATTAGAGAATTAGTTAAGAATACGGTTTCCGTATTCTTATGAGTTTTAGAAGGATGTATTAGATCTTAAATAGAAATCATGCTTAGATAGTTTAATGAATTTATCGTATTCTATTGAATTTAGACTAGAGTACGAGCCAAGAATACGGTCTCCGTATTTATAGATTTCGAATTTCGATTATCAGGAAAAGGAAAGAGCAAAGGCAAGTCAGCCGCTGCCGAAGGACCGAGCCAGACTTAAGCTCGGACTAGACTCAGGTGAGGGGAACTAGCTGTACAGTTTCTCATATTTTACCGTATTTTTATACAGTATAGATTTTAGTTTTGAAAAGCATGAGTTAGAAAGTTTATGAAAACTTCCAGAGTTTTACAAAACCATTCATGTACAGTAATCAGTAACAGAAAACAGAAACAGATAGATTACACTTTATTGATATGCTTGTATGGACCAGTAGTGGCTCGTGTTGAGCCAGAGAGTACGGCACTAGGTTAGGAGAGGGGTGCCTTAAATCTCTGTTTTAATACCGAACTATCTGTTTTTAAAACACTTCCATTTTATAAAATCAAAACCCCCTTTCCATCCTCTCGGATGCTTAGTGTACGTATATAGATGACCTCGTGTATCAGATATACTCGTCGATCACTGGTCATACAGTATTGAAGTAGATGTGTAGTCAGATATTTTATTCTTGTGATTATTAGATGATTCCGCATTCCTCGCCTTCTAGAGATTGAGTTTATCTCGGGGAGAGGAGGCACAGGTAGAGATTACCCAGGGGGAATGTCGGTTTCATAAATAATTCACAAGACAGAAACAGGAAATCAGATTTGCATATTAGAGAGAATATAATTAACAGATGAATCCGCATTCCTCGCCTCCTAGAGATTGAGTTTTATCTCGGAGAGAGGAGGCACAAGTACAAATTACCCAGGGGGAATGTCGGTTTCATAAATAATTCACAAGACAGAGAAACAGGAAATTAGATTTGCATATTACAGAGAATACATTGACCTGCTTATATTTGCTCAATATTATTTCAGATTTCAGTATTCCTATTCCGTTATTTTTTATACATGTTTTATATTTCAGATTTACTATTTTACTTTATTATACAGGTACAGATTACACCCGGCAGATATGTTCCCAATCTCACTGAGCTCGAGTAGCTCAGTCCCTTCCTCTTAATATTGTGATTCTGGTGATAGGCAGGAAGGCGTATGGAGGGTTTGTCGATCGCTAGTCTAGTGGAGGCGATCCACGTAGTCGGCTCTGACTCCCGTGTCTAGATATTATGTTATTTTGATTGTGAGTGTTTGTGAGACTTTAAGTTTAAGACAATATTTATTTGGTGTTGTATTATAACATGTTGAAGTTTGAGTTTATAATATATTCAGTTTGTATTAATTAGCTTTCGCAAGTTATTTATTTTACAGTTAATTAGCAAATTACAGCCTTAGGTTTAGGGTTCATTCCCTGGACCTGGATGGTGTGATACGTGTCTCCTGAAAAGGAGATGGGTGTTACATAAACCTCCTCCCTCTCCCTCACGGTGAATCCTAGATCATCTACGTGCATGCATGAAGGATATAAAAAAAAATAAGAAAGAAGGGTGCCTCACCGGAGACGATGGTTGCGCCTCCGCGACGGTTCTGATGAACTCCCCTTGCTGTCCACACTCCCTCTGAAGACCGAGAGAATCCCGTAGGCACCTCTACGCTTCAGTTCTTCCCCTCTCCTCCCCTCTGTACCTCTGTCTCTCTACCAGGCGGCGGCTCTACTCTCAAGCGATGTGCAGGGCTCTCGAGCGGTCTCCTTTACATATATATAGACGGGCGAGTTCGGATAACCTCGAAGATCAAATTTGAGTTTAGATAATGATCTTCTCTGATTCAAACCATGTTTCTAGAAGCTCGTCGGAGTAGATAAGATCCTCAACGGCGGTGACGCGGAGAGAAGACGTGCACTGAGTGCCTCTCGATCCTGCTTCTTCAGATGAGCGGTCGGGATCCTCCAACGATTAGCGATTACTATTGAATCCTATGTCTAGGTCTGGAGACCTTTAATCGGATGGTTGGTGTGGATCGCACCCGCACGGTAGGGTCGCGCGGTTACTGGTTTCTCGAGTTGAGGCATGAGCTGTCGGATTGCTCTCGCGATCAACGCCACTCGATTTCTTTTAATCGCGACCGTTCGCTCATTCTCCACGTGTAGGGCTGAGGGTACTCAGTTTCTTTTGTTGAAAAGCCCTCCTCTCTTTAGTTTTTTATTCACTGGTCTCTCACAAGAGAGATACAGAATTCTTCTTAAGTCTCGGAGTTTTCTCAATTTACAACTAGGTCCCTGATCCAAAGAGGGACGCATTATCCTTTCGTCCCTAATCTTTTCCACAATTACCATTAGGTCCTTAATGACCCCAATTAATTTAAGGATAAAATGCATTTTTGGTTCTTGAATTATAGTATGTTAGTACTAAATTGGATTTAGGGCCCAATTCCAGCCTAACAATTGAATTTGTATTTTGAGAGTGGCTATCCTAGTGAGAGATCGAAAGAGAATCCAAGTAAGAGAGATCAAAAGAGAAGAGCCAAATTTGTATTTTGGTCCCTGTATTATTAAAATGTTCATTACGGTCCCTGTATTTTCATAGATTTGGTAATTAAGGTCCCTGGGGCTGACATGGCAGCCACCTGGTATACGCTCTAAATACGGATATATTTTATGATGACGTAGCAGCTGACGCAGCGTGCTGACGTGGCACATAAATAAAATTTTAAAATATGTTACTAAATTAATGCTGATATGGCATGCCATGTCAGCGCTGACGTGACATGCCACGTGGCAGAAAAAATATAAAAAATATGAAAAAAAACTAAAAACATGAAAAAAAAATCAGAAAAAATCTAAAAAAATATGAAAAAAATCAGAAAAAATCTAAACAATATGAAAAAATCAGAAAAAAATCTAAAAAATATGAAAAAATAAGGAAAAAAATCTAAAAAAATATGAATAAAATCAGAAAAAAATCTAAAAAATATGAAAAAAAATCAGGAAACATTTTAAAAAATATGAAAAAAATATGAAAATAGGAAAAAAAAAACTAACCTTGCCTTTTACACAAATTTACTATATTAATCATTTAACAAAATGACAGAAAAATATTAAAAAAAAGAAAAAATCTAAGAACCCACCAGTGTTTATATCCAACACTGGTGATGTTACATTAATTTTCTAAAATAACATGATTGGGTTTTTAAACTAAGAGCCCACCAGTGTTATGGTTATATCCAACACTGGTGGCCCCTTGCTCCTCTTTCGTCGTGGTCCCTGGCGGGCCTGGTTGATCAAGCGAGATGGTTCCTGCACTCCAGCACTTCGACTTCTCAACAGGCGTCGCAAGCTTCCCGATCATCATTCTTCCACCTTGAGTACGTGGAAGAGATCAACCCACAAGGTAAGTCTGGCGCTCTCGTGATCTCCTTTAAATCTTTTGAACTCATTGCTTTCCTTTCGGTCCATCAAGTTTTCTCGACATTACTTTGAATTATTAAGCTCCAATTGAAATGTGGATGTATGATTTTTTCTTTCCGGCTTGTTTTAGGGTTTATTCAACAGTACTTGGTCCGTAGCCTTTCGAGTTTTGAATAAATTCCAACCGTTTTAAATTGAGGAGAAAACTGTAATTTTGGTTGAATTCCAGCAGTATTAAGTCAAATTTGGTTGTTTGTTGTTCATTTTGTTTGATGTTGACTAGGTTTAGGGTTTACAGTCAAATTTAAGGTTTTGTGTATGTTAGTTCTCAAGGTCTTGAATTCATGATACCTGGTGGTGTGCTTCAAATTATTCAACTTAATCCTTTTTTTTGTTGGTACCTTTGAGAACAGAAACAGAAAAGAAGAAAACTGAAAAACAAAAAGGTTAAGCCAAGTTTATAAAAAAAAAGGTTAAGCCAAGATAAAATAAGAATCCCATAAAGAGAAAGCATAAAGGATATATAGATAGATAGAGAGATCATGGCAATGGTGGATTGAACCCTTCAATTTATGGCCAAGTTGACTGTATGTTGGAATCCTGCACTTTGGGGGGTTTCTGAGACGTCTTTTACTTGTAAATGAAACACTGACATCAATTCAAACACAAAAATTAATTTGTAGGCATGGAACTAGTTTGCTCTTACATTTATTTACAGTAAACAAAACATCCCTTAACATATGCATCAATTTTTGTGCTGTTATATGTGGAAATATATATACTTCGAATGGTAGTAGAATATTGTTATGAATCATATTAAGATTGTGTTGTACTGTAGTTGAATTTATGAGTGGATATATCATATATGAGAGGCTTATGATTCTTAATGTTAGGTTTTGTGCTTCTTAACATACTAACTGATATTGTATATTCTTATAGTGTACCAATACTTCCAAATCTGTTGTACCAACACAAGAAAGCGATGCAGGAGATGGTGGATATGATTGAAGTCTTCTCACCTCAAGTGATATTGCAGAATGGTTCTCACTTTTGTCTACAAATGTTGTATATTGAATGATGTTTTAAACATACATTTAGTGGTTTCTTTTGGATAATTGTTGATCTTTTATATTATATGGTTCAATGGTTTCAAAATGTTAAAGATGAATGGTTTTGAAGATGTAAACAAACAGTGGTTGGTTGTAGGACAAGGAGCAGGTTGTGTGCTGTGAAAATATATGTTTTGTTTTGTATCCCCATGTTCCTTTTTTACTAATTTTCCATGTTGATTGTTATTGTTTAGGTACAAAATGTTGTGTAAAAAGGTAAGGTTATTTTTTCCTTATTTATTCTGATTTTTTTTTCATATTTTTGAATTTTTTTCCTGATTTTTTCTGATTTTTTTTTCATATTTTTTAGATTTTTTCTATTTTTTTTAATATTTTTGTGACATTATGTTAAATGATTAATATAGTAAATTTGTGTAAAAAGGCAAGGTTAGTTTTTTCCTATTTTTATATTTTTTTTTCATATTTTTGAAAATTTTTCCTGATTTTTTTTTCTCATAATTTTAGATTTTTTCTGATTTTTTAGATTTTTTCTGATTTTTTTTTTCATATTTTTTAGAGTTTTTTATTTTTTTTCACATTTTTTAATTTTTTCTGATTTTTTTCATATTTTTTAGATTTTTTTATATTTTTTCATATGTTTTATATTTTTCTGCCACGTCAGCATGCTGACATGGCATGCCACGTCAGCATTAATTTAGTAACATATCCCAAAATTTTATTTATGTGCCACATCAGCACGCCACATCATCATAAAATATATCCGTATTTAGAGCGTATACCAGGTGGCTACCACGTCAGCCCCAGGTACCTTAATTGCCAGATATATGAAAATACAGGGACCGTAATGAATATTTTAATAATACAGGGACCAAAATGAACAATATACTATAATTCAAGGACCAAAAAAACATTTTAAATCCCTCTTTTAAATTCATAATTCATCTCCTTGTCTAATTATTATCTCGTATATAAAACTATATGTTAGAAAGTATCCTCTTATTTAATCACACCCCTATCCTTATCTCATCATATAAATATATTAAGAGATACCGTTTAGATTAAATAAATACAAGGTTTGATCTAACTTCGTCCTTAACCACAAGTAAGATAACTATAATTTTAAATATTTTTAATTTTAATATTTGAAACATATTCATATTCAAATAGAAGAAATAATTAGAAGGCTTTATTCCAAATAAAAATTTAAATAAAAATCCTTGGGAGACTCTCCCTTATTCTCTAACAACTATTAAAATTAATTAAAAAAACTCAAGACATAAATCCCTAAAAATCACAAAAAATCTTGGCCTTCACAATAGAATTCATTTCTTTGGAAATTATTTCGGTTAATGAGAGTTGTATTTTGATTTTGATAATTTTTCTTTCTCATAGGGGCTAATCCATGCAGTAAATTCTCTTTTCCCATTAATTGAGCACCGCATGTGTGCAAGACACATATATGTAAGATGGGGGAAGCAGCACCGAGGTAAAGATCTCCAACTTCATTTTTGGAATATTGCTAGGTCACCCAATCAGCCTGAGATGCAGAAGCAACTAGAAAGCATGAGAAAAGTGAAGGGAGGAGAGAGGGCAGTAGAGGATTTATTAGATAGATGGCCAATTAGTGGTTGGTGTGCTGCATTTTTAAATACTAGTGCTAAGTGTGACTGTATTGACAACAACATGTGTGAGACTTTTAATTGAGTAATACTAGAGGCACGAAGTAAACCTGTGCTTACAATGCTTGAAGAAATTAGAATGTATGTGATGAATAGAATTGTTGCTAAAAGCGGGTATGCTATGAAGTGGCAGATGGATTTTGGACCCAATACTATTTCTAAGATTGAAAAAGAGAAGCACAATAGTGGAAAATGGTAAGTTGATTGGAACGGAGCTGCAAGCCATGAGGTATATTGGGATGATCTAGTATTGCAGACAAGAGACATCTATGTTGTTAGGATAACAACCATGAGTTGTTCCTATCAGAAGTGGGACAGAACTGGCATACCTTGTTAGCATGCCCTAGCTGCAATTGCATTCCATAAAGAAAATCCACTTAGTTACATTTTTGGATTGTTCAAAAAAGATGCATACCTTAGGGCATACCAGTTCTCTATTAACCTAGTAAAAGGAAGAAGATTTTGACCAACAAGTGAAGAAGGTCCTTTACTGCTACCCATAGCCAAGAGGATGCCTGGTTGACCACCAAAAAAAAGGAAGAGGGAACTATTGGAAGGAAAGAACAAAGGCATCAAAAAAATTTCTAGAGAAGGTCGGGTCTTCAAGTGTTGAATGTGCCACCAGGAAGGCCACAACAAGCGGCGTTGCCCACAAAGAGTTAATTATGTAAGTTTGTATTGCTACTTGTCTTTTTTATTTCTTTGCTCCCATGTTAATTTAGTGGTCATGAACAGAGTTTTACTTTCTATGCAGGTCCCTACTGTTAACATTAATTCAAGTGGCCAGAGAAGACAAGAAGGAAGGAAGCCAAAGGACAACGAAAAGGCAGTTGCTACATCAAATGGAAAAGAGAAGAAGGTATGTAATGTTTAGAAGACAAGAGATAATGAGTATGTATGAGTGGCAGAAAAAACATGAAGGAAGAAAATTAGATGGAGGTGAAATGGTGGTTGTTGTGTCAAAAGAGAAAGAGAAGAAGGTAAGTAATTTTCCCATAATCCTAGGACAATAAATTAACAATCCTCAAGAAATAATGAGTTTGTGTGAGTGGCATAAAAAATATGAAGGAAGCAAGTCAGATGGAGGAGAAAATATAGTTGCTGCATCAAAAGGGAAAGAAGAGAGAGTTGCTGCCAACAAGAGGGGTTCATGGACTATTTTCAGGGTAGTAGTGTAATGAATTAATAATTAAGTGTGGGGTTGATGAGTTTTGCTCAATTGTGTGTGTGTGTGTGTGAGTTACAAAGAAATTAAATATGTTTCTTGAATGATGTAGGGTCATCACACAAGAAGACTCATCATTGGAGAGAAAATGCCACAGAATTCTTCTTTCATTTCTAATAGAGAATTGCTTGTATTGTCCTTCTCAATTGTTTGTTGTTATTACTTAGTAATATATGTTCTTTGATTGTCATTGCTTACTAATGTAGATACTTTGGTTTTTATTGTTGTCAGGCTCAAAGGAATAGCAAACTTGCTGCACAGACAGCCCAGGTTGACGCAAGTCAACAAACCTCATTAACAACCGAGTTTGCTTCATTCCAACACAACAAAGTATGGCAACTGTTGTAGCTAAAGAAAATGTTTAACTCTACAGCAATGAAGCATGGGTTTAGGGGAATTTTTGTTGATTGGGTTTCAGTTTGTTACAAACTCAGTTATGTGAAATTGCAGAGCAGAAATGGGTTTATTGTCTGGCTCTACTTTTTTGGTATGAAGTATTATGAAGATCTATGTTAATTGTATGGCTCTACTTTTGTATCAAATGACAAACTTTAATTTTGACCAATGAAGCTACAAGTGTT
Organism: Dioscorea zingiberensis; assembly: GCA_026586065.1. NCBI lineage: Eukaryota > Viridiplantae > Streptophyta > Magnoliopsida > Dioscoreales > Dioscoreaceae > Dioscorea > Dioscorea zingiberensis. Next base: position 39,239,260 of record CM048824.1, read on the forward strand.
TGAGTTAACATTGGCTGTGGAATTTTGACAACTTTAAATTTGTCAATGTTATAAATTCATTGTTTCTTAATTATATCTTCATATGTATATATTCAACAGAAATATATAAATTCAACAGCAAATTTCTCATTAGCACAAATATCAGATACATATAATCTTCCAAATTCATATAATTCATCAGCAAATTTCTCACCAAATTCATTTGTCAAATCTCATTAACACAAATATCAAAATGCATATAACCATTGTTACACAAAAAATTGTTCATCAGAACATATTACAATAATTGTCACGCCCCGACCTAGATTTCGGGACCTCGAGCACGTGAGCAAACCGGCCGTAACCAAGTAAGGCGCACCTCACTTGGCTACAAGGCCTCAGTAAGTAACAGCAGATAACATAAATATCTCAATTAACTTAATTATATAAAGTCACAACGGAAATAAAATCAAATAAGTGGGTCCACATGCCCTACAAAATCTAAGCCCTAAATGGGTCCTATAAAATAAAATAGTCCCCCACAAAGAAATAGAAAGAGATCCTCGGACCTCAGCAAAATACCCTGACCCTCGATCGACTACCGAGCTCAGGACTCCTACTCCTCAGGATCTGAAAAAGAAAGAACAAGTGCGTGAGCTTTCGAATGGAAAGCTCAATAAGTACCCTTTGCGGGGTTCAAAAATCATGATATCAATAAAAGTGATAATCAAGTCAAAATAACGGGGACCCGCCCCTCAAAACATATCCTAGGAGTCTACCACAACAAACACAAAGGTACGACCCCTATCTACAACAGCTCTCAAGCTCTGCAATGAGTTCCAAAGGAAAGCTCATCAAGACATCTCCCCCGGCCAGCATCATCAGCAACTTGCTGGATCTTGACCCTCCGGTCGTGCGGTCCTCAGATCGCATGTCGGTAGCGCCACCTCTCGTACTTGTCGACACAGCCAGCGAACCACCCCCACTGACGGGCAGGACAACCAGAGTATCGTCTCTTTGGCATGGCAAGCCGAAACGCCAGGGTGTCATGTCCCTGATTGTTTCCCAAACGGAGCCCCCACTCTCCATTGAATCCGGGTGGAAGACCAAACAACAAAACAAGGATACCAACATCCCGAAACAACCAAGCATGCTCAAAAGAATTCCAAACAAATAAAGGAAGCATATATGGTTCCAAAAACAGTAATATCAAAAATATATTATAACCAAAGCCAAACAATACTCCAAAGAGTGGGTACGAGGCAAGTGTACTTACCTCAATAAAGTCGACCGGATTTACTCAGCAAAATCCCGCCTGTCACCTCTCTATATCGCAACCTGATAATAAATCCTATATCAACGTCAGCAATATCCTAAATTATCTAGCTGAACAGTAAGATGCTCTAAACGGGCCCATGTCTAACTTAGTGGTCCTTCTTTTGTATTCTTATGTCACTTACCTTAAGTGACTAAACCTGACTACTTCTACAGAAGAGTCCAAGTGGCCTGGTGGTTAAGGCCCATCAACAAAGTGAGGGATCTTGGTTTCGAATTCCCTCTCCACCACCCTACTCTTTTTATTTCTTTATTTCTTTCTTTCTTTACTGGTTGATTCTAGGTAAATGAATAAAACTTAGTCCACTTATCCAAGAAGAAATAGGGCCTGGTGGTTAAGGCCCACTAAGTCTATGAGAGGAGTCTCTGGTTCAAACCCCCTCTCATACAACCCTTTTTCTTTACTTTATTTTTGTCTTGTACTAGATCCAAACCTCAAGTCAACATGACTCAACCAGGTCTCTTCAACCTGACCTGAATCTAGATCCTATCTTGCCAAGCCCAACCACTCTCGACTAACCAAGTCAACTCACTAGTTAAGCTAATTGGTTAATTAACCAAGCCAACTAATTAATCATCCAACTAATCAATTAATCAATTAGTCAATTAACTAATTAACCAAACTAATTAGTCACTAATTGATTATTAACCTAATCAATTAATTAGTTACCCAATTAATTAATTAATGAAATTAATTAATTACTAATTAATCATCCAACTAACCAATTAACTAGATCCAGACCCAACCAAAAACAAGTTAACAGGTTAGCCCAACCCAACTGATCAGACCCAAACATCTTGATTAAACCAAATCGGTTACCACCATACTTGATTAAATTAAACAAACTAATTAAAATAATTAAAGTTTAATTATTAACTAATTAACTAACTAACTGTCTAATTAGTTAACTCTCTCACTCTCTCTTTTCTCTTCCTCTCGGCCGAGCCTCACCGGAGAAGGTGACCACGCCAATCACCGTAGTGGAGCCCTTGTCTCTGTCCGGTGGTCACCGGCGAGCTCCCAGGCGGCCAGTGTTCGAAGAAACCAGCTCCGAGGTCTCCTTTGGTTGGAAGCCCGCCTCCTCTCCTCCACCTGATTCCCAGGTCCACGGCGGCGGCATTCGAAACCTCTCTTCCCCTCTGGCGTTCAGTCCTTCAGCAGAGACCGACAAGGAAATCTAGCGACTCCTCCGGTGTCCACCATCCTAGCTAACGGCCTACTATGCATGCACGTCGAAAAAATAAAAACAGAGGATAAGAGCTCACCGGAGAATATGAAGGTGCGCTCGCGGTACTCCACAGACGGTAGCACTCTTCTTCTCCACTCACGAGCCCTCGGTCGTCTACTGCGAAGGTTCTCTCTTTCTTCCTCCTCTCCCTCGACCTCTCACGGTGGAGTGGGACTCACTGCCGCTCGTTGGTGGTGCTATGGTTCAGGGGTGGCCTTATTTTTTTTTTATAGGAGGTTGCAATGGTGATCCTCTGATAGATGGCAACCGCGCTGATAGAGCCAATCAACGAGATCCGGCTTGCCTTTCTTTTTTGGCCTCCGGTGATCGCGCCGGAGCAGCAAACTCGCGGTGGCGCGTTGGCTCGCGATGGGGATGAATTAGATGCCTTGGGATCGGCTCCTCATCAGATCGGGCATCTTAAACTTGACCGCACCATGCAATTGTTTCCACGGTTGGCCAGCTCCCTGCCTCGGACTTAACTCGATCACTTGGATGAGCGGCTGTTGATGCAGGAGGCTCGAGTCAAATATTGGTTCTGGGTTGACGGGTCAACGTAAAGACGGGAAGTTATCGAGCCAATTCCAAGATTGGGTCGGTTTTGGGTGTGGTTCGGTATTTTGGCCATAACTTTGGCTATCGATATCATAATCGGGCGTTCGACCCCAATTCGGAAAGCTCTTTGCAGCGCGCACGACATGGGGACGTCATATTAGAGAGAATTTTATTTAATCCGCCAAATTAGGGTTTTCGGTCTTTTTTCTATTTTTGGTAATATTTCATATGCCATATTAGGATAGGATTTGAATCTGATTTAATCTCAGATTTTTAGGAGTCATATGATTTGTTTAGAGTTTTAAATTTAGATAAGTTTAGTTTTAAATAATAATTTATCAATTCTAGCAAATTTAGATTAGATGATAAAGTTTCTAGGTTAATCTTTTGAGGCTATTTAACCTGGCTTGTGGGTTAGTTTTTCATTATTGAATTTTGAGTAATATTTTTCTGAATTTCAGAGTATTTTCTCTGGTTCTTTTGGTTCTTCGTTTGTTCTTCCTTGCGGTCCTTAGATCTGGCTAGCCCGCGGGATAATTGCTACCCTGCCCGGCGTCAGTTGGTATCATAGCTCATCATCTTCCTGGGAAGCGTCAGCAGCGACATCAATGACTGGTGGTCGTGGTCGTCGGGTTGGGCCGAGGTTAAATTTGAGGAAGTTGATCTGCGTGACCTGAGTGGCCTAGAGGCGATGAACAAGGATCTACAAAGGCAAGTCGCGGAGTTAACCCAACGCTTGATGATCAAGGATTTGCAGAGGCAAGTCAAGAAATTATCAAGGAGTTTGGCGGCGATCGATTTTGATCGTGGTTGTCGTGGATAGTTTTCGGCAGAGGAAGTCCAGTACCATAATCATAACAATCAGAGGTTTGGCCAACCCATCTACTACGATGATGTGGAGGAGGAGATCTCACCCATCTTCAATGATGTTGCGAAGGAGGAGATTTTGCCCATCTTCAACGATGATGTGGAGGAGATCTCGCCCATCTACGACGACTACAAGGAGGAAATTGGCTAGCTCGAGGAGGAGATTAGTGAGCCCATCTATGACAATGATGGGACTAGCATTGTGTTGGTATCTCGATGGGAGGAAAACCCTTCTAGCCCGGTAACCAACACTACTAACCTACTTTCTGTCTCTAGGGTTTTGATTGAGATCAAGCACGGAGATCCAGACCTACCAACAGAGGTGCAGTCGAACTCGGGGTCGAGTTCTTTCCAACCCGGGGTGACTTATGCAGGAGGCTCGAGTCAAATGTTGGTGCCAGGTTGGCGGGTCAACGTAAAGACGGGAAGTTATCGAGTCAATTCCAAGATTGGGTCGGTTTTGGGTGTGGTTCGGTATTTTGGCCATAACTTTGGCTACCGATATCAGAATCGAGCGTTCGACCCCAATTCGGAAAGCTCTTTGTGGCGGGCACGACATGGGGACATCAAATTAGAGAGAATTTTATTTAATCCTCTAAATTAGGGTTTTTGGTCTTTTTCCTATTTTTGGTAATATTTCATATGCCAAATTAGGATAGGATTTGAATCCGATTTGATCTCGGATTTTTAGGAGTTATCTGATCTGTTTAAAGTTTTAAATTTAGATAAGTTTAGTTTTAAATAATAATTTATCAATTTTAGCAAATTTAGATTAGATGATAAAGTTTCTAGGTTAATCTTTTGAGGCTATTTAACCCGGCTTGTGGGTTAGATTTTCATTATTGAATTTTGAGTAATAATATTTTTCTAAATTTCAGAGTATTTTCTCTGGTTCTTTTGGTTCTTCGTTCATTCTTCCTAGCGGTCCTTAGATCCTGCTAGCCCGCGGGATAATCGCTACCCCACCCGGCGTCAGCTGTAGATCGTCCGCACGGTGGGGGCACACACACCGTTAACTTCACTAAAGAAATGGATGGCTGGATTGGCGTCTTGCGATCAGATCGTTATGGATCTTTAATCTCGATCGTCCATTACTTTCTATAGAGACCTGCTCTGGTCTTTTGAACAACGATTCTCCAAAACCTTTAATATTCGTATGGGTCCCTCTGCTGTGAGAGAAGATACTATTTCCTTCATGTCCCTCGACTTTTCTATATTACTCTTAGATCCTTGACAACCCCAATAATTTAAATTTAGTAATTTAAATTAATTTCTCCTTGCCTTTAAACTCAAACCCAAATATGTTCCAATTTAGATACTTCCTAAATTAATTAAATCAATCAAAGATTTAATTAATTAAGTCTCCACTTCCAAACTTAGTCCAATTAATATCAATCTTGGAGACTTTCATATTTTATTAAATCAATCACCAATTAAATAAATTTAAATCCTTAAAATTATTTATTCCTTTTTAAGTCTTCTCATTCCCATTTTACCAAAATGCCCTTGGAACTTTATTTTAATCTAAAATTAAATTAGAGGAAATTTTAAATGCTTTTATTTAGTAAAATTCTTGGATTTTACAATAATTATGCTCGAGAGTTGGTTCTACTGCAAAATTAGAGATAAGGGAAATGGCCAATAGGGTGAAGATTGTGGATATATTGCAAATGATCCGGTCTCCTTGGCTTGGGCCTATAGCACAATGGCCTGGAGTTTCATCGGCATTGGGAGAGGGGGTGCAGGTGTCAGGTGATCTTTGGGGAAAGCTCGGGACTTTCAGTGGACGGCCGAGGGAGCTTCGCCGGGGAAGCTTCGCTAGGGTCGAGGAAGGGGTCGAAGAAGGTGAGTGATTCAGAAAATATGAGGGAAAGGGGAAAAATATATGGATTCGGATCCAAAAACCTTGGATCTGAATCCATATATATATTATTTTTAATCTTTCTTTCCATCATTTTTCAATTTTTAATCATTATTTAATAATAAAAAAATACCACATAAGTGAAATGTAACGCCCCGACCCGGATCCCGGGACCTCGGCACGTCAACAGACAGGCCGTATTAAAGAAGAGATAAGCTCAACTCGAATACAAGGCCTAAATAATGTGATAAGCAGATAACAATCCATAAATAAACATAAACTCGAGTTCATAAGAACATAGAGTCATTAGGGTCCGTAGGCCCTATATAAGTCTGGTCCCTACACGGGTCCTACAATAACAAAGCTCACAAGGACAAAGATAAAGAAGACTCCCATAACCTCTGGTCCTCTGAAGTCCTCTCCTCAGGCTCCTCCCCCTCCTAAACCTCAGAATGCAGAAAAGAGGGAAAGAGAAAACACATGAGCTTTCGAAGGGAAAGCTCAGTAAGTACCCCTGCAGGTCACAGTGTCATGAATAGGAAATATGACAGTCAACGAGATCATAATATCAACAATAAAGTCCTAGGAGTCTACCACAAGCAAGTCAAAGGTACGACCCCTGGTACAGAAGCCCTCGAGCTCTGTTGTGAGTCCTAAGAGAACTCTGAGTTTACTCCCGGCCAGTATGTCCAGCTTTTGGATATAAATACGACCTAGTTGGTCGTTTGACCCTCCAGTCAAAAGGTCGGTAGAACTACCTCTTCTACGTGTTAACACGGTCAGTGTACCATGCCCACTGACAGGTAAGACCTCCAGAGACTTGCTTCTCTGGTGAGGCTGTCAGGAAGGTCAGGGGGTCCTAACCCTGAACATTCCTAAATTGGAGCTTCCCTAGCTCCACTGAGTCCGGGCAGTAGAATATAGCAAGCAGGGACACCAACATCCCGGAAACAAACACACATGCTCAACAGGATTCAAAATATCAGATATGAACAGCATGTATGGCATCAGCAGTGCATGTAATAAGAATACACAGCAAGTCCAAGAAATCCCGTTACCGGGTGAAAACTAGGCAAGTGAACTTACCTCTTGTTGGTACTAGTTGTCCTTCTAGTCTTCCTTAGTATGCCAACAACTCCTCGAGAGTATCTGGCATGCAGAGGTTCTATTAGAAATAGTGTTCCAATAATATTTCTATGTCCTTAGGTGTACATGCATGCCTTACATTCTTATTGGGCTTAGGCCCACTAACGGGTCCTAGGGACCTTCTCTCGGGTTACCGGCCCTTATTTCCGTTTCAGTGTCCCTTAGTTGACTTGTAGATTTAACTTGGTCTAACCTAGTCAACTCTAGTTGAGTTGGGCCCATTTCAAGCCCATTGCACCACTTATGTTGACCTTAGTCCCTTGAAGGGCTTTTTGGTCATTTGATAGTTTATGACCCTAAGGTCTATCTCGTTTAGGGCTTAATAGTCCTTTTTGAATTTATCTTGCTTCCTTACTAAATATTTTCCATCACATAGTCAATTTATCCGAATTTATGAAATTAACTAATTAATTTCTATTTATCCCATTTCAATATTTCATAATAATTATTAATTAATTATTATGTCACATATTCACAGTTCCATATAGTTGTATAATTTTTCAACTATTTGATTAATAGTTTCAATACTATTAATAGAGACAATATTAACTTAATTGCCGAACCAAGGTTTTAATCCCCTATCAAAACCTTATGTTTCCTAATTATTAAATTATGAATAAAAATTTCATAACCTAATAATCATCACAAAACCTAAGTTTTATTATCAATGGAACTAAACACTTTATTCGATTATTTGAGCATGTGTCGCATTTTCCAAACTTTAATCAATTTCATTAACCGATTAACCCTTTCAACTATGTCTCACTATAGTTTTCAAATTATTAATCATGCTAATAATTTGTCACACTCTATAGTTTCAAAATCATTTGAGACTATATCCATAGTTAAATAATTATGGATGTGTCACACTATCTAGTCACTATTAACTAAAATTATACTAGCTATTGCTATATAAATATTTGATCAATAAATCAATTAGGTGTCACACTAACTAAGTTATTCTAATTGATTAATTAAACCCCTAAGTTACTGTTTTATCAAAACAATAACTTTTGTTTTATTTATTATTCTATTTTATCATTTTTTTTTCTCTCTCCTCTCTTCTCTCCCGGCCACACCACGTCGGAGAGATCGCCGGAAAGGTCCTGCTCGCCGTCGGTGAACCTCATCGCTTGCCAACTGGCGAGCATCATCTCAGCCTGGGGAACTATCCAGGCTTCTCAGTTGCCTCTTCGAGCCATCTCAAGCTCATCAATTGCTCGCCGGAGCTTCGTGGAATCCCGGCCGAGACCTCCTTCTCCGGTGATGCTCTCCCGGACCACCCTAAGCTCTAATACTCTAATTGAAAATTTAAAATGAAGGAAGAAGGTCTCACCGTGACAGAGTCGAACTCCGATGCCGCGGACGAGGACCTCCGGTGGCCGGCGCCGCCCTACTCCAATTCCCTTCACTCGGTTGTGTTGGTGAAGGGCCCCCATCTTCGGTCCCATTTATAGGACGAGGGAGACAAAAAGGCGACTGTTCCGCTCGTAACGTCTGTCCAACGGCCTTCCTCGCACTGGTAACGGCCGGAGAAGACGGTGGCGGGCGGCGACGCGAGCTGGCGCCTCCACGCGTGAACGGACGGCCAGGATTTGCTCCTGAGCCTCAGATCTCGCTCACAGCTTGGACGGGTGGCCCAGATCGAGTCGCACCGTGCGGCCTTTTTGTTAACCCACTCTTCTCCTGTGCCTCGGATCCATCACTCAATCTGATGGATCGAATCTTGACTCCCCACGTGGCTTCTTTGAGGCCGTAGCATCGCCTCGCGATATAGCACGGCAAGAGATGATTAAATCTCAGCCGTTCATCCTTTCTCTATAGGGTTTTCTCGTGAAAAACTTACCAGAGGTCCCTAACATTTTTTAAAATCACATACAGGTCCAAGACTGTGAGAGGGGAAAACTTCTTTAAGGTCCTCAATTCTTTCAAAATTACTATTAGGTCCCTGCAGACCCCATATTAATTTTTAATTTAAATAAATCATTTAATCCCACAATAACGCTAATCGCGGGAAATAAATATTTTAAATATTTTTCTCAAGAAAAATAACAAAATATTTATTTTCCAAAAATTCATGGATTTTACAATCCTCCCCCCTTACAAAAATTTCGTCCCCGAAATTTCTACGCCGTTTATACTTCATACAAACAACTCTGGGTAACGCTGCCTCATATCCTCCTCACGTTCCCAGGTAGCTTCCCGCTCGGTGTGGTTAGTCCACTTCACCTTAATAAAAGGGATAGTTCTATTCCTTAACTGTTTGTCCTCTCGGCCCAAAATAGTTACTGGGCGTTCCTCGTAGGACATATCCTCTTGGACTTCCACCGGAACCTGAGGAATCACTCTGGTGGGATCACGAATACACTTCTTCAACATTGAAATGTGGAAGACATCGTGAACCTGAGCGAGGTCCTGTGGTAGAGCCAATCTATATGCCACCACTCCTATGCGCTCCAATATCTCAAAAGGTCCGATATAACGCGGAGCAAGTTTTCCACGTCGTCCAAACCTTACTACCCCTTTCATAGGAGATACTTTTAGGAATACCAAGTCTCCCACTTGAAACTCCTGATTGGATCTCTTTCGATCGGCATAGCTCTTTTGTCTACTCTGGGCAGCCTGGAGTCGTTCCCTGATCATTTTGACATGTTCCTCCGTTTGTCTTACAAAATCAGGTTGCTTAAGTGTCGCCTCAGCTACCAGCTTCCTTTCTCCCACATCTCCCCAACAAATGGGAGTTCGGCACTTCCTCCCACAGAGTGCCTCATATGGTGCCATTTTAATGCTTGCCTGGTAACTGTTGTTATAGGCAAATTCTATCAAACTTAGGCGTTCATCCCAAGACCCTGTAAAGTCTATCGCACATGCCCTCAACATGTCCTCTAGCACCTGGATGGTCCTTTTAGGCATCCCATCGGTGCGTGGGTGAAAAGTCTGTCTTTGAACGCTAATCCTGTGCCCAAAGCGGTGTGCAAACTCTCCCAGAATCTAGAGACAAACCGAGTGTCTCGATCAGAGGTGATCGTCACCGGTACTCCATGTAATCTGACGATCTGATCTATATATAACTGGGCCAACTTTTCCAAGGATGCTCCAGTCCTTAACGGTATAAAGTGGGCCGACTTTGTCAGCCGATCCACGATAACCCAGATCGATTCATGGCCTCTTTGAGTACGTGGCAACCCCGATACAAAATCCATGTTAATATGTTCCCATTTCCACTCCGGAATGGGTAAGGGTTGTAACATCCCTGCCAGCTTCTGGTGTTCCGCCTTCACCATCTGACAGGTGATGCACTTAGCCACGAACTCCGCAACATCTCGCTTCATCCCCTTCCACCAGAAATGGTCCTTCAACCCTCTGTACATCTTGGTACCTCCGGGGTGTATCGAGTAGCCCGAATAGTGAGCTTCCTCCAGAATCTCCCTTCTTATCTCAGGGTCATTAGGTATACAAATCCTTTCATCAAATCTAAGGGTGCCATCTTCACAGACTCTGAACCGTGTTGGTTCTTCCTGGCCAATGTGTTCCTTGATCTCCTCCAGTTCAGGATCTTGTCCTTGAGCAACCCGAATTCTTTCCAACAACGAGGGTCGGATTGCAAGCTGGCCATTGAGACATCCATTGTAGGCAAAACGACTTCTAAGTTGAGCCTTCTCATATCCTCTAATAGTGGCCTCTGAGTTGTTAACATAGCGGCAACTCCGTATCCAGATTTCCTACTCAGTGCATCTGCCACCACGTTCGCCTTGCCCGGGTGGTAATGGACACTGAGATCATAGTCCTTGATTAGCTCTAACCATCGCCGCTGTCTCATATTCAATTCCTTCTGTGTGAATATGTATTTGAGGCTCTTATGATCGGTGTAGATCTCGCATGGTACACCGTAGAGGAAATGTCGCCAGATCTTTAGGGCAAACACGATCGCTGCTAACTCAAGATCGTGTGTAGGGTAGTTCTCCTCGAAAGGTTTTAATTGTCGTGATGCATAAGCAATCACGCGCCCATCTTGCATCAACACACATCCAAGGCCAGTCTTGCAGGCGTCGCTGTAGACCGTATACCCACGATTGCTTTGTGGTAGCGCCAACACCGGTGCTGATATCAACCTCTGTTTCAGCTCCTGGAAGCTCTTTTCACAGGAGTCGGTCCAAATGAATTTGGTACCCTTCCTGGTCAACTTGGTTAATGGTGCTGCTATAACCGAGAAACCCTCAACGAATCTCCGGTAATAACCAGCCAATCCCAGGAAACTCCGTACTTCCCGTACCGTTGTTGGTATTTTCCACTCCACAACGGCTTCAATTTTCTTGGGATCTACTGAAACCCCAGATCCACTTACCACGTGGCCCAAGAAAGCTACACTTTCCAACCAAAAATCACACTTGGAGAACTTTGTGTAAAGCTGATGTTCCCTCAAGGTCTCTAGCACTATTCTTAAGTGCTCCTCATGGGCCTGGTGGCTTCTTGAGTAAACCAAGATGTCGTCGATGAATACCACCACAAATTGATCCAAATATTGGCGGAATACCCGGTTCATCATGTCCATAAAGACTGCCGGGGCATTGGTAAGCCCGAACGGCATTACAAGAAACTCGTAGTGCCCGTATCTAGTACGGAAAGCACTCTTCGGGATATCCGTCTCTTTAATTCTTACTTGGTGATATCCAGATCTCAAATCGATCTTGGAGAAGACTTGACCTCCCTGTAGCTGATCCAGCAGGTCATCAATTCTTGGTAGAGGATATTTATTCTTTACAGTCACCTTATTCAACTCTCGATAATCAATGCACAACCTTAGCGACCCATCTTTCTTCTTGACGAAAAGAACAGGTGCTCCCCAAGGTGACATGCTAGGTCTAATAAAACCTTTGTCCAACAATTCCTCTAGTTGGGTCTTCAATTCCTTGAGCTCCGCAGGCGCCATCCGATAAGGTGCCTTAGACACAGGAGCTGTTCCCGGTACTAGTTCAATAGAGAGCTCCAATTCCTTTTCCGGGGGTAATCCCGGTAACTCCTCCGGAAACACGTCAGGATACTCCCTTACTACCGGTACATCTGAGACTACAATCTCCTTATCCTTCTTTATCTCGGAAACAGAAGCCAAATAGCCTATACACCCACCCCTAAGGAGCTTCCGTACTTGGAGAGCTAAGATCTCCTGAACAAGTGAACAAGTTTGGTTGCCTTTAAAGGTAAATTCCTCTTCTCCCGGCATCTTAAATACAACTCTCTTCCCACGGCAGTCTACTACTGCGTAAACTGAAGAGAGCCAGTCCATCCCGAGGATCACATCGTAATCCTTCAGGTCCATTACATGCAGGTTTGCAAATAATTTCCGCCCCTCAATCATTATAGGGCATGCCGGTACCATTCTCCTTACCATCATGGCAGCTCCTACCGGGGTGTCTACACACAAGTCCTAGGGTAGATCTATAGTAGGCAATGTATGCTTTCGTGCAAACCGTGCAGACACGAAAGAGTGTGTGGCTCCAGGATCAAATAAAGTGCAGGCATAGAAAGAACTAACTGAGATGGTACCTGCCACGACATCTGCTGATGCCTGTGCTTCCTCAGTTGTCAAATGGTAGACCCGACCATGGGTCATTGGCCTCTGCTGCTGCTTGGGTTGGTTTGGAGTAGAAGGCTGTCCTGAGGTCGCCTTCCCTTTCTTATCCCCACCTTGTGATCTTGACGGTGGTCCAACAGATTGTCGGGAAGCTTGTTGAGATCCCTGGGTTCCCCCCACCACACTCTGTCCTTGCTGACGCTGAGGACATTGGGCCTTTTGGTGATCCAAGGCCAAGCAGAAATAACACCCTCCAGTTATCCTAGGGCACTGGGACCTCTTATGTGGTCCCTTGCATTCATAGCACTTAATGTTCTGGGTCACACTGGCTGAAGACCCTTTACCTCCAGATGAGGCTGTGGACCTGGTCGGCTTCCCATAAGGTCGATACTTGTTGTCAGGCCTACGCTTTCCAGAGCTCTTTCCAGATGATTGGCCCTGGCTATTTGCCCCTTTATCCTTTTTCTCTTTCTGGGACGACCCCTGGGCGTCCCCTTGGCAAGAAGCCTCAGTGTATTTGGCCCTAGCCACAACTTCGGTGTAAGTCTTGCACATGTGGCTGGTCACAATCTTTTTCAGCGATGGCCGCAGTCCGGCCTCAAATTTCATCACTCGGCTCTCTTCCGTGGGAACCATATCAGGCAAGAAGCGAGCCAACCGATCAAATTCAGTTTCATATTGCTCCACCGTGGAGCCTCCTTGAACAAGCTGGGAGAATTGTTGTCCAAGCTGTACCAAATGTCCTCTCGAGAAATACTTGGCGAAGAATGCAGTCCTGAATTCTTCCCAAGTCTGGAAGGCCTCTCCCTTCCTCAACCTAATCTCTCCAAAATACCAATCTTCTGCGGGTCCTTGAAGCATGTACACGGCGGTCCTGATCTTCTCCGCCTCAGTAGTTTGGAAGACCTCGAAGGTCTTCTCCATCTCCCGTATCCATTGTTCAGCAGCATGGGGGTCTGCAGCCCCTTCGAAAGGTCGGGGAGAGGGTCTCTTGATCTCCCCAAGTAGTCCTCTACTTGTCGTGGGGGTAGATGACGGAGGTGGTGCACGTTGTTGTCGGGTCTCCTGGATTAGTCCCAACATCTCCCTCATTAGTTCCATCATGCTCATGGGGGGTACCTCCCCCCTTGGGTTTTGGCCCTCTGCTTGAGGAGCCTGAGCATTGGATTGAGTAGGCACCTCCTGCTCGACTTCCATTTCGTCCACAGGCGGGGGTACCTCCCCACCCTGCGGTTGAGGAACTTCTTCCTCCATGGGAGGCTGTGGCACCTCAGTACGACGAGGTCGCCCTCGCCTTCCTCTTCCTCTTCCCCTACCACCTCGACCTCCATGCAAGTGATCCATAGTTTAACTGTATAAGGATTACAACGTTACTTTTATTTCCAGCCAGACAGATGAGGATAAAAACATACTTTTATTCATTTCAAAAGCAAAAAAAAAAAAAAAAAAAAAAAAAAAAAGTAGAGTCAACACGCTAAAACAAAAGACGCTAAAAGACATAATAAAGGTAGTTCATACAACACATAAGTTTGTAAGACTACGGTTATTCTAGCAACTAAAACTAGAACTCAGTCCAGGTGATGCTCGTCGGGTGACAGTGGGGTGTAGTCTCCTGGGGTCCCCTACTAGGTCCTGGCGCACCAGATGGACAGTAAAAAGCTAGATGCTCCCGACTGCCACAGCTGCGGCACCAGAGGGCAGGGCGCCTACACTCCGTCATACAGTGCCCGTATACTCCACATCGACGGCACCGTGAGATCCTGAGAACAGCAGGAGATGGACCTGCAGCTCTCTCCCGAATCTGAACCCCCAATGCACGACGGTAGTCACGGGCTCTACACACGCGTCGTGGAGGAATACTAGGGCTCACGATCTCCTGTGCTAACGGAACCCTGGGTCCTACTGGCCTCTGCATAGCGATGTGGTCCCTAAGTCCCTGGACCAACATGGTAACTGTAGTCTGAAGCCTGTCAACCTTCCGGTTGGTGGCTTCCAGCGTCCTCCTCATCTCGGCGAGGACCTCAGCGGGCTCAGATGAATCAGCTCTGGGTGGTGGAGTGTTCTCGGGGCACTCCACCTCATCATCAGACGAATCACGGTACGATGGTCCCGACATCCTGCAAGTAAACCGGGTGTCAATCTAACGTACCACTATCTATACTACCCCAGTCCCGCACTCAGTCTATGCAACTGGCTAAGGGCATCTAGGGTCTGCTATCTGCTCTATCTAGAGAACTTGCTCTGATACCACTTTAATCTGTAACGCCCCGACCCGGATCCCGGGACCTCGGCACGTCAACAGACCGGCCGTATTAAAGAAGAGATAAGCTCAACTCGAATACAAGGCCTAAATAATGTGATAAGCAGATAACAATCCATAAATAAACATAAACTCGAGTTCATAAGAACATAGAGTCATTAGGGTCCGTAGGCCCTATATAAGTCTGGTCCCTACACGGGTCCTACAATAACAAAGCTCACAAGGACAAAGATAAAGAAGACTCCCATAACCTCTGGTCCTCTGAAGTCCTCTCCCCAGGCTCCTCCCCCTCCTAAACCTCGGAATCTGTAAAAAGAGGGAAAGAGAAAACACATGAGCTTTCGAAGGGAAAGCTCAGTAAGTACCCCCTGCAGGTCACAGTGTCATGAATAGGAAATATGACAGTCAACGAGATCATAATATAAACAATAAAGTCCTAGGAGTCTACCACAAGCAAGTCAAAGGTACGACCCCTGGTACAGAAGCCCTCGAGCTCTGTTGTGAGTCCTAAGAGAACTCTGAGTTTACTCCCGGCCCGGTATGTCCGACTTTTGGATATAAATACGACCTAGTTGGTGCGTTTGACCCTCCAGTCAAAGGTCGGTAGAGCTACCTCTTCTACGTGTTAACACCTGGCGGTGTACCATGCCCACTAGCGGGTAAGACCTCCGGAGACTTGCTTCTCTGGTGAAATTTGTCGGGAAGGTCGGGGTCCTAACCACGAACATTCCTAAATTGGAGCTTCCCTAGCTCCACCGAGTCCGGCAAGAGAATATAGCAAGCAGGGACACCAACATCCAGGAAACAAACACACATGCTCAACAGGATTCAAAATATCAGATATGAACAGCATGTCTGGCATCACCAGTGCATGTAATAAGAATACACAAAGAAGTCCAAGAAATCCCAAGCATCGGTGAAAACTAGGCAAGTGAACTTATCTCTTGTTGGTACTAGTTGTCCTTCTAGTCTTCCTTAGTATGCCAACAACTCCTCGAGAGTATCTGGCATGCAGAGGTTCTATTAGAAATAGTGTTCCAATAATATTTCTATGTCCTTAGGTGTACATGCATGCCTTACATTCTTATTGGGCTTAGGCCCACTAACGGGTCCTAGGGACCTTCTCTCGGGTTGCCGGCCCTTATTTCCGTTTCAGTGTCCCTTAGTTGACTTGTAGATTTAACTTGGTCTAACCTAGTCAACTCTAGTTGAGTTGGGCCTATTTCAAGCCCATTGCACCACTTATGTTGACCTTAGTCCCTTGAAGGGCTTTTTGGTCATTTGATAGTTTATGACCCTAAGGTCTATCTCGTTTAGGGCTTAATAGTCCTTTTTGAATTTATCTTGCTTCCTTACTAAATATTTTCCATCACATAGTCAATTTATACGAATTTATGAAATTAACTAATTAATTTCTATTTATCCCATTTCAATATTTCATAATAATTATTAATTAATTATTATGTCACATATTCACAGTTCCATATAGTTGTCTAATTTTTCAACTATTTGATTAATAGTTTCAATACTATTAATAGAGACAATATTAACTTAATTGCCGAACCAAGGTTTTAATCCCCTATCAAAACCTTATGTTTCCTAATTATTAAATTATGAATAAAAATTTCATAAGCTAATAATCATCACAAAACCTAAGTTTTATTATCAATGGAACTAAACACTTTATTCGATCATTTGAGCATGTGTCGCATTTTCCAAACTTTAATCAATTTCATTAACCGATTAACCCTTTCAACTATGTCTCACTATAGTTTTCAAATTATTAATCATGCTAATAATTTGTCACACTCTATAGTTTCAAAATCATTTGAGACTATATCCATAGTTAAATAATTATGGATGTGTCACACTATCTAGTCACTATTAACTAAAATTATACTAGCTATTGCTATATAAATATTTCATCAATAAATCAATTAGGTGTCACACTAACTAAGTTATTCTAATTGATTAATTAAACCCCTAAGTTACTGTTTTATCAAAACAATAACTTTTGTTTTATTTATTATTCTATTTTATCATTTTTTTTCTCTCTCCTCTCTTCTCTCCCGGCCACACCACGTCGGAGAGATCGCCGGAAAGGTCCTGCTCACCGTCGGTGAACCTCATCGCCCACTGCCAGCTGGCGAGCATCATCTCACTGGGAACTATCCAGCTTCTCGGTTGCCTCTTGAGCCATCTCAAGCTCATCAATTGCTCACGGAGCTTCTTGGAATCCCTACGAGACCTCCTTCTCCGGTGATGCTCTCGGACCACCCTAAGCTCTAATACTCTAATTGAAAATTTAAAATGAAGGAAGAAGGTCTCACCGTGACAGAAGTCGAACTCCGATGCCGCGGACGAGGACCTCCGGTGGCCGGCGCCGCCCTACTCCAATTCCCTTCACTCGGTTGTGTTGGTGAAGGGCCCCCATCTTCGGTCCCATTTATAGGACGAGGGAGACAAAAGGCGCATCGCTCCGCCAGAACGTCACGTCCAACGGCCTTCCTCGTGACCGGTAACGGCCGGAGAAGACGGTGTGGCGGCGACGCTGAAGCCGGGCGCCTCCACGCGTGAACGGACGGCCAGGATTTGCTCCTGAGCCTCAGATCTCGCTCACAGCTTGGACGGGTGGCCCAGATCGAGTCGCACCGTGCGGCCTTTTTGTTAACCCACTCTTCTCCTGTGCCTCGGATCCATCACTCAATCTGATGGATCGAATCTTGACTCCCCACGTGGCTTCTTTGAGGCCGTAGCATCGCCTCGCGATATAGCACGGCAAGAGATGATTAAATCTCAGCCGTTCATCCTTTCTCTATAGGGTTTTCTCGTGAAAAACTTACCAGAGGTCCCTAACATTTTTTAAAATCACATACAGGTCCAAGACTGTGAGAGGGGAAAACTTCTTTAAGGTCCTCAATTCATTCAAAATTACTATTAGGTCCCTACAGACCCCATATTAATTTTTAATTTAAATAAATCATTTAATCCCACAATAACGCTAATCGCGGGAAATAAATATTTTAAATATTTTTCTCAAGAAAAATAACAAAATATTTATTTTCAAAAAAATTCATGGATTTTACATGAAATGGGACGGAAAATCAGACAGCCGTCACATGAGGGACTGACAATGCCAAAAATGGTAAAATACGATGATCAAAAGGGCTGAAATTAAAATAGGGGGACTAAAAGGGATGATTTCAAATAATAGAGGGACCATTTAGATATTTTCACCTAAAAACAAATTTTATTACTTCCGTTTTACTTTTACTCACAAATATTATGCATGAATAAAAACATAAATTATTATTTTTTACTTTTTTACTCTGGCATAAAAAATGCTCTGTGCATGAATTTTTCTATAACACTTTATTATATATAAAAATCTATACTCATTGTTATACATGCAACAAACAATGGAATATTGCAAAATTTGCCAGTGGAGCAGCTGGTATAATATATCAGACAAGGAAATAAAAATGTTTGCCATCTATTAAAAATATAAAGCCCAAATTAAACATAAGCCACCTTTAGGACAATTCCACAAGTGTTACATACCGCCAGGTTGTAGACCTTGTGGTACAAAGAAAGAGTCCTTGCATGTCTTCCAAAAGAGCAAATCATATGATATGCCAAAATCAAGGACACTTCAAGGGAAGCCAGAGACAATAACATTGTAATAGCTGAACAACAAACCCATAAGGTATTTAACAATGGAACATCACATAGAATTGTAAACAATCCACTAAAGTAGCCACGTGGTATGGAGAGAACCTCCATTGAGAAACAAGGTGATACATACTCAATTGGCACAACCTTTAATGATATCTAGGCCCATCTCAGTTGGATCAGTGGCTTGCAATTCTACCTGGATACCATCCAACTCTCTCTTGAATATATCCTTGGAGCTTGCATAAAGAATCTTACTTCTTGCTCTTGACGTATTGGGAGACCTACACAAAAAAAAGATATTTGATTTGCCTACAAAGAGATCAAGTAGAGGGCTAAAAATAATCATTACGAAGCAATGAAGAAGATTTTGTTTTTCTTGCAATTCTCCTCAGTCACAAAATCAAAGTCATAATTTGCGTAGTGGCACTCATTACTAGGAGGCAGTGAAATCCTCATAACTCTGAGTGGGTTCACCAAGTTTCTCAACAATGAATTGCTTCAGCTTCTCATCAATATTGAAAACTATGAAGTGATAAGTCCTCTTTACCTTTAGTTCCAAAAATTTCAGCTTACAGTTATCATTTACATCCATCCCAGATGCTGCATTAGCATGTAAAACAAGAGTGATTAATTTGACAAATATTATGTCACAACCTCCACCGGATCATAGAAACAAGAATGAGTTCAAAAGTTACTCTCATTTATTATGATTCCCAACAACTAAATTATTAATTACAAAATGTACCAAAATATTTGTGTTCACCTTTCATAGAGAAAGGCAAATAGTGAAAGGTACAATAAACTAGCTAAATGCTAGAGAAAGATACAGAGGATGTGATTTCCTTGTAAGATGTAACGCCCCGACCCGATCCCGGGACCTCGGGCACGTTCACAGACCGGCCGTAGCCGAGTAGAGACGGGCCCTACTTGGATACAAGGCCTAAGAGAGTAAAGCAGATAATGCAATAAAATAACTTAATTATTAAAAAATAACAGAGTTCAGCGGAAAATCATAAAAGGGTTCAGATACCCTCCAAATGCTAGGCCCTATAAGGGTCCTACAAAATAAAATGTCTCATACAAAATGAAAAGATAAACAAGGTCCTCGGACCTCTGCAAATCCTCCCGACCCACGATCGGCTCCTACGGGCTAGAGTCCTACGCCTCAGAATCTGTAAACAGGAAGAAACAAGTGCATGAGCTTTCGAATGGAAAGCCCAGTAAGTACCCCTGCGGGGTTCAAAAAAATATGATATCAACAAGTAAGAATATCAAGAATCAAACTCGTGGCACGCCCCTCAAAACAATCCCTAGGAGTCTACCACCAAAAACAAGCAAAGGTAACGACTCCTAGCTACAGAAGCCCTGGGGCTCTGATATGAGTTCCAATGGAAGCTCCACAAAAGTCTCCCCCGGTCAGTACCATCAGCGAACCTGCTGAAAACACGACCATCCGGTCGCTACGGCCCTCGGGTCGTATGTCGGTAGCGCCACCTCTCTACGTGTCGACACGGCCAGCGAATCATCCCCACTGACGGGCAGGACAACCAGAGTATCGATCCCTCTGGCATGGCAATGCCGGAACATCAGGGTGTCCCGTCCCTGAACGTCCGCAAAAGAGCTCACATGCTCCACTGAATCAGGGCCGAAGAACAAACAAGTAGGGATCCCAACATCCCAAAACAATCAATCATGCTAAATAAGGGATTTCAATAAATCAAGAAGCATGAATGAATACAAGCAGCATATCAAGAACAAGACATATCAAGAAAACTCCGAAGAGTGGACCAAGGCAAGTGTACTTACCTAAAATTGTAGAGTCTCGTATTCCACGGGACTTCCCTACGCATCCACGTCAATATCTGATGAAGATAATACTATCCTCAATAAGTAAACATATCTATGAGTATTATATCTACAATGCATGTTCTAACGGCCCAAGTCCTACTTGCGAGCCTTCCTTTGTGTTCTCGTATCATTTTATCCCCAAATGACCATCTTTATTTATTTCCATAAATAAGTTATATTAGCTTGGTGGTTAAGGCCCACTAAGCTCAAGTTGGGAGTCCTTGGTTCAAATCCCCACTTCTACATTCCTTTGTTTCTTTTTATTTCTTTTCTCAAACCTAGTTAGACTAGACTTTATGCTACAAGTCAATTGACTCGATCATTTCCTCTTGGCCCAATTCTAAATTTAATTTAATTCGATCAAGCCCATATCTTGCCAACCGGTTAAGCCAACCCAACTGATCCATTAACCATCTACTCGATTAATTAATTAATCAATTAATCAATCACTTGTTTATCTTCTAATTTAATCAACAATTAATTTAGATCATCCATTAATCTAAACCGTTATTACTTGATCAATCCAATTATGGGTTAACTAGACCAATAATTAGATCAATAGTCCATCATATTAGTTAAGTTGATTAACCCGAATCAATTAACTAATCTTATCCATTTAATTAAACCGGTTCCAATTAATCCAAACCAAATAATTAAACTATGGTTTAATCAATCAGTTTATTTGATCACAATAAATGAATTAAACCGGTTCTATATCAGTTTAATCTATTAATTAAAATTTAACTTCAAACCTTATCCATGAATTTATTTAGTTCAAATCTATAACTAAAGTTTATCATTTAGTTTAGATAATTAATAAATAATTATCCTCTTTATAGTCCATCTGACTAATCCGTTAAAACCCCCATTAATTGGTTTAGTCAAATTAACTACTTTTAAATTAACTAACCATAACTTTATCTTTTATTTAGACATATTCTTTTAACTAACTAACTTAGCTAATTATCAATTAAATCTTTTAAATCAATAGTTAATGTTAATTACTACCCTAACAGCCCCCTGTCTCTCTCTTATCTCTTTAGACAAGCGCTCGCTGGCGGCGTTGGTTTTCCATTCCCGTGGCGGTCTTCAACGGTTCGCGGGCGTCCAATGCCGCTTCTGTCCCTGCGTCCACATCGGCCGACGGCGGCTGGTAGGTTGAGCACCCTTCCAGTACGGTGGTTCCTCTCCCCGAACTCACATTCTCCCTGTCCGTGAGTACAGTTCCAAGCCGAAACGCCCTTCCTTCCCCCTCTCTTCTCTCCGTCGATTCACTAATGCATGCATGATGAACGCTGGAAAGACAGAAGAGAGACGCGACTTACCTTCAAGCTTGGTGACCGGCAACACCTCCGCACAGCTCTGGCGAGATGAGATACAGCGGGCCTGCACTTCCCTGATGACGTCACGTTTATCCACGTGGATCTCTGGCAGCTCTTTCGCGTACTCCAACCGCTGACAACTCCGTTCCTCAGGCTGACCCGCACTAAGCTGTCAGATGTCGCCGAGAGGAAGAAGATGGAGAACGAGGAGAGGTGTGCTCTCCGGCCTCCACCTCGTGGCCCTTTATAGAGAACCGAGGTTGCCGTGGGGATGATGGCGATCCCCTTGATTGGGATCCGCATGCATGATTTCTTTCAATCATTCCAAACCGGCAACCTTCCAAGTATGGCTGGGCTAGGGTTCCCTCTCGCGGTAGCGTACGCGCCGGTCGCGATGGAGGAGAAACAGTGCCTCGGGATCATGCTTCCCTTTAGTCTAGCGGCTGAGATCGCTCCATTTCGGTTCAACAGTGAAGATCAAATCTTAAATCCTCGAATCTATCAACTTATCAGATGGAGAGCTGAGATTTTGTGGCGATGGACGTCCAGGATTTCTTCTTGTGCTTAGAACTTAAGACACATCCTTGGATGAGTGGTCACGATCAAGCCTGGCCCATTAGTTCAGATGAGAGGCTGAGATTAAATCTCATGCCTCGAACTTAAATCAATCATCCTAATGATTTAATCTTGTCCATCCATCTTTTCTCTTGCATGGCCTCTCTGGAAAAATATATACTAGTCCCTCAACTTTTCTGATCTTACATGAAGGTCCTCAACCCGTGAGAGGACACAATTCCCCTCAAGTGCTCGTAATTTCTTTTATTTCGAAAAAAAAAGTCCCTGGTAAACTCAATTATTCCAAATTAGGAATTTTAATTAATTAATCATCTATTCATCAATTAAATCAATTCCTTCCCTTTCCTTTAATTGATTTAATCTAATCACCAGTCAATTAACATGAAATTCTTCCAATTTCATTCATCCCTATTTAGTTTCTCAATCAATCTCTATTTACCAAAGTGCCCTTGGCTACCATTCTAATACCAATTGAAGACCTTACATTTTAAATAAACAAATTATTTCACCAAAATAATTAAAATCCATTTATTCAATTTAAAAGAAACTTCTTGCACAACTAGAGAGAAAAATTTATTCTCTACAAAAAAAGCCCCGGATTTTACATAAGATATGATTAAGGAAAGAACATTAGATACAAATAGGAGCCAAAGTATAGTTCCATGATTTCTTTGAATTTCTACAGTGGGAAAAAATATAGGTGTTGTAATCATAGTAATTAATTAGAATAACAAATATGTTGTTCAAAACCAAACTATCAACTTGAAAGCTTGCCAAAAAAAAATGAAAATAATTTCACATAAAGGAGAGATAAATCACCTGGATCATGGAAGATTGGCATGAGACTGTGCAGCACTGTTTGGCTTTGCAAATGTTGCCACTTTAGTAGCCTCTCAGCAAAAAAAGGACTTGGAAATCATCAACTCATCCAATGATCTCCCCTTCAAAGAATAATTTTGACATTGATTTTAATAAAAATGTGGAGGTTGGAAGCTGGTATTTAATTGGAGAATTGATAGTGCGGTCCTGCTCAAATAGATGCGTTAAACCCTCTCAGAGCTATAGCGGCGGATATATCCGCCGGTATAGCTAAAACTAGGTCTATAACGGTAGATATATCTGTTGCTATAGGGTCCCATTAACTATAGCGGCGGATATATCCGTCGCTATAGTTACAACTATGATCTATAGCGGCGGATATATCCACCGGATCTATTAGCTGTTATAGGGTGTCGTAACGGTGTTACAACAAGTAGCTAAGACCCATAGCGGTGGATATATCTGCCGCTATAGATCGCAGTTATGACTATAACGACGAATATATTTGCTGCTATATACAATTTGTAGCAATAGATATATCCACCTCTATAGCTTAATTTTCCACCGCTAAAACTTCTAGCGTTGGAGGATTTACCGGTGTTTAAAATTCGCTACTATATACATATAAAGGTGGACCTTATAGCGACTGATATATCCGTCGCTATAGTGTATATTTCTTATAGTGGTGACTCTGTACGCCGCAACAATAAAGCAATCATCAACATAATATTGCACACTTCTGTCTATTTGCATAATTATTATGTAACCATGTTTGCATGGGAGACCATAAACTTCCCAACGACAGGATAATCAGGTCCTCTTTGTTAAGTCTAC
The DNA here is from genome assembly GCA_026586065.1 of Dioscorea zingiberensis. Classification (NCBI taxonomy): domain Eukaryota; kingdom Viridiplantae; phylum Streptophyta; class Magnoliopsida; order Dioscoreales; family Dioscoreaceae; genus Dioscorea; species Dioscorea zingiberensis. The sequence continues at coordinate 39,263,138 of CM048824.1, forward strand.
ACAATTATTTTGATTTTCGATCACTTCAAAGTGAACCCCATCCGAAAGACCCACTCTCAAGTACCTACTATTATCTACAGTTTCTTCAATCTTCTTATGTATCTCAGAATAAAGATGACTTTCCCATTGTTTACATTCTCTTAGACATTATAATCATCTTCTTGAAGCTACAACACAAACAATAGTAAGCGGAAAAAACCAAATACTAATCAGAAACGATAAGTACCAAATGTGTTTCATAAAAATACAAATAAATCATGTGTACTAAAGACAAACTTCACCAAGGGGCAGAACTAATGAAAAGTGAACATTAGTGGATACCTTATAAAGTCCACCATGTTTGTAGCTAGTAGGTAGCAAGCCTCCCGTATCTATATGTTGAATTACTCTGCTACAATAGAGTACATCTCACACCATCGCACCCTTTTAAACAAATAATTCGACCAGTGTTTCATATCGAACTTATGAAACAAACAGTTGTGTGCCTGCAATGATGCGATTAAGACCTCATTGACAGCATTACTGTATTCCTTCAATGTGTAGTCATACATAACCTTAACCAATAGGCTCCAACAATTATCCTTCATAGCCTTACCCAGATGAGCATTTCCCTTCAAGAAGTTCGCCTGAAGATGTCTCTGGTAATATGCATTGGGGGGAGAAAGGAAAAACCCTAGCAAAAACATTAACAAACCCCTTAGATCGGTCCGATATGAACGTAATAGCCTTCTCGTCCTCTTCACCATTTTTGTACAATGCGTCACCTATTTTTGAGACAAACCATGTCCAATTATCATCTTTCTCAATGTCAATGATGACGAAAGCTAAGTGGAAGAATCCTTTATTGTCGTCTTTACTAATAGCACTCAACAAAGTACCAATGTATTTCCCCGATAGATGAGTTCCATCTAGGAATAACAAGGGTATGAAACCTCTCATGAAATCATCAAGTGAGGTACGAAAGCAAAAGAACCCTTGCTTTAACCTTTCATCTTCTTTATCCAAAATCACGATGCTACCTGGGTTGGTATCGGTCACCTTCTTGGCATACTACAACAATAGATCGTAGCCTTCCTTATCACACCCATGGTGCTTTTCCCGGACAACCTTTTTACCATCCAAGCTTGCTTATATGGCAGGCGAACTCCATGGTCCCATCTCGCTGTATATCCACAACCCTATATAGTGGTTGGTCTTTAAGTTTTAGAATCACAAGTTAGTTAACCCATTTTTTAGAAGTTTTTGTATGAGATGTCGTTCCATTACCCCCTCCACATGTATGTGTGACTTCTATTGTTTTGATCTTGAATGTTTGAAGAGTACCATCTCTTGATGCATGGACACACCATAGACAACCATCCACGACACATGCAATGGTGACTCTTTGCGTATCATTATTGAGGAATCGAATGTTGAAATTACTCATGATGACAAAGGTCCGTAAAGCTTCCTTGAAATATTCCCCATTCTTAAATCTTTGGTCGTCTGTCTCGATCACATGTTCAATTTTGAATGGTTTGTTATGCATATGACCATTCCATGACTTTGTGATGACATCATTGGGTTAAGCTTAAGAAAACCGATCTAGGATAATTGGTCCCTGATGTATGACATATTTAGTAAGAAGAATAAGGGCTTGTTTGGATTGGCTTTTAAAAAAAATGTTTTTTTTTTATGTTTTCTAGAAGGACTTCTAAAACAAGTGCTTCTCAGAGTAAGTTAAGCGCTTCAGTTATTTTTGTGTTTGGATAGGTTAATCCAGAAGCAATTTTATAATAATAATAATAAATAGAGATAAATAATTATAATAATAAAGGGTATTTTGGTAATTGATACTTTTCAAAATAGCCTTGAAAAGGTTTGAGAGGGGAGTTTTTGTAATTGATAATTTCTAAAACAGCTTCTACAGAACAGCTTTTTTCAGAAGCTACAAATCACTAGCTTCTGAAAAAAGTTGTTTTTCAGCTTTCTTTACAGCTTCTACTTTTCTGTAAAAGCCCATCCAAACATAATATTTTGTCCCAGAAGTGCTTAACTTACTCTGGAAGTGCTTCTGGGGCAAAAAAAAGCCAATCCAAACAAGGCCTAGATAACAACCTAGTCTACTAAGCAAAAGCTCTAAAAAATAAACAGGAACCCCAAAAAATAAGCTGAAACTCTATTTAGTAAGCAAAAACTTCATGAAATAAACATTTCAACCATTTACTAAGAGAAAACTTCAAAAAATAAATGATTCAGCCGTTTAGTAATCAAAAACTTCAAAACTAAATACTTAAGCTTTTTAATAAGAGAAAAATTCAGAAAATAAATGCTTAAGCCGTTTAGCAAGCGAAAACTTTAGAAAATAAACACAACTGTTTAATATGTGATAACTTTAAAAAATAAATGATTTAGCCATTTAGTAAGTGAAAAAATTAAACGCTTAAGCTGTTTAGTAAGCGAAAACTTCAGAAAATAAACGGTTAAGTCGTTTAGCAAGCAAAAACTTCATAAAATAAATGCTTAAGTCAGAACTTTAAAAAATAAATGCTTCAGTCATTTACTAAATAAAAACTTCAAAGAATAAACGCTTCAGCAGTTTACTAAGAGAAAAATTCAAAAAAATAAATACTTAAGCCGTTTAGTAAGCAGAAACTTCGAAAAATAATTACTTAAGTCATTTAGTAAGAGGAAAGTTTGGGAAATTAATGCTTAAGTCATTTACAAAGCGAAAACTTAAGAAAATAAACTCTTAAGCCGTCTAGTAAGTGAAACTTCAGAAAATAAATGCCTAAGCCATTTAGTAAGAGGAAACTCTAAAAAAAATAACACTTAAACCGTTTAGTAAGCGCAAACTCCAAAAAATAAACACTTAAGCCATTTTGTAAGCAGGAACTCCAAAAAATAAATCCTTAAGCCATCTACTAAGCGGAAACTCCAAAAAATAAACACTTAAGTTGTTTAGTAAGTGAAAACTTCAGAAAACAAACGCTTAAGCAATTTACAAAGTGAAAACTTCAAAACATAAACGCTTCAGCCATTTAGTAAGCAAAATTTCAAAAAATAAAAGCTTAAGCTGTTTAGTAGATGAAACTCAAAAAAAAAAAAAAAAAAAAAAAAATCATTTAAGCCGTTTAATAAGAGGAAACTCTAAAAAAATAATTGCTTAAACCGTTTCGTAAGTTGAAACTCTAAAAAAAATAAACGCGAAACCTTGAATAATACACAAAGACATGAAAACAACAAACAAACACTCCAATAATCATGGGCAAATGTACATAGAACATACTTCCATTTTAAAACAAGCAACATAATTGTTCGAAAGATAGAATATACAAAATCTCAACAAAGACAAAAAAAAAAAAAGTTAGCCTTAATTATGAGTCTTAGGATGACTATGGTCGGGCCTCCGTTGGGGCACTCTTGTACTCAACGATCATGTTTACCATGATCTTCTTAAATATACGATACATGTTGCACATCTGCAAGAAATCATAATCTGACTCGATGCAACATATAGTCTTGTGATCGTTTGGGACAACAAACTTCACTCTCACCCAAGAATCTTTTAGACTTCAACATTTGCATATATCCTCTAACAGAGACTGCCTACACATAAACAATTCTCTAGACTTAACAACATGGTCTTCTTCTTTGTACCTTGCAACAACAAAGAATACCTCCATTAGCAACCTGCAAAACAAGTAGATTGTAACGCCCCGACCCGGATCCCGGGACCTCGGGCACGTTCACAGACCGGCCGTACCCGAGTAGAGACTGGCCCCACTTGGATACAAGGCCTAAATGATACATGAGCAGATAACCAAAATGTCCAACAAATGATTTCAGAGTTATTATACAACGAAACTTTACTCTTAGTAAAACAAATATTGGCCCTACAAGGGTCCTACAAAATATATAAGGTCTCATGTAAAGAAGGCTGGAGTCCTCGAACCTCTATGCGCAGCTCCTGGTTGTAATCACCTAAACTTTAAAACCTAAAAAGAGAAGAAGATAAGTGGGATGAGCTTTCGAAAGGAAAGCTCAGTAAGTACTCCCGCAAGGAATGCGAAGAGGTCATGAGCACATTCATAAAATAGTGATCCACACACACAGTAACATAATAGGAAGAGACCAAGCTCAAACATAAGGAGATCACTATCACAAAGCATAGGCTTAAAGCACGAAGTCAAATCAAACTTGAATATCAAACTTGTCATCTCCCTGGCAGCCATCGACCTAAGCAAATCTTATATCTTATAAACCAAACCCTTGAGTCTGGTGGAGCTCCCACATGTACGTACACGGCCAGCGTATCGTCCCACTAACGGGTGGCGTCCAGAGTGTCCGCCCACAACTTATCACAATCTCCACTGAGCGGGAGAATCTTCAACTCAAGAAATGCTGACACACCGACCCGGACGGAGCACAGGCTCACGTGTTTCCACGGCCACGTGCCGATCAACAGGAAGGCATGATCAGCGTACACACGCATGTCCAACAAAAGCTTACACACCAATTTGCATACACTATCATGGAACTCAATAAAGAAAGAATCTTGAACACGTGTATGCAATCCAAAACATAGCGATATCAAAGCCAATAATCAATTAAATAAATAGCTCAAAGAGAATCCACAAAATCGAGATCAACAAACAATAAAAGCATAAAATCAAGAAATCCCAAAACTGGGTGGGTACTAGGCAGATGCACTTACATGCACAAGCATGCAATCACGAAAGCAATAATCAATCCAAAGAAGGAAGATACGCAAGGCGAGAGTACTTACAAAAGTCACGAAGTCTGGTATCCCAAGGCACCAACTCCCTTCGCATCTACGTCAATCCTGATAATATATCCTATATCAGAAATTCGTAACATCGTATGATTCTAGATGTATATGCAAGATGTTCTAATTTGGGCCCTGCCCATCCGTATCGATTAGGTCCACACCTGAATGTTTTGATTCTACCATCTTGGTCTAAAATAATCCAGACCCAACTTACTTGGCTGACACAATCCAAGTTGGTCGAACCCATCCGTGTCAACCAGTTAGCCCAAAACCTAATTAATCCACTAATCAATTAGACCCTAATTGATTATTAAGTTCTTCAATTAACTAATTACCCGATTAGTTAATTTCCAATTAATTATTCAACAATTAAACAATTAGTTATTCTCCAAATAACTATTTAACTAATCAACTAAATACTCAATTAATTAATTATTCAATTAATTAATTTTTAATTAGTTATCCCACTAATCAATTAGTTACTATTTAATGAACAAATCAATTTGTTAGTCTGATTAATCAAAACTCATCAACTCACTCAATCCAACATCCATTTAATTTACACCGGTGCTAATTAATCCCAACCAAATGATTAAACTATGGTTTAATCAATTAATTTATCTAATCAAGATTTGAATCCAAACCTTATCCATTAGTTTTAAAAAAAAATTAAATTAAATTAAATTAAATTAAATTAAATTAAATTTTAACTTTAATCTATTCTAACTTAATTTCATTTTCTTACTTTATTTATTTTCTTAACTCCAGCCCAAACAGTGTTCATGTGTTTTGACTACATCCAAATCATGTACGTACCTCCCTATGATGATGGATTCTTAATTTATTAAAATATAAATTTATTATCATTGATTCATTCACATGCCAGCCAAATCAACTTTTGATCTAACAAAATACCTATTCATTTACACATTTATATCTATATCCATAAAAATCTAAATTTAGAAATAATTCAAATACTTAACTAATATATTAATTAAAGGGCATATATAAACTTTTATTCCCAATAAAGATTCCAATAAATCCAACCCACTTAGTTGGCTGTGGATAAGCATCTAGCTTAGCTTGACTTAGCCAATTGTGTTCTAATAACTATACCTAATCCTCTCTATCAATCTTCACTTGCATGCATTGGCCTCTCACTGAACTCACACACACGCAGCAAACTAACTGATCACTTATCTATTAATGGCCTACAACCCCAGATGTACACCATCTATAACTAACTGCAGCAGATCATATATACATACTTAATAACAACTATTACTACAACCATTAGAGAGACATCACTAAACACGTTTACCCGAGCCCTTCCCTTCTTCATTCATGCATGATATTTTAGGACCAGACTAACTTATATGCAAACATATCAATATTACTATCATTCATTAATAAAGCCTAACTTAAATCTTTACTTGCCTATTATTCGCCATATGAGGGATTCTCTACAACAGCCATGCATGTAAAGAGATGATCGCAGACAGAGGAGGAAGAAGACTCACCGGTGAAGTCGTCTGTTGAGTTCTCCCTCGTCAGCGCGCCTCCGAGCCCTTCTGAAAGCGGTCACGAACTCCCGACGTACGTTCCTCAGTTCCTTGTCCCTTCTCCTGTTACGGTCACCGGAGTTCAGCTTCCCAATCCCTCTCCCGATCTCTTACAGTGAAGATGACTTCCACCGCTGTGTGGTGATGCTTCTAGGGTTCGGGGTGCCTTTGCTCTTATAGGACTTGCGGGTAAGCTGGGGGGCGAGATCCCAATCGCTTTGATTGTGGAAAAGAACCATATATGATTCTTTCTAAGTTTGGCCGGCCATGATGTACGGAGGAAGACCACTCACGGCGGTGCGCGCGCTGAGAAGAGAGACGCCTCGTGATCAGACTCCCGGTGTTGATGAACGGTCACCGGCCTCCCAAGCGGTCCCTCTCTTAAGTCAAGTATCAGCCGTTGGATCCTCTTTTATTTGATTTTGTCAATCCACACCGTTCATTTTAAATGAAGGAAGCTTCTGCATGCTGGCCAGTCCATCACGTGCAATTAATCCCCTTTCACCCCTCTGTTCTCTACGAATTGCATTTAAATCCTCCATTGTGAGAGGAGTCGACTTCTCGTTCAAATCCAATTCCCTTCCATTATTACCAATACGTCCCTCACTACTTTAAAAGCATGAGAGGAGAGAAATTTACTTCTAGTCCCTACCAGTTCTAATATTACTCATCAGTCCTCAAAACTTTAATTAATCCCAATTAAGGTTTAAATCTGTACAATCCTCACTCTTCCAATCAAATCCCACTAATTTCCAAATATGGGAAATTTCTTACTTTACACCAATAATTAAGAAGGAATTTAAACAATAATATTTATTCATCCAATAATTTTCTGGTAGGGAAAATAGGAAATCTCGAATGAGTCCAACTTTGGGTACAATCCCTTATTAATCCCAACAAACAACTAGAAAGAGAAACATATTTTATTCTCCTAAAACCACAGATTTCACATAGATTCATTATTATAAGTAAAGGTGTGGCTAGCACGTACTCTACAAACCTGAAAAAAGGACCAAGAAGGGTGTTCAACTGAAGGAGTAGACATGGCAGGGAAGCAAAAATAATTTCATGGACTGTTGGGTTGAAGATGCTTAATGTACAGGGGAGCAGAAGATGTCAGAGAGATTTCTCAGATTAAGATAAAGAAGGGGAGGGGGGCATCACTCTCATCCAGAATTAGATGGTCATACCCTTCAAAAACATGAGCAAAGGGAATGAATGAAAGATGGAAATAAACATGTTTCAACTAAAGAGGCTCTCACTGAACAGAGGAGCAAGATGGAGAGGATGAGGAAGTCATATAGGAGGATCTAAGCCATATGTTCTTTTGGCCATAACTTTGGCTACGGGTGTCGGAATCATGGGATTGACCCTAATCCGCAAAGCTCGTTTTGGCGCACATGACATAATCATGAAATTTTGCTTAGTGTGAATCATTTTTGGTACCAAATTCCTCTGTTTTTCCCTCTGAATTTTTATTTTTGATATTTTTACTATTTTTTTATAATAAATCATCCGTTGAATTAGGCATGATTTGATTCTGATATGGTCTAGATTTTTGGCTGATTATCTGGCTTATTTTGAATTTCAAATTTTGAATAACTTTGGATTTTTGCTATTTTGGCAAAATTTTCGAAATAGTAGGATTCTAGAGTTTCAAGCTATTTAGTCAGGCTTGTGGACTACTTTTCAGATTAGACTTGAATTTTATGAAATTAATTTGAATTTAAGAGACGTTTTCTCTCTTGTGTGGGTGTATTCTTGTGTTCTTGCTTGGAAAATCACCGGTTGTAACTAGCTTGCAGGATAATCGCTATTTTGCTTGGCTTGACGAAGCTTGTTGGGCAAGCAAAAGATAAGAATGATGACATGATTAGGTAGGAGATCTCTCGGCAAAATACTAAGGTGTAAAGGTGGATTTTTTCAAAAAGTCTTCACAACTCTCTAACAGGAAGGATAGATGGAGAATACTTTCAAAAAGGAGGGACTAACAAGGAATATCAAAAGTCAGAGCGATTGTTTGGTCAAATGTAAATATGTCGAGGATTTATGAGAAATTCAGCTTGGTTTCCTCCATTACTGTTCTATATAAAGCTAAATATTTTTGCACCATTGCTGCATGTATTTCTCGAAGTCCAAGTTATATATATATAAACAAAAAAATTTTCTCTCCCTATTCAATCTCCATCTATCATTCTCTATACATAGTTTAGAATTAGGATGAGACTAGGGGTCTTACAGAAATTGAATTATATATGAACTTTATTCCTAATTATTCTTATGTTAGTATGCTACCCTAGTTAGTACTCAATGATTTTTGGGTAGAAGATGTAAACTTCTCTTTCTAAATTATGTTTTTTTTTTTATGAAGAACTTAGACTAGTTATCAGTTACAAAACTTTTTAGTTCACTAAAACTCTTCTGCAGCCATTCTGGCATTCACTGCATCCCTTCATAGGTCTTACATACTATAAGCTCCTTGCCATCTTGTCTGCACGTATTATCTTTCCTTGGAATTTGCTTCATCTCCTAATTGCATATCTTGCTCAGCATCCTCTGACATTCTCTTTAACCTCCTTTGTGGTCCAGTTGAATTCTTGTTTCCCTTTCTTTAGTAATCTTGGTATATATTGATTCTCTGTGTAGAGTTGGGTTTTTGTGTATCCCATCCTAGTCAACATTATTAACCCTTCCTTCATGGCTTCCAATTCACCTTCAAATGCTAACTTTGCATCACACAACTGGAGTCCTACAATGCACAATTGAACATTATTAGTAACTATTATACATCCAATACCTGTTATAGAAGTTCCCTCTTTCTATGAGGCATCCACAAATAAGGAGCATCTGAAGTTGTCCACATTCTGCCCTCTTTCTCTCTATCTCCTATATCTTCAATAGATTGTTGTTGTTGCTGGCACTCCAATGCTAAGGCAATATTGCTATTTGCCACCACTTTAGAGTCAAATTGCTTGACCTTAACATCTTACTTTCCAAATTTGCTAGAGAGTGTTTCCTATTATCCTTGCCTCTTCTATTGATACTAGTTGGCCTTCCATTATCCAAGCTGCTTCTTCCAAGCTACCTCTGTGTGTGTTCTTGTGGTCAAGGTATCCTTCAGACTTGATCTCTTCCTATACCTGTTGAGCCCACATGCATTCATGAAATAAATGGTGAATAGTCTTACAGGTGAGTTTACATAGGGGGTATGGTTCCTCAAGCAATATTGCATATAGATATTACCTTGTTGAGAGCCTCCCATGTAGAAATTTCCAAATGAACATCCTCACTTTATGTTACACCTTCATCTTCCACATCTTTTTCCAACCCAACTACTATGTCTACTATGTTTTTTCTCTAAACATTTCATAGATAGCTGCAATCACGGATTTCTCTCCAGTTCCCTGTCCATCTCTATTTAACCTTCTATGCTCTATTGCTTTACCTGCTTATCACTTAGAATTTCTAGAATTGATCCTTGGAATATATCTTTTATGACTTCCCAATCCCACTGGTCTTTTAATAGCAATTGGCCTACCTACACTTCTATTAGCTCATAGTATATATTAATGAAATTAGGTTTCACTTGGAGGGGTAAATCAAAGGGCCATGGATCCAACATCACAAAATTAGTAGAAATAACATTGATAGGAGCAATATTTTCTCTAATTTTGGAACCAATATTTATTATGTTTCCCATATTTTAATTGTTTCATATTTCTCTCATAAGTTTAACCCAAACTTTGTCATAATCATGTTGGAGATTAATTCAAAACTAGATTTAGTTTTTAAGATTTTATCTCTTAGTAGAATTTTATCTATTAGTTAATTTGTTATTTAGTTTATTAATTAGGGAGATCTTATCTGATCTTATCTATATATTTTTGAATGAACTTTGTAAGCCTATATAAGTAGGTTACTTGGATGAATTTCTAAGGAATAAAATTTCTGATATTTTGAGTTATTTTTCTCTTCATCTTTCTTCTTCTATCTTACTTCTCAAATTTCAACATGGTATCCGAGCCATATAGATCTTGAAGGACCTGTGAGTGCAAGGCTTTATTCATCATGGCGTCTAGCAATGCATCCGCTATCTCACCACCAATTTTCAATGGAGAAAACTACCAAGTTTGGGCTGTCAAGATGAAAGCTTATCTAAAAGGTCATGGCTTATGGCAATCCATTGAAGATGAAAAGGGCATACCACCTCTAGGAGACAATCCGACAATCAATCAAATCAAGGCTCACGCAGAAGAAGAAGCAAAAGCCTCTAGAACTTTATCCTTTATTCATGCTGCTATCTCAGAATCAATCTTCACGAGAATTATGACTTGTGAAACAGCGAAGGAAGCTTGGAATATGCTGAAGGAATTATATCAAGGCAATGAAAGAAAGAACACGGCGAATGCAAATACTAAATCTCAAAAGAGATCTTGAGATTCTAAGCATGAAAGAACAAGAAAGCATACAAGAGTATTTTGATAGGCTGCTGACAGTGGTAAACAAAATTAGACTGATGGGCGAATAGCTACCTGATAGCAGGATTGTTGAAAAAGTATTTGTAAGTTTACACGAGCGATTTGAGGCAAAAATTTCATCTTTGGAAGATTCAAGAGACATTAGTAAAATTACTTTGCCGGAATTGATTAATGCTTTGCAAGCTCAAGAGCAAAGAAGATCTATGACAAAGGAAGGAGCGAGAGCAGGATGAATATGGAAGCTTTTCTAGCAAAGAATTCATCCTCAAAAGGAAAAAGAAGAATTCCTCAATGCAACCATTGCAAGAAGCCAGGTCATGAAGAGGAAGATTGTTGGCACAAGGGAAAACCTCAATGTTTCAAGTGCAAAAGATTTGGGCATCTACAAAAGAATTGCAGGTTTATAAATGAAGAACGTACAAATTTGGTGGTCGAAGAAGAATCTCCTTTTTGAAGTTAGAAAGTAGTGAGTGTGATGAGAAGTGCATCATTAGTGGAGAGAAGTGCTTCACAAATTTTTTTTTCTTTTGGAGAGAGGTGCTCCATAAAGTTTTTGGAGAGAGGTGCTCCATAAAGTTTCATGTTAGAGAGAAGTGCTCTATCAAATAAGAATTATTTTTTTTATGTGTTTTGAATTAAGGGGGTGTGTTGGAGATTAATTCAAAACTAGATTTAGTTTTTAAGATTTTATCTTTTAGTAGAATTTTATCTATTAGTTAATTTGTTATTTAGTTTATTAATTAGGGAGATCTTATCTGATCTTATCTATATATTTTTGAATGAACTTTGTAAGCCTATATAAGTAGGTTACTTGGATGAATTTCTAAGGAATAAAATTTCTGATATTTTGAGTTATTTTTCTCTTCATCTTTCTTCTTCTATCTTACTTCTCAAATTTCAACAAATCATTGGCTAGGTCTAAGACATGTATATACAGTAAGGTCATTTTCATTAGTTGAAGGTCCTTAACACCCAGTCTACCTTCAGGTTTAGGGTTAGAGACAATGCTCCAATTGATAAGATGAAGGCCACTGCCACTATTGTTACTATACTAAATAAATTTGCTTAGTAGTTTGAAAATGTTTCGAGTATAGAATCTGATAGCATATGTATTGAGTCCATAAACTGATAAGGACATAATAATAGAGTTAGCTAGGATAACCTTACTAGCCATTGATAGATGTAGAGTTTCCAAGTGAGCAAGCTTTACTTTACTTTATCAATCAATGGTCTAAATTTATTCATTGAGATTTTAAATGAGGAAATCCAACAACCCAAGTATCTAAAGGGGAGCATTCCTTGCTGTATTTGGAGTATGTTAATGATAGATCTTCTTAGTTTTAGATTCAACCAAGATGGAAAGAAGACTTTAGATTTGCTACTATAGGCCCTTTGACATGTGAGTGATGTATATAATCCCATATAGATATCTAAAGTTCTAGAGTTTTTCCTAGTAGCTCTACAACATAGTAAGATATCATCTACATACAATATATGTTTGACACTTATGGATTTAGTAATTCTAATTCACTTAAGTAATTGTAAAGACTTCGCTTTATAAAGAATGTTGGTTAATACTTGTAGCACAAGGATGAAAAAGTAAAGTGAGATCGATCGGATCCCTTGTATGATACCTGTAGCTAGCTTTACCCATCTAATCCTACCATTTATAAAGAAAGCTATTGTTGTAGATTAAAATTAATGCATGCCATAACTCAGGTTATCCACTTAGCAAGAATGTTCATTCTAGTAAGAACAACAGTAATTGCATCCCATCTTATTATGTCATAAGCCACTTCCATGTCTATTTTAATAATCATCACTGAGTGTTTATGGGTGTGGTTTTCTAAAGAATGAGCTAATTCTTGGACAATTAGCATGTTATCAAATATACTTCCACTAGCTATGAATGTTGTTTATTATCTTGCTATTAAATAAGGTAACACAATTCTGATTCTATTGGACATAATTATAGTAATGATTTTGTAATTAACATTACATAACCATATGGGTCTATAATCTTTTACATGTTGAGAGTTATCTTTCGTAACTAAATTATCACCCATTATATTCCAAAAAACTCTAAAGAATGCAATATTTAATCCATTAAGTCTAGCATACTTACCTTTGGGCATTAAAGTTAATGCCTTGAAGATCTCATGCTTTGTTACTGGCTTGATACAATTCCTTCCTTGTTTTGTGTTGAGGGATCGATGGAAGGTCCTCTGGTAAACCCTGCAATATCTTGTCATGTGCCCAATCATATTATAAAAACTAATAAAGCTCTTTTCTATTCCCATTGTATTTTTTATAGTCTCATTTTCATAATTTTTTATTTGGTTAGTTCAGCTATTGCTTCTATGGTTTCTTGTTACTTGGTGAAATAATTCTGTTATGGGCCAAGACTGTTGTGTTCTATTGTAGTAAGGCTTGATATTTATTATAAAGTGCCCTTAAGTTGTTCTATTTAGGTTATCAATTAGTTAACTTAGTTTCCCTCTGCTCTATTCTTGTTATTTCCTCTTGTACTTTTTTTATTCCAACCTAAAGGTTCTATGATTTAGTACAACATTTTTTTTTAGCATATCCTTTCTAAGATTGTGGAATCTATAACTAGTATCATGCAAAGGATTTCCTATTCCTTTGCTACGTGAAATTTCTGTTACGCTAGCATGGCAAGGGACTGAATCAAATTATTATCAAATCTAAATGGCCTACATCTTTAAAGTCCCTATGAATTACATGTCAAGAGAATGGGATTATAATTTGATTGGCAACTAGCTAAATGTTTTATTTGGTATGATGTAATTTCCTCATTTCATGTTTCATTTTATACAATTCTATCAAGTCTTGCCCAAATTCTTTGCTTTAAATCATGTGTGTTGGTCTTCCTTAGGTTGTGAAACTTACCTAACCTAAAATTTGGTCACGTGAAACCTAAAATCAAACACATCTAATTAATTCAATATTTGTTTTTTTGTTGATTTGGTCAAATTGGTCAGTTTAATAATATACTCAAATATACACTCACACATATGTACACAAAATATTTAATAACTTATTAATTTGTTTATTTTGAAAGTGTATAACATAAAATGGGCTAATTCATTTAGTTTTCATAAGTGCAAATTATAACCACACAGATTTATCCGTTATTTTAATTACCACTCATCTATCAAAATAAAAATCTTAATGAAAGAAGTTTTATATCTCAATCATGAAAGTAGAGGGAGGCTCAAATTATAACAGAGGAATCAAAAGAGCTGATTTGGTATAATAGAGGGACTAATTTAGATATTAGGCCATATATATGTGTGTGTTGCAAAAAGTAAAAAAAAAAACGAATGAAAGGTGATGGGTTTATGTTAACCAGATGAAGAAAGGGAGAAACTAGGAGTCAACTTCCCTGGTTTGAGAACCGGTGAAGTTCTCTGGTTCCTTTTTCTGGGCCACACATCCCGCCTCGAGATGTGCATGGCTCCGAAAAACTAGGGCAATGAAATGATCTCCATTGATAGAAAGGCCATTGATAATCACCCTAAATCCAAAAAGAGGCATGACAAAGTGACCCTTGGAGCTATGAAGGGTCACTCATGCTTTCACATTCCTGTAGATTTAGAAAGTCTTCATTGATTAATTTAATTATCTTATCCTAATCCAAACCTTCCAACTGTGATCCATAATAATAATTATTTTTTCTCTAAATAATAATTTCCAACAAACAAACTAGGTTGTCAGACTGCTACTTTCACACATCTAACCTTGCTGTCCATAAAATCAATAACACTATCCGATTATTCAGGGAATATGCTAACTGATAATGTTCATGGTTTGTTGTTTTTTTAATGTAAATATTAGTAAATGATCAATAATTTCATTTTATTTTTTTGAAATATATTAAACTATTTAGTATTAATAAAAAACAAGTAGTAGGCTAGATAAATCAAAATAAATAAATAAACTAATAAATAAAATTCAAGACAAGATCAATAATTTCATTTTATTTTTTTGAAATATATTAAACTATTTAGTATTAATAAAAAACAAGTAGTAGGCTAGATAAATCAAAATAAATAAATAAACAAATAAATAAAATTCAAGACAAAACAATTAGACTAATTTCTATTTTCTCATTTGATTCACCCAATTAAAAATCTAGAAATTTTATTATAATTATTAATTTTAATTAATTTTATTTTTATTTTTATAAAAAACAAATTCAAGCCCAAACCCTAAACTTAATTTAACCCCTTTTATCACCACCCAATCCAAGCATCAACAAAATATTACTCCTGTACACCCATCATTCCTCCTCTTGTGTCTCATTTGATAATTAGTCAAAGTCCACGTGACGTCTTATCATTGGTTAAAATTAGAGATTTCCCTGGTTCTAGAACCAGACAAGATGGCTCCCTTTGATTCATGGCCACTTTTTTTTTATAAAAATACAATTAAAATTCACAATAAAACAAAAAAAAACTAATATTGTAGTAAACACAATCCAATGAGATCATCACTATGAACAATGTTCATTTTCACTCATTTTACTTATAATTTAAGATTATAGGAAGAGAGATATTATTTAAAAAAAAAACAATTAAGTTTCTTTCAAAGCTCATTAAGAAGCTGCTGCTTCTCCCAAGTCTCTATCTCTCTCTTCCTCCTTTCATTTAGGTCATCCATGGCTATAACAAATCATACCACCACCACCATTAACAACCACACACAACACCTCTCATCTCCTCCTCCTCCCTTCAACTACAACCATGACCCAACCTTCTCCCCGCTCCTCATAGTCATCAGCTCCGGCGTGCTTGCCGCCTTCCTGGCTATAAGCTGCTACTCCATCATCTCAAAGTACTGCCTAAACACCACCAACACCAACACCAACCAGCAAGAACAAAACTCATCAACTTCATCAGGTCTTGACAAATCAATCATGGAGAAGATAATGCCTCACAGCTACAAACTAAGCGATGCTCCGATTATTGGCACTGAGTGTGCAGTCTGCCTCGCTGAGTTCTCCGACAGTGAGAGCCTCCGCTGCTTGCCGCACTGTGGCCATGCATTCCACATACCTTGCATTGATTCATGGCTCAAGTTGCATGCAAACTGTCCAGTGTGCCGTGCTTGTATTGTTTCCACTACTAGTGTTGCCATTATTACTAATGAAGGAGAGACAAGCGTAAGGAATAGTGATGTTGATATTGTATAATAGTGTGTGTGTGTGTGTGTGTTTATTTGAGAGACAATGGAGAGAGAAGAGAAAAGAAGATTGTATCATCAATTCATATTCTTTCTTTTGTTTATCTATTGATCATTCTCTATATTTGAAGACATGAGTTTGAGTTTAGTCTTCTTTAGTTATCAGTTATTAATGAAAAAGTTTGTGATTAGGAATTTCTTCCATTTTTCATGGTGACACAGAGTTGTTGAGGAGATGGAAGCTGTTTTTACTTATTAATTTGTTTGTGTTTCTGATAATTTGATTGTGGGTTTTGAGTGATATTGTTTCTGTAATCAAGTGTTTTGGATTTTTGAGAAGATATGAACTCATAGCTGAATTCATGTCTTTCTAGCTCCATTGAAGAAACATCAATCATACTGATTTGCTTAATTGATTTGCTGCAGATATATATGAAGAACTGTTTTCTCTTTTGTTTTTTTGTTTGGTGAATGGAGTCCGATTGGACTAGCTACTCATTACAGAATTCCTGAAGGTTACAAAACGAAGTAGTAAAAAGTTTTCTAAGTGCTAATGGCATTGCATATATGTCTCTAAATATTTCTAGATCTCCTATCCTTCTAGCTGATTTAGCCATCTCATCCGCTGCATTGTTAATCTCTCTTGGGATGAACTTTATCTCTCAATCTCTGATTTGTGTTGGCAGAGCCCGACATATCTTCGTTGTATCCTCGGTTCGCCAATTTTGGTCTTTTCCACCCTCTTGTAGAGTTTTTAATATCCATAGGTATATGTGTATATGAGTGCGTCAGTAGCTCCAATTTGTACCGGTTGTTCTAGATCTTCTTTCACAACTTTCATCTCCCCTTCAAATACCAATTTATCCATACATGTCCTCAACCTTGCAATGTAGAGTTTTCCCTTATTAGTTAGAAATGTCACGCCCCGACCCGGATTCCAAGCCTCGGGCACGTGCACAGACCGGTTGTACCCAAGTAGAGGCGCACCTCACTCGGATACAAGGCTTAGCTAGGTAGTTCAATAACAGTTAAAAGATAATAATAAATCCAAATAATATAATCAAACAATCCAGAGTTTTACAGTGGAAATAAGAATGAAAGGTTCCGTCACCCTACATAGTTCAAGGCCCTACAAACATAAACCTCACACACATGAAACACATGAGGTCCTCAAACCTCCGCAATGATGTCCTCAATCCCTCGTATCGCTCCTGAGTCAGAGTCAGCTACTCCTTAGGACCTGAAAAGAAGAAGGAAAGACAAGTGAAATGAGCTTTCGAAAGGAAAGCTCAGTAAGTACCCCGAATACTTTGAAATCAACAATGACAACAAAGAAAAGTAACCCAACTGAAACACGTAAACACATTCAAGAACAAGACCAAGTCAAACATACAAGGGTCACAATTCAAGTCTCAACCTATCCAATGAACACAATAACACAATAGGGAGTTCAACAGTGAACAACAAGGCATCCAAGAAGCTCTCGAGTCATCTCCCAGCAGTCATCAGCCTCAGCCGATTGTTGACGTCAATCGAAAGCAGACCCTCGAGTCCGGTAGCGCTACTATCACCTATATGTACATACACGGTCAATGTATCATCCCACTGATGGGTGGACAACCAGAGTATCCTCCCTCTGACAGAACTACAAGAGGACCAGGGTGTCCTTGCCATGGACACCCACACGTAACTGCACCAAGCAAGAGATTCCGCAAGAATAAGAAAGAACTGGCACTCACCTACCCAGCCAACTCACAAGCACACATGTGTCTATGGTCAAGTGCCGATCAACATGTAAGTGTGTTCACTAATCACGAGTTCAAAACAATGGACATCAACGTCCACAACCAGACACATACACAAATATGGAAACAAATATCCAACAAGTACAGAGAGAAAACATGTGTATGTGCAATCAGTGAAACATGATAAAAAAAGCATGGTAACAGCAAACCAAAAAACTCTTAAACAATGAAGCAAGATCAAGAACACTCAATCACACAAAGCCAATAAATCCAAAATTGGGTGGGAACTAGGCAAGAGTACTTACCTTAATCAAAGACGCCTGGAATCACATGAGACTTTCTCCTGACGTGTCTCCACACTCTACGTCGGTATCTGGTAGTAGAGTCTATATGAGTAATGCAAGAACTCATAAACCCTACATGTCAAGATGCACATGAATGACTCACTAATGGGTCATAGCCTAACTAAATGGGCCCACCTACTCTGTTGGACACGACTAGACCTAACCTTATTTGTATTTGAAGGTGAGTTTATCATTAAATGACCAAACCCCCTCTATTCAACCAAATATGTTGTTGTACTCTAGTGGTTAAGACTTCCCATTGTCATTGTGGAGACTTGGGTTCAAATCGTAGCACCTACAATTTATATCATTCTCTTTTGTAATTTACTAACCAAGTTCAAGACTTGATTAGACCCAAGTCATATTTTATTTGATTAATATGACTAAACCTAATCTTTTATGTTGACTCGACCCAACCCATTAACCTTGGTGTTTAGTACTTAATCTATCTATCCATCATCATTATCTTGTTAACAACTCAATCAAGTACCACCCTTATCCTCTACTCACAATTCACAAACAACAACCCCACATCATAAAGTATTAGCAATAAGAATAGGGTAGGTACATGCAACTTAGTTCTTCTTATTCAACCTAAGATTGGTGTCAGTAGATCAGTACCACATTAAGTGTATATACCTACCTACAGATTAAGGTTTAATCATGTTCTATGGGTTGCTCATTAGAGATGAATTGAACCATCATATACTTAATCTATCTCATCCCGTAAATACACTCACCTTACCCTATCTCATCAAAGAGTAAAGTATCCTCTCTACCTGCACCTTCAACAGACAACACTAACTATATCCAGTCCTTTTAGCTTAGTTGACACAACCAGAGCCATAAACGTCCCATATGATCTTAACTCTAGTTTGCTCATATGTGACCCCAGGAACCCATATCCCTCATCAAAAGGAACTCCACATGCCCATTGTTATTCTTCTCAAAGCCCAAAAGCCTGGTTACTATGCTGTGAACTTCAACCCTATTCTCATTATCTAACAGTTAAGAGAACCAGATCCTAATAGAGGCCACAACTGACTCATTCCAAGCTGAATAGTGAACCACCCCAATCCTAAACCTATGAACACACTACTAGACTCTCCCACATTCATACACCTTGACCCTTGGTCTATTCATACCCTACCATAGCTGGGAAAAAACTGTGGCTTCTCACACGTAACCATGCATGTATCGTCCTTATTACCAGGCCTTAAATAGGTGGTTCCTCTTTTGTAAGCTCATGCCTGCACGTACAACCTCTTCCTCAACTCAAGTAAGGTTTATCTAGACCTTGATCCCTACCCAACCACTATCTAACAGAGAGGTTAGTTCCCTATTAATGACACATCAATTGGCCCAAACCAACGCTTTCAAAGGAGTTCGGCATGCTTACCGGTGATTGGCGGTTTGTGGTGCTTGCGAGTAACGCTCCTCCGATCATAGACGACGCAGAGACGGGAAGCAACCTGATCGCATGAGGGAAGGTTATGGTGGCGGCGTTGGTTCTTGGATGGTGACTAGGGTTTGAGGATTTGCTTCTATATTTATAGACGCAGTGGGGAGCTTTTGGATAAGGTTTATCTCTCGCTGATGGGATTTATCTCTCAGTTTATAACTCTTTTGCAGTTGTTTGACAGAGAGGATAAGGCTTACGCGGTGGCGACCCTGTGAAGAAGAGGTTGGCACTGTCTCGTGATCAGCTTTTGTTCAAATGGGTGGTTGGACTTTCATTCCCGCGTGGGTAGCCGTACATTAGTTGGAGATTAATGAGAATCTGTTTCCAAACCCGTTTCCCTCCCTATCCTCATGCGTTTTTCTCAACTGTGTTGCCATTACAGTTGGATCATGAATTTATTCTATAACAAACACTTCATCCAGCTGTCCAAGTCATTCAAAAGAGAATTTCATGCATAGTTGTCATATGGGTGTTAAATTTCAAAACATCATCTTATTTTAATCATTTGTATATATTAAAGTATATCCATCCCATCTATCAAATCAAATTTAATATATATATATATATATATATATATATATATATATATATATATATATATATATATATCCCATCTAATCCGATTTTTTTTATCTATAACCATTGATTCATATCTTTAACCAAATAAAAATAAAATAAAATATTTATTCATTTAACTAATTAATTAAAGAACACTAAGAAAACATTTATTCCCTAATTAATTAAAGAGAAATTAGGAAACTTTTATTCCAATAAAAGTGCAATTAAATCCAACCTTGGGGACTTTCATTCATTAACCTAATAATTAAGGAAAATAACTAGAAAAAGATAATTCCCTAAAATCTTCGGATTTTACAAGAATGATATAGGAAATACATGTTGTGTTACATCGCTTTACCCATAAGGCATCAGTAAACATTATATATCTATAATTTTCCTTGCCTAATTGTGTTTAGTTCTCTCTCTCATTTCTTCAATAGGTGGTTGTTTTTAATTGTATTCAGCTCTAGTGCCACAACTATGTTCTAGAATCAAAAGTTTGTCCCTTGAAGATGAGATTATACTTAGATTTTCAGATATGCAAAGTGTGTACGTAGGATATTATGCCAGTCTCCTCAACTAGTAGCCTATGGATTCTAGTCTTCCTCTTACTTATCCAGAGACCCTGTGATATGTCTTCTTGCAGCATGTCACATTGCTGCAAGCAGCCCTTCAATTTTACTTCCTCCCAAACCTGTCTTGCCCACCTGCACTTGAAAAGTAGATGGTAAATTGTTTTGTTGTTAAGTTGCACATTAGGCATGCATGGCTCTTCTGGGCCAATGCTCATCCTATACAAATGATCCTTGTTGATAGTTTCCATTGAAAATTTTTCAAAGGAACACTTGGATTTTAGGATCCACATTCAGTTTCTAGAGTGCCTTCTAGCCTTTCCATTTATTATCCTCTTTAGTTCCCTTGAGTTCTTCATAGATTGTTGTTGTGAGGGCCTTTCATGTTGTTCCAGGTATCCATTTCCACATGTTATTCTTCAGATTATGGTTCACCTTCTTACTGAGTATATTTTGAATAATTGAAGGTACCGAAAATGTCATTTCTCACCTCTAAATCCTAGTTATTATAGTCTAGTAAATTCTTTACTTGCGGGTTAGTTAAGTCATAGTTCATACTAATGAAGGTTGACTTGATTTGGATTGGCAGGTCAAAAATCTATGGATCTTGAAGTAAAGAGTTAGTAGGGATGATATTTTATGGACCTACATTTCCCATTAGTGGCAAATAATCCCCCTTGTTTATTAGTGTCAAATAAAATATATATATATATATATATAAATGGTGTCGGGAAGAGACACAATAAGTAGGGTTAAAACTATATTAAAGTCTTATAATCTTTCTTTATGTTGTTTTGTAGAAACTAGGGAAGATGGACCTAGGATATTTAGATTATGTAAACATTTTACAAGATATTGGCACTGGGTGGCGGTACTAACTAAGATGTGCTCGGGTGGTATCATTACACTATGACGAAAAGGTATTGGAATGCTTACCCCAATGACGAATTCTAGGTATGTACTACATTATTTTGATGTAAAGAAATCTTGGTTATTGTCAGTTAACAATAGTTAGAGGATAGAGGAACAGAAGAATGTATGGCTAAAACTTGGTAGCCTCTCAGGTTGTACGGAGCCATGACTCATTATGAGCGACTTCAAGAGGCCAATTTTGTTTTCTCTAAAATTAATTGCATGTAAAATTCCCATAAGCGGCATTCCCCTTATTGTTTCCCCTTAGCGGCATGTAAAATTAATTGCATGTCTCCAAGTATAGACCGGAAACTTTGTTTTCATTAATAATGGTCTAACAATTAATTTTTCCTCCTTCAATTGGTTTCTGAACAAGAACCACATATATCTCATTTGAGAGTTTTTGGATATGGAGTATACGTCCCAATTGCTCCCCAACAAAGAACTAAAATAGGCCCTCAAAAGAAATTAGGAATATATGTTGGATACGAATCTCCTTCTATTATTAAATATCTTGAGCCATTGATAAAGGATGTTTTCATGGTTAGATTTGTCGACTATGATTTTGATGAGATAATTTTTCCAACATTAGGGGAAGAAAATGGAAAAAAATGAAAATGTTGGAAAAAGAAATTACATGGAATGCTCAAAGTTTAAGTCATTTTGATCCTCACACAAAACAATGTGAACAGGAAGTTCAACAAATAGTTCTTTTACAGCGAGTTGCAGATTAACTACCAAATGTATTATCTGATTCAAAGAGAATAATAAAATCACACATACCTGCAGAAAATACCCCAATTAGAATCAATGTCCCGGAAAGACCTTCTATAACAAATACATCTAAAGTGCCCCTGAAGCATGGAAGACCAGATGGTTCAAAAGATAAATCCTCAAAAGAAAAGGGGAACAAATGATCATGTTCCCCATAAAGAAAAGGCGGATATTAATAAAATGGGCATTGAAATAAATGATAGCAAACTTCACGAAAAAATTTAAGATCCTGAAATTAATGAGGAAAATCAAGAAATTTCAATAAATTATGTCTCAAGTGGAAAAAAAGGGACCTAAAAGATACAACTATTGACAATATTTTTGCATATAATGTGGCATTTGATCTTTTGAAAGAAAATGAGGATTCTACGCCAATCTATTAAGGAATGTCGACAAATAATGGATGCGACATAACCAAGATTTCTTTACATCAAAACTGCTCGTTTGCTTGTATTGCACTTTCAAAACGAGCAGTTTTGAACCCATAATTAAAACAACTGGAAATGTTAAATCAATAGAATACAAATGGGTATTTGTGTGAAAATGAAATGAGAAAAATGAAATTGTTAGATATAAGGCAAGGCTCGTCACACAAGGGTTTTCACAAAGACCTTATATTGATTATGAAGAAACGTACTCCCCTATAATGGATGCGATCATGTTTCGTTATATAATTAGCCTTGCAATACATGAAAAATTACATATGTGATTAATATATAGATGTTGTTACTGCATACTTATATGGTCTGCTTAATAATATATATATATATATATATATATATATATATATATATATATATATATATATATATATATATGAATGTCCCGAAAGGATTTAAGATGTCTGAAGCATGTAATTCGAATTCCCGGGAAATTTATTCAATTAAATTACAAAGAAAAATTCTATGTTTTGAAACAATCTGGACATATGTGGTAACGTCGCCTCAGTGAGTATTTGTTAAAGGAAGGGTATAAGAATGACCCTATCTGCCCATGTGTGCTCACAATGAAATCCGGAAAAGGATTTGTGATAATTGATGTGGAGGTTGATGATTTAAATATAATTGGAACTCCTGAAGAGCTTCCAAATACTATTAATTATTTAAAAAAGAATTTGAAATAAAGGATCTTGGGAGAATGATCGAGCCGATACTACCGCAAGTGTACGGGTTGGACAAGTAGTAAAGTGGACTGTGAAGAGTCGGATGTTGAACTACAAAGACAGAGAAATACTAGTACTATCTATCTATTATCTATTTTAATTAGAAATTTGTGGTTTCCTAAACTAATCTGTAAAATCCATGATTTTATTGAATAAAAGGGATTTAAAATTTTCCTCTATTTAAATTTCTAATTTATTTTGAAAAAGGGCATTTTGGGGATTAGTATAAGTCCCAAGGGTATTTTGGAACATGTGGGCTTGGAAGAGTTCAAAAAGAATAAATAAATTATTTCATAATTTATTTAAGTAAATTAGTGGTTAATTTAATTAAATTAGGAAACCCTCCAAGTTGATCATGATTGGACTAAGTAAGGAATTAAGGTTAAATTAATTAAATCAAGATTAATTGGGAAATATTCTAAGTTAGTATGATTGGGTTTAATTAAGGAAGGAGGTGAAAATTAATTTAAATAGTGAATTTAAATTAATTGGCTGCCAAGGACTTGTTAGGGATTTTATAAGGATTGGGGGAGTTCAAAGAAAAAGGGGTTGTCTCTGGTGAAGGACCTAACTGTAAAATAGAAAAGACAAGGGACTTAAAAGAAGTTTTGCCTCTCTCACAAGGCAGGGACCCGAAGGCAAATATGGAAAAAAAGTAGGGGCTCTTGCGCAAAAGACCAAGGCTGATCTCTGTACATCTGGTTGGACGGCTAGGATTAAACCATCCGTTAAGAATCGATCTCAAGGCGCAAATCCAATCGTTCAATTTCTCATAAGGAATAGCAGTTACTGCCTCTCACCGGCGGTCGCGGCTTCCGGCCGCGGTGTGATTTGATGGAGAAACCCATCCGCGGTATGCGGACACTATTCTTCTTCTCGGTAGCGCCATCGTAGATTCAATCTCTCTGTTTATGGAATGCGCTGGATTTGGGAAGACGGGGGGGGATGATTGGCGAGTGAATCTTCTTGTCAAGGATATCGATCTGGCCGAGATCTCCCATGACCCTCTATAATCTGGGGACACTCTCTGGGCAGTGTCACCATTGAACGACGGCAAGATCAATTGCTCCGTGAGAATTCAAGGGAGGAAGAAGAAAGGAGGAAGGTGCTCTCGCAGTGACGACCAGGGAATCGAGAACAGAGGAGAGGAAGACAACCACCTCCCTACTCATCTCCGACGAGCTGTGGAGCCTCACGAACACGCTACCATCTTCTCCGGTGAGTTCTAGTCCTTCTTTCCTTCTATTTTTCTGTCGAGCATGCATGGTAGGGCGATGGCTAGGGTGACGGACGTCGGAGGTCCACCAGCATTCCTTGTCGGACTCCGTTGAAATTTGGCCTGGAAGCCGGAACGCCTTCGGGGGCGTGCGCCGCGTGCGCCTGCAAATCAGTGGGAGGAAAGGGGACGGCCAGCCAGAGGGGGAGGGCCTCGGGGCTGAGACTACGGCCCGCGAGCCCGTCTGGAACTTCTTGGCGGCGATGACGACGGACGGCACGCGGCAACTCCGCATGGTGGCGGGCGTGGGTTCAACTCCGGCGAAGTCTCGGCCTGGGAATAGAAGAGAAAGAGAGAGAGATAGGGATTAGTTAGATAGTTACTTTAATTAATTATTGGCTAATGGTGGTTAGTATAATTAATTAATTATCAATTAACTAAAATAATTTGTCACATTAATTAATTAGTTTATCAATAACTATTTGATTAGTTAGCTAGCTAACTAGAGATTTATCAAGTGGGATAAATAACTAAGTATCTAGTTAATTAACTAGTTAATGGAATGGCAACTAATTAGATAATTAGTTAAAGTTAACTGTCGTAGTAGTTAACTAACTGGAAGGTTTAAACAAATGGGATAATTAATTAACTGATTATTTGGTTAATTAAATTGAATGAGAGCTAATTGGATGATTAGTTTAAATCAAATAATTTGGATATCAATTGGCTAAATGGGCTTGAATAATAAGATGTGGCCCAACCAAGTAATGGATTGAATTTAGTGGGTCCAGCCAAGTAGCCAAGTTGATTTAAAATTAATTAATTAAATAATTAAGTTATTAAAATTAGTTTAATTAATTAAAGCATGGTTAAGTTTAATCAAGTTTGGACCAATATTATTTAGTTAATCGGGTTTGATCAAGCCAAGTTGGGCTTGGGTTCAATTAGCTGGTTGACTAAGTCTAACTAAGTTAAAAGAAATAAAAAGAAGGAAAAGGAATGTAAGGGTGGGGGTTTGAACCAAGGACCCCCAAATAGGCTTAGTGGGCCTTAACCACCAGGCCACTCTTCTTTTGTTTACAAATGGTTAAAATTGGTCATTTAAGGTAAAATGACGTGGGAACGCAAGGGAAGGCTCGCACGCAGGACTCAAGCCCGATAGAACATGCATCATAAATATAGTATTTATAGACATGTACTTTTATTGAGTATAGACATGGTCTTGACAGATTTTGACTTGGATGCGTCGAGAGTCAGAGTGGAGCCGCGAGACTTTGTGACTTTAGAGTAAGTACTTACGCTTGTACCCCGATCATTTATTGATTGGTTTCTTGACTTTGATTGCATGTTTGAGCATGCGCTTGTTCCTCTCTTCGGAGATCTTATTGACATGTCTTTATTGTGACATATTGCTTTGTTATTCATACATGCTTCCATGATTTGTTGAAATCTATATTTAGCATGTATTGTTATCGGATGTTGGGATCCCTACTTGTTCTGTTTCTTCGTCCCCGGATTCAAATGGGCGAGGTGAGCTGGGACTTTTGCAGGCGTTGGGACGGGACACCCCGGCGTTCAGGCACTCGCCGTAGGGAGAGTGCTCACCGGATTGTCCCCTCGCCATTCAGTGGGGTCGATCACTGACCGTGTCGACGTAGAGAGGTGGCGCTACTGGGCATCGACGAGGGCCGTAGCGACCAGATGGTCGTTTTCTCAGCAGGTTCGCTGATGGTACTGACCGGGGGAGACGTTTGTGGAGCTTCCTTTGGAACTCATAGCTAGGAGTCGATATCTTGATTATTTTTGTGATAGACTCCTAGGGTTTATTACTAGGGGCTTGCCCCGAGCTTGATTTTGATATTCATGTTTCATTGATATCATATTTTCTTAAACCCCGCAGGGGTACTTACTGGGCTTTCCATTCGAAAGCTCATGCACTTGTTTTCTTCCTGTTTACAGATCCTGAGGTGTAGGACTCTAGTTCGCAGGAGCCGATCGTGGGTCGGGTAGATTGCTGAGGTCCGAGGACCCTGTCTATTTTCTTGTTCTTAGTGAGACTTTTTTATTTGTAGGTCCCTTATAGGGCCTAGTGTTTGTACGGTATTTGAACCCTTGTTATTGTTATTTCCGCTGAACTCTGTTTTTTTCGAATAAATTAAGTTGTTTTATTTGCATTATCTGCTTTACTCACTTAGGCCTTGTACCCGTGTGGGGCCCGTCTCTACACGGTTACGGCCGGTCTGCACACGTGCCCGAGGTCCCGGGATCGGGTCGGGGCGTTACATAATCTAATCACTAAAACTAAGGAAACTAAGAATCGACACTCAATATCGATAGGGTGAAGTCTTGAGGTAAATAATCATAGAAATAGGGTATTAAGGCAATGAATCCCTCTTGGGTTTTCATAAAGATAGGCAAAGGATTTTAAGGTTAATGGTTGCAGAAAATTGGACCAAGGATTCCTATCGTGCTTTCATCCTTCTCTTGAGGCGATTACTAACCTAATACCCTCACTGATTGGCGTTTTAGGGAATCTAATTCTTGGAAGGATTATGGGAACAAGGCATATTAAAGATTCGTTCTCCTAAGTGCCCGATCTCTCGGAGCAATCACAATCCTCTCTAGTGAGGTACGCTCGTACACTGGGAGGCTTTTGCTTCTTCCCTCGGTGTGTCAGATTGGAAATCCGGGTTGTAGCATCATAGACCCCCAATTCAATGAATAACACTCAATAGATCTCAAATTTAAAAGCAACTAATTAATCATTAACATCCAATATCAAAAATAAACACTAACCCTAGGGTTCATCATGCCCAAATACCTAGAAAGTTAGTTCCCTATCAAAGGGGAAACCAAATCCAATACAAGCAGATGAGAGAACATCAAAATAAACAAAGAAAAACCTCCATCTGATGTTCCCTCCACAGTTGGGACGGTGATTGGACCATTGATTTTAAATCTCCCTCCAAGCCTCGCCGTCGGAGAGTGCTTGATAATGATGCCCTCAAAACCCTAGCCGTTAAGGTCTTCAAAAGATCTTCAATAATATCCAAGAAGCCTTCCCTAACCCTAAAAATCGGTATTTATAGGGTTTACAATCATAGAAAAGTACATGACACATGTTGGGTCCGTGTTGGCCCAGTCCAGGCTGAAAAATCATGAAAAACGGGCCCAAAAATAGCCCAAACGGGCATCAGACGGTCCCGTTTAAATCACAAAAGGAATGAAAACACTGTAGAAAGGTCGTAAACGAGCCCGTCTAGCACTGTAGACATACGGTTCCGTCTGGATACCCGTCTGCCTTGCTGATGAAATTAGATTTTAATGTAGCTACAGTAAAGTATGGGAACACTGTAGCACCCATATGCCTTGCCCGTCTGTTTTTCTGGAGGGTCCAAAAATACTCATTTTGACTCCAAATCTACGGGGAACTTTTCCATAATGTATGGAAGTATTTGTAGGTCCTTTGTAGCTCCTAAAATTGATGGTTTTTCTCTTAAAATAGCTTCAAAAATCTTCTTTCTCCCGAGATACCTCCATTATGCCATGTTTATCAAAAATATCCCTAATTAAGTACCAATGTGCTAGATTTTCACCAAATAGCATGTGTATGTTAATGTGAGTGAAAGTGATAAAATTATGACTAATGAAACGCTTATCAGAGAATAAAATTTTGTCTCGACCTACAACTCGAACACTTAGAGGGTGGTATTTTTATCTACCAAATCAACATATACAAAAAGGGTTTTCCAAAGATTTAATATGGATAAAGCATATCCATTAACAAGCCCAATAGTTATTCTATCCCTTGATATTCAGAAAGACCCTTTTCGACCTCGAGAAGATAACGAACAACTACTTGGTCCAAAAGTACCATATCTTAGTGCAATTGGTGCTTAGATGTATCTTGCTAAATATATTCGGCCATATATAACTTTACTATAAATTTATTATCAAGATATAGTTCTGTATCAACACGGAGACATTGGAATGGTATTAAACATATACTACGTTATCTTTGAGGAATAGTTGTATTAGTTTATTTTATACACGTGAATTAGAAGGGAAATTGATTCGATATACTGATGCAGGTTATTTATCTAACTTGTACAAAGCCAGGTCACAAATTTGTTATATGTTTACACATAGGGGAACGACTATATCATGACGTTCTATGAAGCAAACCATAGCTGCTACATCTTCAAATCATGCAGAAATACTTACAATTCATGAAGCAAGTCATGAACGTATTTGGTTAAGATCAATGACACACCATATTCAAGAAACTTGGGGTTTGTTGTTCTAGAAGGACACACCAACAATATTATGTGAAGACAATGCAGCTTGTATAGCTCAATTAAAAGGAGGATTTTTCACTCATGATCTAGAGCAAAATGGTGTTATTAATATTCTAGAAAATACAATCCAGTGAAAATCTTGCAGATTTTTTCACTAAGGAATTTACCCACTTCAATTATTAAAAAATTTGTTTGAAAGATTAGGATGTCGCCTCAAGGATCTTCAATAATGTTCTTTTCAGAGGGGTCACATTGTACTCTTTTTCCTTCATCATAGTTTATCCCACTGGATTTCCTTGACAATGTTTTAATGAGGCAGCACAGATGCATATATTTGGAAAACTATATTTGTTTTTATTTATTGGGATTTTTATCCAATGGATTTTTTTCCTTAATAATGTTTTAACAAAGCATATATATTCCTACATGAATGCCTATTATGAGGACTTTTAGATTTTTAATAACCATTATGGTAATCTTTAGTTTTCAATAACCATAATCATAATCTTTGGCCTCCCACCATAATGTTGGCCTTTGGCCTTTCGTTGTAACTTTTATATATATCTTAATATATTTCCAAAGAAGAGGATAAGAGATAAGAAGGAGAAGAATTCCCCTTCATTGATTTTTCTTCCTCTTTACTAGTTTTATAATATAGAGATAAGAAGAACCCATATACATTGGTTTGCATATTGTTTTGGGAAAATTATCTTTTAGTCTCTGGCACTATTAGATACTATTCCCCACCTAAAACACACACACTCAAAATACTATTACACTAAACCTCTACAAACCCCCAAAGGGACCTATAGATAATTTGGGTACTATTTAAGGGACTAAAAGTTAAATAACTATATTGTTTTTTTAATACTATTAGTTTATTAAGCCAATAAATTAGGTCTATTTATTTTAAAATTTTATTTTCTTCAGCAAAATATGAATTTAATTTAAATAAATGTTAAACAACCATTATAAATATTTGCAAATAAATAAACCTTTTTTCATATATAAAAAATCTTCTTTTCCTTCTCTGTGTCGGTCTCGTCGCAGGTAAGCAAGACCGCTTTCGTCGACTCTCTTTTCCCCTCGTTCTATACGAGGCTTCCGTTGAACCCTAACTTAGATCCCTAAATCGGTGCATATTCTCATTCGTCGGCGGTAGGCGGCGCTCTTGCTCGGTGAATCGGCGTCTCGAGAGCTCCAAGATGGTGGCGGCGAATCAGGAAATGGCGGCGTACTGCTTCGATACGCTTGTGGCGCACTACAATAGCGAGGAGGTGCCGCTCCCGGCCTTTGATGAAGGGGAGCAGTAAGAATCCTCTTCATACTGTGTTTCTCTCTCTGTGATCCGATCAATGCTCATCGTGTCTGGATCGGATTTGATGGGGTTTTGTCTCGATTTTCTTCGTTTTCTCGTGAATCATGGTATTGATGGCTTTTGGCTCTTTGATTGCGCGGAAAGGGTTTGTGGCCCCTTCAATGTCTTCTTCAATTTCTATTGGAGAAAATTTGTGATTTTGTGGGTTTTGGTGGTTTGGTTGTATTACTTAACTAGAATTGTATTACTTCTGCATGGTGTTGTTTAGCTCTATAATGTGAAATAGTGTGACATCTTTTGAAAAGAGGTGTTAATGCTGATTGTATAAAGGGCAGCCCGGTGCTACAAAGCTTCTGTTATGCACAGGTCCTGGAAAGGGTCGGACAGCTGTTTCCACAACTTGACCTGTGAACTTCAGGTCACATGGCGATAATACTGGCTCCTCTTCTTAATACTGATTGTATGCTTTATGAAATTTAGTTTAACATATCATATGCATGTTTAAATAATTCTTGAACTTGTAGCCTAACAATATCATACACCTGCATACTCTAATGGGCTCCAGGTCTTCTGGGTGTTTCTTTTTCCAATTTTGGATACATAAGTAACTAATGCTTTTCTATCAATCTTTTTAATCAGTTAGCCTAGAGGTACAAACACCTTCTGTCCAGAGGTCACTAGTTCAAATTTTATGTGCAGACTGTTTCAAAAGGATTGTGTTGTACAGTTAATAGGTTGTAACAGTATCATTGAAATCCTACTTAAGTGGATAAACTAGTATTATCTCGATTGTAGATCACATACTCTTTTTGTGTTTCAGCCCATTGTTTGTTACTTGGAAGAAAGCAGTGAATGGTGGAGAGCCACGCCTACGGGGGTGCATTGGAACTCTGGAAGCACGTGACATAATCACTGGGTTTAGAGACTATGCATTAACTAGGTAAATTGTTTTATGCTTAATTGATAATTTACCTGCAAGTTGATGTGCCTGGTTCAATTGGGAGGATGAAATTGTTTGTGGATTTTTTTCTTTTTTGTATTTTCTATATTGATCTTTAAGTGTTATTGGCTAGTTGAGAAGATCAATTGTTTGATAAGATTGGTACATTATTTGGAGCTATGTGTAATTATTTTTCTTGCAGCACTACTATTTGTATTTAATTTGAATTTTGAACTACTTGGGTATTTGTGAGTTCCTTGCTTTTTATAGTAGCATCACATGGCATGCTCTAGATTTTGAAGTATGAGAAGCAATATATTTTTTCCCCCAATTTGCATTGTCCCCATCATTTGCTGTAGTAAAAATCATAGTTTGAAACAACTTTGTACCGATTCAACAAAAGACTCGTGACAATGTTCTCTTCTTTTTTGTGGAGGCATCATTGTTGAAGGTTATGTTCTATCTTCATTCTGGATATTGATGCTCTGATATTTTATTACAAACATAATATTCAATCTACGTGATAAACATAGAGTATTTTGTGGTAAGATATTGTAGTTTTTCAAAATGATATAGGTTTAGAGCGAAAATGTCTGTTATAGATTGAAATGCTTCAACAAAGCACACAAATGCAGAGTAAGGGTATTCCAGAAAGCAGTATCAGTATGTGTGTTAGTGTGTGGAGAGTCCTATCTTTCTGTTTGGTTGTTTGAACTTATGATGAAGCTAGAGAACTGCCCTCT
Organism: Dioscorea zingiberensis; assembly: GCA_026586065.1. Taxonomy (NCBI): domain Eukaryota; kingdom Viridiplantae; phylum Streptophyta; class Magnoliopsida; order Dioscoreales; family Dioscoreaceae; genus Dioscorea; species Dioscorea zingiberensis. Next base: position 39,295,198 of record CM048824.1, read on the forward strand.
ATTCTCATTATCTACTTTTGTCCATGTTTTCATTTCTGGTAGTAGAGGCTTTTCTATCTTCATAAAGTTGGTATACTCTAAAATTATGTAGCTTGGAGAAAGTAGTGAATATAAAATTTGCTTAAGGCTATGAGATGAGTCTTAGATCTACGGAAAACATTTATTATCGTGAAATCTCTGTAATGATTTTCTTTCCATCATCTTGTAGTGCTCTGAGGGATCGGCGCTTCCCTCCAATACAGGCTAAAGAAATACCATATTTAGAATGTACAGTTTCTGTTCTAACTGATTATGAATCTGCTCTCCACCACCTTGACTGGGAGGTTTGCTACTTCTCTTCATTTTAGTGTTCTTTTTAAAAGCCTTACTAAAGACAAACTAATATCTATTTAAATCCTGCCTATAGGTAATAGTGGTGTAAATAATTTGCCTATAACTAGTGAGATCTATCTGTTGAGTGGCAAAGAATAAACTGATTATATAAATTGATTGATACTGCTAGCTATTGATGTACTGAGCCATAACACATGGACCCTAACTTTATGTCATTAAAGGTTGGAGTGTTATTTATGCTGTTGACATGTATGAAATTCTTTGGACAACATTCTTTTTCCCTTTTGTCTTTATTTTTATTTTTTTTTAAAGATAAATGTGGATTTGGTAAAGGCATGCTTTGATCTGTTGACCTCTCGTTTTGAGAGCAAGGTACCAACTTTCCTTGTGAAATCTGTTCCCTTTGTCTATATTTCTATTTGATGTTTGTTAAGCCTCAGATAGGTATGCAAGCTTCTTCCTTGCCTTAGTCGCCAGGTTAGGTTTTGGCACCTAATGGATGCATATATAAATATACAGCCTTCACAACCTGAATTTGCTCCATTCTGAACCTATTTTTGGTGGTAAACATGATTTACAAGCTGATTCCAAAATTAAGTATTCAAGGATTTCTGTGGATAGACAAAGTAGTGATTGGAATAGTTTTCTCAGATTAGTGTGGTAGAATCTGGATTTCTGTTTATGCTTTAAAAGTCATTGTAACTTTCTTCTGTCTAGTGTTTTTCTTTTCCATTGTAGCTTTGGGGAGTAGATCCCTTGTTGCGTTTAATGCTTCTGACAAGCATTCTCACTCACTCAAAGTTGCCATGCTTAGTAGATTCTGGCTTTCAAAAGATGCTTGTTCAAAACATGATCATTATAAAGCCTTGGTTTATATTTTGAGTGAGCTGTTTTATCCATTAATTATATGTATATGTATACTTTATAGTTCCACAGATTTTGCTCCTTACCTGAACTCATGTTGATGTGACCCTGATAATCAAGTAGGAGAAGTTGGATTGCTGTATGTTGTCTGCTTATGCTTATAAAACCTCTAACTGTATTATGTTTATCAGGTTAACTTACCTCTATATTTGCTTGTCATGATAATATTACGATTCAAGAAAGAATATTAATGTTCCTGCAGATTGGAAAGCATGGTTTAATTATTGAATTTACTGACCCTGATTACAATACAAGACGTAGTGCAACATACTTGCCTGAGGTGGCTGCTCATGAAGGTACATTCTTTATCATCTACTTGTGCTTGCTTCTATCTTTTCTTTCCCAGTATTGCTGAACCAACACACCTGTGATTTCCTTGATTTGAATCCAAATTTCCTTTATTTCTTACATAAAAATCTAAAATTATGTTAAATTTCCAGAATTCCATTTATCCAAACATGCTGAAAAGCCGATCTATCTACCCGAGTTATATTTTGAACCTTTGAACATTTCTTGTTGAAACAGGTTGGACGAAGATGGAGGCCATAGACTCCCTGATGCGCAAAGCGGGCTACAATGGCCCCATCACGGAGCCACTCCGCAAGCGAGTTCGTCTCACCCGCTACCAGAGCACTCTCTACACCATGCCCTACAGTGAATATGTTGCCTATGTCAAGAATACTCGCGGGGCAGCCCCTGCAACTGCAGGGGCAGCGAAGCCTCACTATTGATTTATTGAAGCTGGCAAGGGTACATTACTCTTCAATTTACATGGGGAACAAGGATGTGATTTAGAATGCCATTCATTTCTCCATAAAATTGTTTCTTCAATTTGCAACTATAATTTCAAAACTGAAAGTAGGCAGTAACTGTGACTACTGGCCCTATTCAAGATGCTGTTTAATGACTATTTATTTAATAATGTGGAACTCTGTTTGTATGATGACTTCTTATATTTAATAGTTTGGAATCATGGCCTGGGGAAGTCTCTATTAATTCCTTGCTATTTATTCTGGCAATGATATGCTAAATGTTCAAAAATTAAATCCAATAATGAAATTAGTGCAATTCTTTTATGCAATATATATATATATATATATATATATATATGATAGGAGTGAAAATGGGGAGACACGTGGTCTTCATCCGAACAACCACGTGTTGAAATCATTAGGCTTCCCTTGTACAGATCTAGGTCCCTCTTGACAGCTTATCCATTCAGTGGCCTAAGATAATTTATCCGAAGACGGTTCAAGACAGTTTACCTATTCTTCGGATTTTTACAGTTTAACTGTTCTATGATGTGAACCGTTTGTTTTCCCTCCAACTCAAAGTTGAGCATCCATTCATCGACCCAAGGCAGCCCAACCCCCTGTTCTACGGTTCAAGAAAGTTCGCCCATTCATCAGTTCAAGACCGTTTATCCATTCTTCGATCTAGGATAGTTTGCTTATTATTCCATAGATCTTTCCATTCTTCGACCTACAACAGTAAAAAGGAAGAATCCCGAGGAACTTCTAGGTATTTGATAGTCTTCTAGAAGAACTTCCAACTGTTATTCAACTGACCTTCTAGAAGATTTATCAGCTGTTGCCTACCTGGAACCAGCTAGAACTTAGCTAGGGCCAGCCTGTCCAACAAATGGAGAAATACAAAGCTTGCGCCCCAAGGCACCGAAGCCTATAAAAGGAAGGAAGGAGCTCATTAGAATCAAGCAATATCGATACAGCGAAGCCCTGTCTCTCTGGAGATGTGTTCCTATTTTTGAAAATGTCATTCATTCCTTCCTTTTCTCCTCCTCCTCAGATCACAACAGTATTGTAAATACAATCATGCATAGTGGATTGAATCCCTTCCATGGAGCTGTGTTTTTTTCCCCGATTTTATAGGGGTTTTTCACATAAATTTGGTATTCTTTGTTTTTGATTTTTATTCTAATTTGATTTCCCCTTGATCTAGTCTTCTGTAATCAAACAAATTCAATCGTTGGATCAGAAGTGAGATCGAAACCATTTTTGACTCAACAAAATATATATATATATATATGTATATATAAGAAAAAATGGGTTTATGAGCTGGATATTAGATTTCAATTAATTTTGAGTCACGTCGGAATCTAAACTCTTACCAAAACCCTGATCGTAAGAGACTATTTTTAAGGGTTTTTTATTTTTTTAATAAAGATGGGTAAAATATGTTTTAGTGATAATAAGTAGGAACTATTATAGAATCGGGTTACATAACATATGTAAGTTGAAAAACAAGGTAGCTCCCGGGGATTATGTTTCTTAGTTGCTCAGACCTTGTCCTGTCAGTGTGTCCTTTTGGAAAGCTTCATTGCTTGTATTTCCTAAGTGAATGTTAAGCTCCTCTTTACTAGTGTCCTTATTGCCTCAAACTTTGGACTCTTTGATATATATATATATAACTTGTACTAAACCAAGATAGCATGAGAAATCAGTATAGCGAATGATTTTAAAAAACACATGTGATTTATCTTGAAAATATCGTTGGTTTCTTTCTATTTATGCACTATGTAATAACCATTGTGGTAGGTCTCATCCTCACCATAGAATTTTGTTCACTACCTTGGCAATCAAGGGGTGCTGACCCTAAATATTTTGCACAGTTCATGGCCTCATTGTGAGTCTAAATAGGTTCCCTTAGTGGTCCCGGGCGCTTACAATGAAGGAGCAAGATATGTATAAGTGTTTGACCAATTCGTTCTCATTGTCACATAAGAAACATGTTGTGTGTGCCTCTCCATTTTCTCTTGACTAGGTTGTCAAGAGTTAGGATATTGTTCTCCTTTGTCAGCGATGTGAAGAGCTTGATTTTCTGGGGACATGGGTGTTTCCATAATGTTTTAGGCAAGTTTCTTTTTATCCTTCCATCAATCCGGAATCAGTATAGTGAGTTAACCATGAATCTTCTGGAGGTCTTTAGTTTCCAACTCCTTTTATCGTTTTCTACTACTGGATATCCTCCAGGTAACTTTGGAGATTGAGTTATTCAACTGTTGTTGTCCTTGATAGTTGTCCTGGCCTTAGAGTAGGGGCTTCTAAGTGGATCATCTGCCTCTCCATGCATCTTGATTGAGGTCGATCGTTTGATGATTAAGGGTTGGTGTGAGGGCCATAGGTTCCATAGTGATTGTTCACTTACCCAATTATCCATCAAGACATTTAGGGTTTTATCATTGCTTGGGATCAATGTGATATCAGAATTGCCACCCATTCTTGGTAGATTCCTTTTCAGAAAAAATGTGCAGGCCATGATCGGCCTTAAAGGGTCGATGAAGCTTCTCCTCTTAAAATAAGCGTCTTTAGTGATTTTGAGGCATATTTTGACTTCCCCTATGAGAATTCTCCATCACCATTTCCATAATAGAGATTCATTGAAGTGTCTCAAGTTCAGTATTTCTCCTTATTCTTTTGGCTAGTAGAATTATGCTCAGTTGGCCAGGAGGTATGAGCGTGACTCTATGTTAGGGCCCTGCTAGAAAAAGTCCTTGTAGATGGCGTCATTGCTACGGATAGTCTATTCTGGTAAATAGTAGATCGACATCCAGTGGTTGGGGATTGCAGATACCATTGAGTTTAGTAGGATGATTCTTCTGTTGAGAGAAACTTTTTCATTTCCAGGATGTTATTCTGCCCTTGATTTTCTCTATGGGCCCCATCCAGTCTTTCTTCCTTGGTCTCCCTCCTGAAATTGGCACCCGTGGTATTTGATAGGAAGTGAAGCTAATGGGCAGTTAATGATCTGTGCGAGCCCCTCAAGGGTGTGTCCATATGTGGAGACTGGGATGATAATGACACTCTTAGTAAAGTTTATCGCAATCCGGAGAGTCCTCAAATAGGTAGAAAATAAGTTTAAGAATTCTGAATTGTGGTGCACTACATGTACAAAATACTAGCAAGTCATATGTGTATTGTAAGGTGGTAATGTCCTCCTAGCTATTTGTCCCAAGTCGGATGCCTATATATATCTCTGCATATGCAACATGTCCAAACCTTGTGAGTAGCACATTTGTTGTGAGGACGAATAAGAGGGGGGGATAGGGGATCCCCTGGTATATTCCTCTCTAGTGTATGACGTATCTTTCGTTTCTTGTGAGATGACCTTGAACCAAGCCCTTTGAGGATTTTCAGGTCATGGCTCGGGTGACCGTTTGCTACTAGTTGATAGGATTATTTCTGATTCCCTCCTTCTGTGGATCCTGTTTTTGGGTTCCAGGGCTTAAGTAGTTGAATGTCACCTCACCTCCAATGAGTTCGTCATAGTGTTTCGTGGTGGTGGCGGAAGTTGAGATGCATGTTGCTTAATATTCCGAAATGCTTGGGTTAGCACCTCGATCTTTTCTTTAAGAACTCGATGTCTCGAATCTTGAACTTTAGCCTTAGGGACCGTGCGCTGATCTTGACAAGTTTCTTCAACTTCTTGGATACTATTCCGCCCTATAGTGTTTTCTTCAACTTAATTAGGGATGTGACTTTGCTTGCCTCTTACCATGATCGAGCTCACAACTTCTTGGTCAAGAGGATATTCCCCATAGAGGGTGCCAAATTGTTGATGCAAATATCCACCCTTCCTTGGGATTTGAATAGATCTTGATCAATGAGAAAGATGGGTTGAAAATTATGGGAATTCTTCTGCCCTTTTGAGGGAAAGGTCGGTCACGGTCATTGTTTCGCCTTCCGGTTCCCATTAGCCTCCTAGATTAAGAACTCCTTCTAGAATTAGTTTTTACATATCCAACCATGTTTCGAAAGAGGAGAGAACAGTTGGAGAGAAAAGAAATCCAAGCTCTCATCCTCGGGGGTAACTCTCCGACGGTCAAGTTAGCACTCAGAGAGAGAGAGGGGGGGAGAGCCAAAGAGAGGGAGAGGGAAAGGTTCCTAAAGAAAGGTTTCGTCCTTACTAGGGTATTGAAGATCTCCTTTTATATCTTACTGACCTGACTCGCCAAATCTTGGCGCCATAGGAGATTCATTTCCCTTTGTTGGATGATTGATTATCCAAATTTCTGCCTTAGATCATGTCATGAGTCTAATTAAAATTCATGGATATTTTTTTCCAATATATATATATATATATATATATATATATAGAGAGAGAGAGAGAGAGAGAGAGAGAGAGAGAGAGAGAGAGAGAGATGAACTTTAACACAACCTTATTGCTAAATGATATAAATAAGAATTTTCTATTCTTTCTTTTCCCTTTCCATTTTTTATTCTTTTATTTTCATTTTTTTCTTTGACTAGCCTTATTTATTTATTAAAGAGGTAATTATTTATTAGTCCCTGGCACTATTTGGTACTATTTTTCACCCAAAACACAAACCCCCAAAATACTATTACACTAATCCCCTACAAACACCCCCAAGGACCCCAAGGGAAAAAAACAAACAGTGCCAAGGACCAATAGTTCATTATCTATTTATTTTTTTACGTAGTTTGAGCAATCCCTACTAAGCAAAACCATCATCTAGCATGACTTCGAAGACATCCAAGATTAAGGGTTTTCACCACCTCATTAGGTCACCACACCCAATGATGGGGAGATTAGGGTTTTAATGTAATCAATGTGCTACATTTGTAACCCAATTCTTGTAGACCTTTTGAAATTTTAAATAAATAAATATGATTTATCCATTTTTATATGGAAAAAATCATCACCTAGCTTAACGTTAACACATTATTTAACAAGCTTGTGTACTGCTCCCACATGCACTACAGCTGCATCCCCTGAGTTCTCGCATACTTATCTAAGCTATCAACCATGCCACCTCCCATGCTTCCATTGTCTTTCATCGGCTCTTCTCGTTTATTTAACTAACCTTATCAGTCATGGATAATAAAGATGAAGAACTATTCTAAAAATTTGCTTCAGTTTTTGTTAATTTCCATGCAGTATTATTTAATCTCTTATCAATATTTGAAGATTTAAATGAACATGTATTTTCTTTTTTTTATCCCTTTATATTTTTCATTTTTTATTCATTATAGTGTTTGTTATTGATCACATAGAAGAAGAAAAATAAAAATAAAAGTTTATTGTATTATGTTAGAGCTAAAATCGGATTAAGAACCTAATTTCAACTTAACAATTGAATTTATAATGATTGGGTGGCTATCCTAGTGAGAAATCAAACAAGAATCCAAGCAGGAGGAAAGAGAAACCAGATTTACGTGGAAAACCCCTAATCAACGGGGAAAAACCCACGGGGAAAAGAGATCTCACTATCAATCATCAAAAGTACAGAAGATCTTACATGAAATCCACAAATGGAAAGCAGGCAGAGGAGAGAAAGAGTGGATCATGATTCCAAATGGGCAGAGCTTCGCTACTTGGATTCAACTTGTCTGAATGAGCTATGATCCTGGCCTTTTATAGGCTTGGGTTGCATGCTGAGCACACTCCCTAATTTATTCACGTGTTTGCCGTACCGTCCCTAAGCCCCAAATTTAATCGACCGGCCGCTCTCCAACAGAAATCTTCTAGAAGGCCAGGCCGTCTGCAGCTGTACTTCTTCTATAAGGTTGAGGTCGATACGAGCAGCTATCCGTTCGGAAATACCTTTCCTGGCTGACACGTGTTGGTTTGGTGGAGTTCTTTCCGATCCCGATGAGTCTCGCAATGGTTTCAATATATCGGTTTTACATATCGGATTGGTAAAACATATCGTACTGTGTTGATCTGATCTGTATGAGAGGACTATATCAGATCGATCCAATGTGCTAATAGTAGAGGAATCTGCTTTGTTACCTTGATACGTGGTTTATTTGGATGGATGCCACGTGTCTCACCACTTTCATTCCTATCATATTATTTAAGGGTTAGTTTCCATATTCTATTATTTAATCCCTCAATTTTAGGTTGGTTGATAAATAAAATTGTGCCATAAAAAGTAATAATTAACTATTCATCTCTTGAATAGTGCCCAAATTTCCAATAGGTCCTTGGGGTTAGTAGGGATGTAGTGTAATAGGGCTTTGGGTGTGTGTTTTGGGTGGAGAATAGTATCAAATAGTGCCAAGAATTAATAGGGAATTTACCCATATATTTGATGTTAAAGGTACTAAGAACCAAATTCATGTTCATGATATATATAATTTTTTGGATAAGATAATTTAAAAAGTAGATATATGTAAAAAAAATTAAAAATATACATAAATACATATATATCTATATAGTATATATAAAATCATATATATATATATATATATATATATATAGGCCTTCTACTATCAAGGTGGCCGGATGACTGTGCTGATCCGGCCGCCTCCCATTTTAATCTCTGGAGCATGTTTGAATGATTTCCAACCATACGGATGGTAAGATCATCGAAAAATAAGCTAGCTTGTCAATTTTCATACAATTTGGTGCTCGTTTGGTCCTCCCATTTAATGGTTGAAATTCTGAACCGTTAAAATTTTCCTATTATTATTTAAAACTAAACTTATCTAAATTTAAAACTCTAAACAAATCAGATATCTCCTAAAAATCCGAGATCAAATCGGATTCAAATCCTATCCTAATTTGGCATATTAAATATTACCGAAAATAGAAAAATGACCAAAAACCCTAATTCTGCGAATTAAATATTTCTAAAAATAGAAAAAAAAAATAACTAAAGTTCTCTCTAATATGACATTCCCATGTCGTGCGCGCCGCAAAGAGTTTTTCGAATTGGGGTTGAACGCCCAATTCTCATATCGGTAGTCAAAGTTATGGACAAAATACCGAACCACACCCAAAACCGGCCCAATCTTGGAATTGACTCGATAACTTCTCGTCTTTACGTTGACCCGCCAACCCGGCAACGATATTTGACTCGATCCTCCTGCATCAGTCACCCCGGGTTGGAAAGAACTCGACCCCGAGTTCGAATGTATCTCTGTTGGTAGGTCTAAATCACCATGCTTGATGTCAATCAAAACCCTAGAGACAGAAAGTAGGTTAGTAGTGTTGGTTACCGGGCCAGGAAGGTTTTCCTCCCATAGAGATACCAACGCAATGCTAGTCCCATCATCGTCATAAATGGGATCACCAATCTCCTCCTCGGGCTCGCCAATTTCCTCCTCGTAGTCGTCATAAATAGGAGAGATCTCCTCATCCACATCATCGTTGAAGATGGGACAAATCTCCTCCTCCGCATCATCGTTGAAGATGAGCGAGATCTCCTCCTCCGCATCATCGTCATAGATGGGTTGGTAGATAGGTTGGCCAAACCTGTGATCGCTATGATTATGGTGCTGGACTTCCTCAGCCGGAACCTGCCCATGACAACCACGATCAAAATCGATCGCCGCCAAACGCCTTGATAATTTCTTGACTTGCCTCTGCAAATCCTTGATCATCAAGCGTTGGGTTAACTCCGCGACTTGCCTTTGTAGATCCTTGTTCATCGCCTCTATTGCGCTGTCCGCGGTATTGGACTTCCTCGAACTGGCCCAACTCGCCACCACGCACTACCACCATTGATGTCACGATGACGCTCCCGTGAAGATGATGAGCTATGGTACCAACCGACGCGGGGTAGCGATTATCCTCATAAGCGGATCCAAGGACCGCAAGGAAGAACAAACGAAGAACCAAAAGAACCAGAGAAAATACTCTGAAATTCAGGAAAATATTATTAATAAAAATTCAATAATAAAAAACTAACCCACAAGCCGGGTTAAATAGCCTCAAAAATTAACCTAGAAACCTTATCATCTAATCTAAATTTGCTAAAATTGACAAATTATTATTTAAAACTAAATTTGACTAGTTATGAGCCTCTCCTAGAAAAAATAATTCGTTGTGCAACCTACACTAAAGAAGCTTCAAAAGATCCTAATGTCCAAGCTCATGTCCGTAATCAACAAGCCAAAGCATGTGTGCATGAGAGAACTTTAGCACTTGAACGTCTTAGAAAACGCAAAATAGACTGGGCTAATGACATAACCATGGAGAAGAAGTATTAGAAACTTGCTGAGAGACATCATCAACTTCAAACCAAACTTCATGAGGTTTCAGATATGATGATCCGTTAAGTGGAAGGACCAAACGGTCACAAAATTATATGAAAATTGACAAGCTAGCCTATTTTTCGGTGATCTTCCCATCCGTATGGTTAGAAATCCTTGAAACATGCTCCAGGGGCTAAAATGGGAGGCGACCGGATCAGCACAGTGATCCAGCCGGCCTGATAGTAAAACCTCCTTATATATATATATATATATATATATATATATATATATATATATATATATATATATATATATATCACCGGTGATAAGGTCAGGCCGGCAGGCCTCCCATTTTGGCCCTTGGAGCATGTTTGAAGGATTTCCAACCGTACAAATGAGAAGATCATCGAAACTAGCCTGTCAATTTTCATATAATTTGGTGACTGTTTGGTCCTCCTACTTAACGGTTCTTATTTTAGGAAAATTTTAACGGTTTAGAATTACAACCATTAAGTGGGAGGACCAAACAGTTACCAAATTGTATGAAAATTGACAAGCTAGCTTATTTTTCGATGATCTTCCCATCCGTACGGTTGGAAATCCTTCAAACATGCTCCAAGGGCCAAAATGGGAGGCCGGCCGGATTGGAACAATGTTCCGGCCGACTGCACTATATCAGTGCCCATATATATATATATATATATATATATATATATATATATATCCCGAGCATCGTATGGATGTAGATCCCATCACGCCATTTCAACCCCTCAAGCGTATTTGAAAGATTTTCAACCGCATTTAATGGACGGCCGGATCTCAATAAAGGATCCCGCCGACCGCACCTTATCACTGTAAAAATATATATATATATATATATATATATATATATATATATATATATATATGAATGCTTGTTTCAATTTCTGTTAGCTTTATTGAATTAAGCACATAAAAATAGGAAGAGATTATGTACCTTTTGGCAATATTTGAATTTAATTTTTTCTAAAATCAAAATATTATTTATTTCAAATATATATATATATATATATATATATATATATATATATATCATAAATTAATATTTAATTCAAAAAATTTTAAAAAATAAGTTTGTATATAATTCTAGGTCTGAATCCGAAGATTCCGAACACGAATCCGTTGGTAAAGGTGGGCCCTACCCACATCAACGCCTAATCGTCATTCCATAACGTGGAGTAACGGCCTTTAACGGCGGAATGGGAAGCTCCGTCCGATTTCCATTACCGGGTCCCACGGATCTCAACGGAATCCGTTTTCGAAATCATTTATAAACCATTTTGCCGCCAACTCCCCTCCTTCGATTCTTCTTCTTTTCTCGAATAGAAACCACTGAAACCCTAGCATCTCATCTCTCTTCGATCCCCCAATTCTTCGTCTCGATCTACTTCGTGCTTGAATGGATCTTGGAGGAGCCATGGAGATGTCGCCATTGCAGAAGCAACGCAGCCTCTATCGCCCGGAGCTCCCTCCCTGCCTTCATGTGATCTCCTCTTCTCTCCATCTCACTCTCTTTTTTCCAATTCTCTCTATATTTTGTTTCTTATGGATGTATCTCACTGAATTATTCTGAATGTGTAGATTCATTTCTCAAAATTTGATTCTCTTTCTGTAGACATCTCACTGAATTCTTCTGACTTTGTGAATCGATAGCTTAGATTTTATTGTCTTTTTGCATATATTTGACTGAATATTTTGAATTTTCTAGTTTATGATGCAATCTTTTGGCATGATTTTTAGCTTTCATATGATGGTTTCTTTTCTAGTTTTTGTTTTTTATTTATCTATGTGTGTTTTTATTTGGAAAAATCTGGGCGAAATCTTTCGAAATTGAAGAACAATATATATATATATATATATATATATATATATGCAAGATTATATGCTTCTCTATTTTCACTTCATTCATACATTATGTTCTTTTCGGTATCTCATAGTCTTCAGAAATTTCAGATTAATTAATCCCTCACATTTGTCTACTTTTCATGTGCTTTTGCGTCCGATTAGGTTTTAGCACTCAAATAGAATCATATTAATAATCTAAGCTATTGCTTGGATGAATGTATCAACTTTTTTTTTTTTTTTTTTTTTTTTTTTTTTTTTTTTTAACAAAGGGGACAAATGCCCCCATAAGGAAAGTAGGGACGGGCATAGGTGTGGAGTCTACCTTAATACACCTGAGCCCTCACCTGTGTGAGTGCGGGTTCGAAATTGTTTCGTCCAAGATAACACACCCTACGCAGGAACCCGATACCAATAGGCCAAGATATCTTTGGCGGATGAACTTATCAACTTAAATTTATTTTTTTGGACTTTTTCAGTAGATAAATTTCTTTCGTTGTAGTTAATTAAAAATTATTGGTTTTTCTATTTTCTGGTAGAATTTGCCCTCTTAGTAGTTGAACATGGTGCACTTTATTATACACTTGTTAAGTCTTAGCTTGATACCCCAAGGAGGGAATTGCTAACTGAGAAGGTGTACGACCACGATATCAAATCAAAATGTCTCCTATACTCTTGTATCCTGGTTGTATTATATATATAACTGATTCCCAAATATGTTTAGATAAAATGTACATAGTTTATCTACTTTTTTTTTAAAAAAAAAATCTTAGCTTGATTACTAATTGTGAATACTTCCAATTATTGATGTGGAGAGATTAATTATTTAGCTCCTGTTGATGTATCTTGTTTTTTATCATCAGGGATCAAATATTCATCTTGATTTCGGTGATGCGACAACAGTCACAGATCCTTTGGATGCTCAATCCATCCAGAGATCCTTTCCTCACACTTATGGTCAGCCACTGGTACATTTCTTCCACTCACCCCATGCAACTATTCCCGTGGCCCATTCTGCGAAAAAGAAATCACCAATCAGGTTATCCTACACTCCATTTCCTAATAGCTTAACTTGATGTGGATATTTTTCTACCTTTTTATTTTTTTTTTATTTTTTGAAGTTATCCTTCTAAAAACAGGACCCTAAGAATGGAAATCTGTAGTTTATTTTTAAAAAGGAAACATTGTCTCAACTCTTTATTAAGGATTAATGGTACTTCACTTGTAGGGTTGGAGTAGTCTTTTGTGGTCGCCAATCTCCAGGTGGGCACAATGTCATCTGTGGGCTCCATGATGCTATGAAGTTACATAATCCTGAAAGCACTTTGATAGGATTTTGCGGTGGGTGTTCCAGTTTCCCTTTGTCAGTATTGCAGGTGAATTGAATGTTTTTGTGGTCCTGTTGGAGCTTTAATTGGGCCTTAAAGCTCAGGCCGAAGTCCTAAAATAACCAAAAGAATGGACTAAATCTTGATTGTGCTGGACCTGTGACTGGCCCAGCAGCTTCATAGTGGTTCGTTCTCTTGTGGAACTTTAGTCCTTGTCCCCCGTGTGCTCACCGCACCAGGGTGAGGGGTGAGGGAATAGACCATATATATCACACATGCTAGCATGAATGAAGGTTTAACCTAGAACCGGCCCGGGGCATTGACACGGCCAAGCCCTCAGGGGTTAAGGGTTCAACCGGAGTTTAACCAGGATCAATAATAAAATATTAATTTATAATAGTTAATAATGATGAAATATGATATAAAACAAAATTATAATAATAAAAAATATAATTGATTAACTAAATTTCATATTTATATTTAGTCCATGCTCAAAATAAACACATATTAAACAAAACAAATTAGTCAAAAGTATTAAAATACATAATTAAAATATAATCATAGTTACTAAGTATACAAATACAACTTTTTGGAAGCCCATCTTATTTTAGGCCTTATTATGGACTTGTTTTTAAAAGGATTGTTTCAAATATTCAAAGACTTTGAAATATTTAGTCCCATATTGCTTATGGATAAAACCTTCCCTCTTTTTAAATATGGTTTCATTCTACCAACCAATAGGATTTGTTGGTGAGAAGGCTCTCTCACGTGCGCCTGCAAGGGGGTGCAAATATCGGATTCGGATTGACTTGGACATACAAAACTCTTGTGCGCCTCAATTTGAGGCTCCCCTTGCTCCATGGTTTTTGAACCGGCCGAGCCGGGTCTGACAACCTTGGGTTTAACTAGAATGAAGGATTTGATCATTTTAACACCTATTCACATGTTTGATCCATTTCCACTATCAACACTTTAATTACTTTTGCTACCACATACATTAGAGATTTATAAAGTGGATGCTAAGACTACTTTTTTAAATAGTGTTTAAGAGGAAGAGATTTGTATAGAACAATTTGAAGCAAGTTCCAAAGTAGCGGCATACTAAGTTTGATTCTACAACCATATTTTATGGTTGTACAATGAATACAATAAGAAAGTAGATGATATATGCATAATTATTTGTTTATATATTGATGATTTGCTTATATTTGTAAATGGCAAGTCATTGATTTAAGATTTTAAGAGATTTTAGTCTAGAAAGTTGTAGAAGAAAATATAATTTTAAGTATTAAGCTCTCTAGCTTTGTTATAGGTATCATATTATCCCAGTGCTCTAAGTTAGTTTTGTTATTGTAGGAAATACTTGTCTGGTATAATACACCAAGCTAAATGATCTAAACATGGTTTGAAGCCATGGATTTGACATTTTTTACCATAAACCCCCCTCTATCTATAAAGTATATGTATAATATCAAAATATATAATTTTTTATTTTTATATCTATAAAAATATTGTATCTCACTGTATCTACTCATAAATAAATAAAATTTTAATATATGTTTAACTATTAATATATCAAATATAAATATTTTGGGTGGAGTATTTGTAAAATTTCCTTATCACTTTCTACACATGGTGTACTGCAACATGTTGCAGGCAAGTAATTCCCCCTTAGTATACATCTCAAGAAGAATAAGGATCAACACATGCATTATCTCTTATGTACTTGACAAAATTATATACTGTGAGTAAACTCAATAAGTACACTAACAAAACTAACTTAAAGTGTTTTTAAATTTCTTAAAAGAAACCATGTCTTTCAAACTGAGATACATGGGTTCCTCGGAATGGTTGTTTGTGGAACTTCAGTCCTACATTGCCCATGGTATTTTTTTTTGAAAAAAAAATGAATAAATCATATTTATTTAATGATAATATTAGAAGTTTATTATATTGCTAATTCCATTGCCCATGGAGTTAATAGGGTTTCTTTTTTTTTTTATAACTTTCAAAGTTGAGGAAAAGGGTATATATAGGCCCTGATCCAAAGGATCTAACTTAGGGATCAAACACTGCAAAATTAGCCATTGGGAAAAAAATTTGGAGGTGAGAGAAATGTAGTGGCCGGATAGTTTTTTAACGGAAAGAGCGCCTAGCCAAGTGGCTAGCTACTGAGTCAAAATCAATACAGCGTGCCTCGCCACGGTGACATGAGCGATGGAGGGTGAGAATGCGACAAAAGGCGTTAAAATCTCACTTACTAACACTCAAGCATGACTCGTAGTGTCATCACCAACGGTTCGAATTCGCGACCTTAACGAGGCGAAGTATTTAGTGGAGACCTGAGTACCAATATGACCCAAGGGTCGTTGGTTGGCCGGATAGTTGGCATGACCATGCCAGCAATGTACATGAGCGTGGGCGCGGGTATGTGATCGGCATGATGTGCATCCCATCATCTACAACTCAACCGAGTTGAGTAACAACGCATATGTGCTTGTTACAATCTGTTTCCACGTTTGCTGTAGGACTATAGTGCAACCATGTGCATGAAGCTAGCCCATGTGAAGGTACCGTGAGGATTGGGTTGTGGGCACAAAGCCACTGCTAAGAACCAAGTATAAAACACCTAGCTTCTTGTCACGCTGTGAAAACCAGAGCTTCTTTTGATCTTCTCTATTGCTTCTCTGCTTCTTCTTTTGCTACTGTTGGAATATTATACCAATCGGCTTTTTGGGTTTGTTGTCCCTAATATCGTATAGACCATTTAAACACCTACATGGAGGGGTGAAACTGATCTCAGGGCACAGGTTTAGCTGATCAACCCTTTAAAACTCTAATCTCTTTAATTGTTGTTTAATCAGTGTTTAATCACTTTGAATTGCTACTATTGTTCAGCATTTGGGTTTTTGTGTTGAAATATGCTGCTGCTTATATTTTATAGGTAAGGAAAAATTTTAAATTATTATAAATTGTTAATAGTGTTCTAGTTTCCTGGAACATCTTATGAATTAAAAAGAAAAACAGTTAATTATGACTTTTAATTGCAGTTAATGTTTTTGCCTAGCAGAAACCTTTCTTTGAGAAAAGATGACTTTGGACTACTTTCTGGAATAAATTGTGGAAGTTTGATATTGTGTTAAATTTCTAGTTTTATGGGAGTTCTAGACTAAATTCACTGTAGCTGGTTAAATGTTATTGTGAAAAGCATGAATTATGATGTTGCTGTTGATGCTAGTCACAGTTGAGATAAAAAAAAGGTGTTCACTATTCAACTTTACCAAGACAGCTCATATTCTAAAGTTGAAATGAAGATCTCCTTGAACTTTATATCTTATTCCAATCTTCATCCTTGTGACATCATTTACTTGTAACAGGAGGAACGGAAGGTTTATTTGAAAATAAAACAATAGAAATCACAGAGGATGTTGTTTCAGCTTATATCAATCAAGGTATGAAGAAATTATTTCTTCAAACACAACATACTAGAACCTGCATATGTAGTTATAGATCTTGTGATGCGGTGCATGGTTCTTGTGATTGACTTTGAATTGTTTATAATATATGATATGTAATCTGAATAGCCATAAAAGTTTTTAGTGATGGAGGCTATTAACAAGTTGTTACTGATGGAAAGCCATAAGTCATGATAAAACTTTCAGTTCATTATATGTTGATTAGGAAAACTGTTAATGATACTAATTACTTGTATTTTTGTATCTCTTCTTGAGATTGCATATATTCATCCATAATTCGAGTTTAAATGTGTCTGTTTATCTTTATCAGCAGTTTTTCAAAGAACAATATAATTTTCAAGTTGGCTGACTTGGCAAAAGCTGTCCCTATTTCTCTGTTTTGGTCGAGTCATGAGTGACGTGTAAAAAATATATGCAGATAAATGGCTTCTGTTGGGTACTTATGTCTGCATCTATGAGTGTTCACCATACTGTAGTTTCTCTAACTAGTACTACCATTATCATCTAGTTTCAAAGTCTTTCGTACACTTGTGTATTACTTGCAGCTAGTTTTTCTGCTAAAAAGTGGCCTTTGCACTTGCTCATTGATTTATAGTTTCTTCCAAGATGCTGGACTCAGATAAATTTTATGATCGCGAAATTTCGATTCCATTAAAAGATACAATGGCATGCTGTGATATTGTAATTGTCGGAAACATGCCATTTTAATGTGGCAACACATTGCACACAAAATTTGATTTCAGGTTTAATTCATTGTTATCTAATGCCTTTTATTCCTTGTATTAAGAAAAGCTCACATATTTCTGCTTTAGATGGTATTACAGCTCTTAATTACAGTGTTCTTAGCTATCTGATAGATTCTATTCTCACTTGTAAGGGGGTTATGATATGCTTGGAAGAACAAGGGATCAGGTAAGAACAAATGAACAGATCAAGGCCGCTTTAAATACTTGCAAGGCATTGAGATTAGATGGACTTGTAATTATTGGAGGTAAATTTGGTCCATAACAATGTCATCTTATCTCCAAGTTTTATATTACGTAACTAATGTTTCATTTTTTTTCTATTTATGAAGGTGTCACATCCAATACGGATGCAGCTCAACTTGCTGAGACTTTTGCAGAAGCAAAATGTTCAACCAAGGTGACTGTTGCATGTCCTCACTTCACTAAGTATTTCATCTCCTCTACATATCATGATTCCTTGCTTCTCCATCATCTTGACACCCAACTTTATGGAGAAAGTGTTTAGGCTTAAATATCCAAAAGGATAGGCCTATGCACCAGTAAAACAAAGTCAATCTTCTGGCATCATTATATATGCATTTCAAATTGTTTTTATTTAAAGCCAAATCTATATGTAATGTCAAAACAATTCATTGAAGATAATCATCTTGTGTCATGTAGGTTATTGGAGTGCCTGTCACCTCGTATGGCGATCTGAGGAACCAATTTGTTGAAGCCAATGTTGGATTTGATACTGTTTGTAAGGTTAGTGTCGACCTTGCCCTCACTTTTTGCATGTTTATGCTGTAGCCTAATTTTTCTAATTAGTTCTGATTTAAGGAATTTAGCCTTTTGAAAAAGAAAGAGAACTAATTATCATATAGCCTCCATTTGCCAAACAGTGAATTAGATAGTTAATCTTGTGAACTTGTACTTATTTCCTAGTAGATTCCTGTTTATTGTTCAACCTAACATATTGTGATGACTTCTGTTTGATGACTTCATCCATCCATGATGGCTGCAAGACTGTAAGCACTCAGCTCTTCTCATTGTATGATTTCATTATTTCCAGTGTTTTCATTTCACATTACTTGGTCGCTCCTCTTACTTTGGGAGAAATTCCAGTAGACAAACACAAACTATTACATCTGAAATATAATTTTTACCTTCATAAATAAAAGTCTGAAAGGTTTTTTTTCAGTTTGGAAAAACAACAGGAAGTAGCCCTCTTAGGTATCCTCCACTATATGTTCTGGTTTGTAACACAAATTAGTCCAAACGTTCACGTTAGACCAACTTGGCTTTGGGCCTCGTCCAAACAACAATTAGCAATGTCGATTCCTAATTCTTTCCAATCTAACACACATTGTTTCTCTGTTATTCAACTCCATCTTGAAAAAATCAGAGGGATCAATGTTTCTATTCACTGGCATTCATCATTATCATCATCATCATCTTGAAGATGCATCTTTAAGATATTCTCTGAGTTGAAGCTCCTTTTCAATAACAGTTCAAGCAAAAAATAGACAAGGAAATTCCTGTTCTTTCGTGCCTTCAACTTTTTTGAGAAAACCTTCCCCCAAGTCAAGTATAAAAGATATGATGTATTGGAAAGAAAACCCGCTTTCAAATTTTTATTATGATTCCTCTACAGGGTAGAAGAAGAATATTACATCAATTCAGATTCAATGATTACATTTAATAATACACAATAGATTGACCTTTCTCTGAGACCTATACTTATTCTTTCATCCTACAGACATAGTCTTCTCCATTTTCATCCTTGTCTTGTGATAAATCACTTTCTCTTTGGACGCAAAGCATGAGTGGGCTTCATTTTGAGACATTTATTCTCTCTCCTTTTTGTTGCTTTAGGTGAATTCTCAACTCATTAGCAATTTGTGCACAGATGCTCTTTCTGCTGAGAAGGTACATAATTTAAATTATTTTATCACATATTTTTTTCTTCCAATAATTTGTAAATTTTCGAAGTTTGAAAATTATCTTGAAAGTCCACTTTATAAATTGTTTGTTTCTTCAGGAAACAGGGTTTGAAATTCAGGAAGTTCAGATACAGCGCATTAGTTATATATGCCTTCTTGAGAATGTTTTAAAAGTTGAAGAAAGTTGGAAGTTTTCATATAAGCATAGTGATTATGTCATTATCTTCTATTATTAAGTTCATGTTAGTTCATTTTATATCTGGAATTCCTCCAGTGAAGATTTAGTTTGATGGCTATGTCATATGACTGGTTTCTTGGTCATAGTCACTGGTGAATGACTAGCTGACCAAGGCTCTAACTTTTAGCTTAGATGTGACCTCACCTAGAAACCATATTTATGTAGCTTCCCACAACATATCTACTTAAGTGCATGGATGTATGTTTAGATTAGATGTTATACGAGAAATCTCTGCCCTTCTCTCGCCTGCACGGTACTAATTAGAATTATAACCATGCCTACTTTTTGGTGACACAAAAGAAGCACATCATTTACACTTAATTCAGGTAGTCCAATATAACATATAAAATACTAGTATTTCTATTACTACGAGTGCAACCATATTTTTGGGTTGGTTTTAGGTCTATAGTTGAGTAGTTTATGCCATAACTGATGGTTTCTAATAAGATGATCTCATTTCAGTATTACTATTTTATTCGCCTTATGGGGAGGAAAACATCTCATGTTACTTTGGAATGCACCCTCCAATCTCATCCGAATATGGTAAGTTTCTTTGATTGAAGAATGTGGTTTGTGGTCATTTCTACATTCGAGGAAATAATTGCTCAATTATTATGTTGCAGGTCATTCTTAGTGAGGAGGTTGCTTCTTCCAAGCTTACTCTCTTTGATATAACCAAACGGATCTGTGACGCAGTTCAAGCTAGAGCAGAAAAAGGTAATCAATTTGAATTTCCACATACTTTAATTTGGAGGTATCCATATTTCTACCCAAGAAAATGATTGAATGGATCTGAAGTTAGATAATGATGAGTTAATTACAGTTGCTTGCTATGTAATTATGTTAATAATATTTTTATGGAGTATCTTCTGTGATTGAACAGAAAATAACTTTTTCATACACGTATTTTTAGCAATTGTGTAAAACAGCCCATACAGTGAATTGATATACGATGAACTTTTAGCTTTCTAGAAAGATAGAATATAAAACGTTCTTATTGCTATGATTCTTTTGTAAATAAATATCAATATGTATAAACTTCTTTCTTTCAAGCAATCATTGGTGATTATCATAATAAAAAAAATCAGCCGAATGGTCAATTCTAAAAATTAGGATTTTCTTAGAAGAAACTAGACCTTCTCACTGAATAAGAACATAATCAGTTCCAAAATAAACTTCTATCACCTCCTAATTTTGAGATGTTCCCAGCATGTCCCATATTTATAAAAAACCTACTAACATGCATGACCAGTCGTTTATATGCAAGAAACTTGATCAAGTATTTTGAGAACAAACCTGTAGCCTGTAGGCCTGACTTATTTCTATGTTGCAAGTTTCCTACATTTAATGCCGAGGATGGGAAAAGATTGGTAAAGAGAACATTTTAAAGAAGATGCATTTGAATAACTAAGTATCACACAACTAAGTCGAAGGAAATGACATCACCATGTTATATTTCATATCTCTAACCAATATGAGCTCACCTTATACATCCATTCATTCTCTCAGACAAATATCATGGTGTCATTCTTTTACCAGAGGGACTTGTTGAAAGCATACCTGAAGTGTATGCCCTTTTGCAGGTAATTTGGTGCTTCAGGGTAAAAATATAAAGTTCATCTATGTTTCTGTCATATATATATATTGTTAAAACTGTTGCAAGACATCTCATTTGCAGAGAATGTGCTTGTAAGAGATACCCAAGTGACTGATCCAAAGTTTTGAACAAGCTCTGACTGATATATTGTTTCTTCCTTGAGTTGCACATATATATTCTGATGGTGAATATAACACTTTCAGGAGATACATGATCTTCTGAAGAAAGGTGTTTCTGTGGACAGCATTTCAACACAATTGTCTCCTTGGGCATCAGCTTTGTACCAGTCTTTGCCGCCATTCATCAAGAAGCAGGTAGTTTACTGTATTTACCTTCATCTATGCAGTTCTTCCATTTTTATTACATGGTTAAGTTTCCATTTCTTTTCATGTTAAATCATGCTTATGAAATATACTAAGTTTTTGATGTCATACATAATCTCACTTTACAACAAAATGTAGTGTACATTCAGTTTTATTTTTTATTTTTTCTCACCCTTGATGTATAATGCTATATAAAACTAATCCCTCAAGTACTGATGAACAATGTACAGCTTCTTCTTTCTCCTGATTCAGATGAATCGGCACAACTGTCTCAGGTGCATTTGAAAAACTCGTTTTACCTAACATAATTCATTTTCTTTATTGCATGAGCTGATGTTCTCTATTCTTTCTTAATTTTTTTACTTTATTTTTTTGAGGTAGATTGAAACTGAAAAGCTTTTAGCTCAACTAGTCGAGGCAGAGATGGATGCACGATCAGTGAGTCTGATTACTAATTTGTGCATTTTAACTATGCTCTAACAACTATAGTGTGTGTGTATGTGTGTGCGCGTGCACTCTGTGTGTGCCAAAAGTTTATCAAATTTTTAAATTTGTAGTTTCATGCTTTAAATACTGTAGCAAGCTATATAAATCAGTTCTGCAATGGAACATCAACTTATTTAGTCCCATATATAACTTTTGTCATTTGGCTATTGATGTGTTGTTATAATTTAGAAGTTTAGTTTAAGCTACCTAGGTATTTACTCGCCATATAATTTATATGTACTGAAATAAATAAATGAGTTGTTGCAAACAACAAATACATTATGACAAGTTTACTCACTCACACAGACAAAAGTGCAGGTGCCACACGTGCACGCGCACACAGACAAGCATGATTAGTCCTTTCATTTGTCTATATAGATTCCCGTATTTTTGTGTTATGTTTTATTCTCATAGTTGATGTAATCTCCTGTTTAATTTCTGGTGCATTGTTTAATGCAATCTCCTGTTTTGAATTTGGAACTGCAGAAAAGTGGCGAGTATAAAGGCAAAAAGTTCAATTCTATCTGCCATTTCTTTGGCTATCAGGCACGGGGCTCATTACCATCAAAGTTTGACTGTGATTATGCTTATGTGAGAATCTTCGTCATCTTAACTTTTCTTCAGCAGCGAGCATCCTTTCTTTCTTGTTTTCGGGCACCATTAAATGCAATGAGTATATTTTATGCAGGTTCTTGGTCATGTTTCTTATCATCTTGTTTCTGCCGGTGTCAATGGTTATATGGCCACTGCCACAAACCTTAAAAATGATGTGATGAAATGGCGTTGTGGTGGTGCTCCATTAACTGTAAGTATTCCATAATTTTACTCTATTGTTTCTTTGGGAGAATAATTTCAACTTTTTTTTCTGAGTGAGGGCAGTAGTTTTGTATATGCGATTCTGCGAACCTTGACAAGCAAAAATTCAGAGCCTAAACCTATTCTCTCTCAGAACTAACGAGCATATTCTTTATCATGTATAGCATACCAATGCACCATTGTTCTTGTTGATCAAATGCAATTCTAGGAATGAATAAATGTAGATCCCGTAAAGTTTCTTTCCTTTTTACAATTTTCTGATATTATTTTTGTTCTCTTTGCCGTATTTGAGATATAATGATATAAAATATGCATAACCAACTCATCATGGGTTTATTTTAAATTTAAAAATAAAACTTTTGAGACAATCAGAAATGATCATTCAGTTTTCTTTTTCTTTTTTTATAAATATTTTTATAAAATCAAATTGTTGCGACTATTCTGAACTTGAGACTAAGCAATATTCGGCACATTTCATGCACGATACTCATCGAATTAAAGTATCGACTTCTATGCTCTGATTAAATTCAGTCTCAAAGGTTAAAATTCCTGCTTCCCATTGTCAACCAGTTCTAAGATCTATGTTTTCATGTTCTGAATGGCAGGCAATGATGACTGTAAGGAGGTCCTTATGTGGCCCTGGGTCATCCTTAGTTGGCAAACCATCAATTCATCCAGTTGAGGTGAACTTGAAGGGAAAAGCATACGAGTAAGAAAGATACATCCACATAGTTTGTTGATTGTTGCTCAAACAAGAAAGGAAATTTGTTAAATTGTGAGAATTTACTTGCAAGTGTGTTTGTTTTGAATCATCCATTGTTTTACTGATAGGTTGTTGGTTCGTAATGCCGAAAAGTTCTTGATGGGTGATCTATACAGCAACCCAGGTCCCCATCAGTACAAAGGCCCAGGTTCTTGTAGCAAGGCCATAAGCCTGAGTGTGGAGGACCAGGATTATATGGGAAGAGTTGAAGAGTTCCAAGCCTATCTTGAAAAGGTACCTACCTACCTACCTTCACACTCCTCTTATTCTCCTGCATGACTCAAATTGTTGTTAATATTGTTCGAAAATGGTTTTTCTTGAACTAATTGGATTTTACATGAGAGACATTTCATTTGTTCACAACCAACTTTCAGCAAATATCAACACTCAATTCCATGAAAAGAGAATTGTATACAGGCCTGTTAGTATCCGGCCGGCCACATTCGCGGCCGGCCCATTAACACTCACAAACACCAAATGTAAATATACTCATACACCCCAAAACAACCCATAGATAAGAGTGTTAATGGGCGGATTGTAACAAATTTCGAATTGTATATATCTATCTTTTCCCACAAAAACCATTTTTATGTTAACCACAAATTACCTATATTTATTTATACTCCCGTGATCAAGAATTAAAGCTAGGTTTTGGGCTGTGCGGGCCCGGACTACAGTAGTCAGGTCGTGTTAGTGTGGCCCACATCTTAAGCCAAACAGGGCCTGGAGGGGCGACCCGCAGGCCGGCACAGGGATTGGTTGTGATACATGGCCCATAGGTTCACTGCTGCACTACCACAGCAGTGCAAGCCAACAGGTATTCAATGACAAGGATCAATTGTATATGTACATATATACATACACACACACACCATTTTCTTTAGTGTGTCTTGAATTTGAAATTCCACTCGCATGCCTATTTTACTTTCATATCTCTAGAGCATGGTGATAATTATGGGCTAAAATTTAGGTAAGATCTAACAAATCTGCATTCGTAGTCCCTTATCATGTCAAATCATACTCATATCTCTTATATTATTCTCACATCCAACCTCTAGGTCATGGTGAAAAAGATGTGCCAAATTTTACAGATCAATACTTCAATTGGCTTAATATACTGATTAAAGACTTCAAAATAAGGTTGTCAATATTGTGTGCTAACTCTGCATTGCTGTTGTTGATGGTAATAATATATGCAGGTAAAGTCTATAGTGAAACCAGGTTGTTCACAGGAAGTCCTGAAGGCTGCCTTGAGTACAATGGCCTCTCTGGTTGACATCTTATCTCTCATGTCTCCTGCTCCAAAAGCTCATGTTGTATGAGTCTCACCAGCCCCACTTATTAAATTTTCAGAGGCTTGTCTTATGTCGTTGTCCAGCCATTTAAGCTTCATTGTTGTTTTTGTCATTGTTGTCATCACATACATTTATCAATATCTTTTTGAGTTAAGTGTTAAAAATGATCCATTTCTTCATAATACATTTTTAAATGGCCACTTTGTTACTAAAATTGCTATTGTTAAATCAATAATAGCAGCACCAGTCCAAGTGTTGCAGTTCAACTGTAGAGAATGAAACTAGAAATATAGTTTTAATTCATCTAGTTCCTCAGCAGCAACTCAAAAAATACCAAATCAAGAATTAAGTATAAGCCCAGCTCAGGCATTCCAGTACGTATATAGACCAAATAAACAAAAATGACAAACAATAAGAATTAATCAACTTAAGATGATTAAGCATGAGAGAGTATCACATCTAGTTATGCACATCGATTAAAGACAAAAGAACCAAGCCGAACACTAATTCACGTACCGTTTAGAACAAAATGTCACATTGATAAGGAAAAACAAAGAAGAAAATATAACACATTTTATATACATGAGAAACTGAATCAATGGAGCAATAGTCAGAGAACATCATGGCCTCCAAAACAGGATCCACTAATCTAGATTAGTACCAGACACACAAGGGACACAGGGAAGAGGACATACAAAACTTTCATTTGCAGTTTGGTGATACATGCTGCTTGCGGCTGAATCTTCAGGACTGAACATTTGCCTTGTTGCCTGCAAGGATGAGAGATATCTCCAAACCTCGGCTGAAGGCTTGGTTAAATAGAAGCCGTGATTGGAAGGTGGAGATGAATGGGAACCAAGACAAGAATGCCACAGGGATGAAAATAATCATCCCCATCCCAGCATCATACATGCGTGCAATCTCACGCACTGATTCCCATAATCCTAAACTCTTCACGAGTCCTTTCCATGTGATGGCAAGCTGTTGATTGTGATAATCCAAAGGTTAGCCACGCAAAATGTACTGTATATGCATGCATATGGCTGAACAATGCATGAATTGATACTGAGAAGGAAAGATTACAGAGAAATATGCAGCAACTCTGCTCAATTTGATACAACAAAATATTCTTGGAAATTATGACCGTCTATTCTGTGGTCCTATATCAAGGGTACTTGAATCTAGACCAAAACCTAGTGGTGATCTACGCCTCAATCAAGTATGAGGGGAATAATTTGAAGGGATTTATCAAACATAGCGCTTCTTATTCTTTTTATCTTTCCCTTTTGAAATAGGCCACAAGATCAAAATGGAGTAATCATGATTTATCCTATACATAGTTTATGTGTACACAAACATCATAGTCATGACAGGCCATACTTTATGGTCTCAAGTATCATTTGGTCTAACTAGCATAATGCCAAATATGCTTCCATCCTCAGAATACTTTCAAGAGCACAACAACAACAACAACAACAACTAAGCCTTAATCACATACTAGATGGGATCGACTATATGTCGCACTGTCAAAGACAAGATCTGACTCGATATCTAATATACGTAGATTCTTAGATACTATCTCTTTGCACGTAATCTTAGGCCTAGCTCTATCCTTCTTATCTTCTATTACAAAACTATCACATTAGTTTCCCAATGCTCGCTCCCTTATAACATGGTTGGTTTAACTATCATTATATAAAACTTTCCCTTCACTTTGTTAGACATCTTATCACATAACACACCCATAACGCTTCTCCATTTCAGTCATCCTGTTTTGATTCTATGATTTTAACACGTTCTTTTTATAGTCATCTCCATTATATATATATATTGCAATCTGGTCGGTGGTTATGCCCAACTTGCTGATTTATAAGTTCAATGAAAGATGGTGGTTTGATTTAAAAATCCATACTTGTTATACATTAAGGTTTTAATTTAAGTTCATAGTTTCATGAACTTACAGAGTATCATATGAAAATAGGAACTAAAATCCTAAAGTATTCATAATGCCAAACATGCATCCATCTTTGGAATACTTTTTCAGAGTAAGGTTCTTTTATGCTCGTCTTCTTTAGTTTTTCAATAAGGATGGTGGTTTGATTTAAAAATTCAATAAAAGACCTATATAAAAAAAATAATAATAAATAAAGTTGAATAAAAGACAATGGCTATACATTAAGATTTTAAATTTAATTTCACACTTTCACGAGCTTACAGAATATCAAATGAAAATATGAACTAGAATCCTTAAATATTTATTCCATGAAAATATACTATAGCTGGTGGCTTCTATCCCAATAAACATTTTTGAGGCTTGACACTCATTTTAGGATGAAATTTAGGAGGAACAAAGGTTTTGGAGTTCCAGTTTGGGAAGGCAAGAACAAAATTTCATGGTAGCTAACATACCCAAATAAAGATATGCTTGAACAGTATGGAGAGGAAATGGAGATGGAGAATGCAAAAATTTTGGGGTTTTGGTTTGTTAGACTGCAGGAATAAGAGTACAGTGAGACAACAGAATGAGTCTGAGTTACTTTGGTTACATTATAAGTAGAGGATCTACCTTGGATGTTTATCATTATTCTTTAGCGTCTTGTTTGAACAAACAGCTCTACAAAAGGAAATGGTCTCTTTAAGTGGTTTCATTTTGATGAGAGCACAATATTATTCTAAGGCAATCAAAAAGACTGCAAAATAATTAAAATCATTGACAACTGGGTCCCTAGTGCTTCTGTTGTGTTACTTCTTCAAAAGGAGCATTAAGCATCAAGTAAGCAAGCAGAAACATATTGAATTGGGAAAACTTACAGATAAAATGGCCCAGCCAGTTGGTATGAATGCCAACAAACTTGCAAAGAGGTCAGGAATAGACAGCTTTGTGAGAGCAACAAATAAGGCAAGGACCACAACGAGTCCTATAGCTGTGACACCCTGAGTAAACCTCAGAAGAAGCTGAAGGTTTGTTGATTTTCTTGGGTTATAGGTGAAGAGCTGCATTTTAACATTAAAAAGAAAAAACTATAAATAACAGAAAAATGAACTATGCTTTCTCAGAACAAGCTGTTTTTATGAAGGAGATCAAATTAATAGAATGACCAACCTTGAATATTACGACAATGATACATAGCACAACCCATGAAAATCCATATAACTGCAGGGTAAATAAGAATCTGTTAGTTTTTATTAAAATATAAAATGTTACTTCCAAAACCCTAACTAACTGTTGATTGAATCATAGCTTTCTAGCAACCATTTTGTTTAATTAGCTAATCTCCGGACAAGATCTTTTCTTACTATCCTACAGAACATGTGTCATGTTAATGTTCTTCTAGCATCACAATCTTTTCTATTAATTGGAAGAGAATATATGTTCAAAGTGTAATGCAGATAATTGAGGCTTTGAATTATAAGTTACAATCACAACAAAAAATGGTCTTGTTATACGTTTAGAGCGTGACTTACCGATAATGATGTATCATTACCAGTGAGATTGAGCTTGTAGACAATGCCATATTGAAATATAAAAAATCTAAGGCTCAAGATTGTCTCCAAGATGCGTCCCCTTAATGTGTGGATGTGACTCTGCAGAAGAATAGTGCATTGTATTCAGAAAAGTTAAAAACAGAACTAGAATATAAAAATTAACCCTATAAGTTACTTTTAAAACAGTGACATAAGTTGTTGCACTAAAATTAGTATTAATGTTTTCAGAGGATATTCTGCACACTCTTTCGCCATATATGGGGAAAAATATTGGGTACAGAATTTAACATCATGGTAATACTAAAAAAAATGTTTAAGGAAGCATATGGCACTAACAAATATAACAGTGATTTCAATATATGAAGCTCAGATGCAACAAACTATCTGCATCCAACCGGATGATACAATATCGTTAGGTTACGAAGTTACTTGGTCAGTAGAGAAAAAAAAAAAAAATTAGACCTTGGATCAGTAGCACACCTTGTTCTACTAAAATTTTGCTAAACAGCGCAGGAAAAAAGATCTTAAACAACATTTACAATAACATGTGAGACATGAAGCTTTTAAAAATCTTGTAAGCTATGAGAAATTACTGCATTTCACTAAGTTTACTTCCACAAAAGGGAGGCATAAAATCAGACTGCCAATAAATGGGATAAGTTAACACAAGCTCACTAAAAGCCTTGATTGTGTAAGCTATCTGCCATAAGGAAATCCAGTCCAGACAGCAGTTCATTAGCTAGATATCAAATACAACAGAAGTTCAGCCACAGCTCTACAACATTCCTGATCAAAACAAGAAGCTTTGACAATTTCTTTAAAATGCTAAGACTTCATCAGACCTTAAAGAACTTGAGCACCATTTTTTGATGATTTGCAAAAGTTAAAGTTATGCTTTATGGGCTTCGCAAAAGTTAAGTATTAAATACACTCTATTAAAATAGAATAGTCTCAGCATCTCAATTTTAGACTGTTGGCAAATTGAACCGCTATCAGCAATTGTGTTACCCAACCACTTGTTCTACAATAAATGTTAGGGTTTTTTTTTCTTAGAGACACCGTGAAAAATCGAGAAATTACTTTTCACCTGTTCACTTTTCAAAAATGCCCCCACAGCCCCCTCTTAATTTTATTTTACCTAGTGCCCCTAGTGCGACTTTTGATGCTCAAACCTAGGTTAGATGTATACCCATGGGTTACCATACATGCAAAATGACTTTTTTTACACCTTTTTTTTATGTTAATCAAGAATAAGGGTATTTTTCATATCTTCCTTGTCTAATATGCTTATAATCTTTTCTTTAGATTGCGAAATCAGGGGTCCTTTTTATTAAAAATAAAGGTTATTCTTGTTTCTCCATTACTTTCAATTTGAACATAAAATTTGCTTGTAGCACCTTTAAAACCATAGCTTACTCATAACTTCTTCAAAATTTCTCCATTTTTATTAGTCCTTGGTAAATATCAATTATGAAAAAGAGCATTCTTTTCTTGATAAAAGTTGGTTTTTTAAAATATATCCTCAGCATATTTCATAGCCCTTGGTTGGCAGAACTAACCTAAGTGGCAGCAAGTAAAACAAAATTAAAGAAGATAGCTAAGGGCTATTTTTGAAAAGTGAGAAAATGGCAAGCAATCCCCTTAATTTTCAAGGGGTGGCAAGTTAAAAAGAACCAAGGGGCTGTTTGGTATGGTGTACGTAGATGTATGACAAGTCAACTTACACATAAGTGGACTCTTTTTAGTGTTTTGTAAGATGCAAACCATGTATTTACATGTAAGTTGACTTGCATCTCGACCCCATAATGCAACAAAATAACATGTCGCCAAAACAAAGTAAATTAGTGTAAGTAAAGACTCCAACTTGCAGCAACATAACTTGCAGTCAACTTACTCTAATGTGATTGATCTTCTCATCTACCTCATGTAAAGACATAACATTTCAGGATATATATATATAAGTTTTGGAGAATTTGCATATATAGCTCTACAAAGAGCATAATTACATCCGTATGATTTTATTGAAAAAGACCGAAGTCGTAGTATTTTTTTCACTCAAGCTTGGGTCTCTATGCTCGCTGTTCTGCTCATGGCTTCTAGAGGTATTCATGTTTGGCATATAATTACCCTAACTGATATATATACATATATATATATATATACATATATATATATATATATATATATATATAGGGATGATATTATAAGGCCAGTCAAATTTATCACAGTAAAATAAGGTCGCCTTCTCATTTGACCACTTTACTCTGACAAAGTGTTTTAGCGATTTAATCAGATGGATCGAATAATATCGAAAATGTTTAAGATGTTGAATTTTCATACAATTTTGAACTTCAGGTAGTTTTCATCTTACCGTGGTGAAAAATTTATATAAATCTTTTACCGATTTAAAATTTCACCATTTAAGATGAAGACCCTACAAGTTCCTCAAATTGTATTTAAAATTGACACGCTAGCTTTATTTTTCGATATTCTTTCCACCCATACTACGCTGGATTTAAACCAACGCGAACTCCGGGTCAAAAACAAGGCTACATCCGACTGCACAAGCCGATAAAGAGACCGATATAAGCATTGCAGCCGTATATATATATAGTCGTCAGTCCGTGATCAATGTAGTAATAACGCCTTCATTTTGAAAGATTTTGAGAGTATTTTCCAAAAATCTTCCAGTATGGATGAAAGAATATCGTAAAAATAAAGATAATATTGCGATTTTCATACAATCGGTAAGCGCATGAGTATCCATCTAAAGAGTGAAATTTTATAAAAATCTTACCTGCTCGCACTTCACCCTTTAAGATGAAAATGATCATCACTTTCCAAAATTGTACTTTAAAAAATCTATAGCATGCTATCTTATTTTTCGATGCTCTTTCCATCCATACGGCCAGATTTGAAAAAAAATACTCTAAATGCCTTTAAACGGTAAACAAATAAAATAGTCATAAGGCCGCCAGATCAGACATGACTAATATATATATATACATATATATATATATACATATATATATATATATATGTTGATGATGAGATTTGCTTGACGGCCGGATGCGCCATCGCATTCTCGACGCTTCCCATTTATGTAATGTTAGCGATTAACCAACGGATGTGAAGATCATCGAAAAATAAAGCTTAAGATAATCAATTCATACAATTTGTGAACTCGGTGGTCCTTCATCTAAACCAACAGAAATTCTCGATCGCTCGTGATTTCTATAAAATAATAAACTATAGTTTTAGTGGGAGGATCAAACGGTTACCAAATTGTATGAAAATGGATATGTTAGCTTATTTTTCGATGATCTTCCCATCCGTGACGTGTTGGAAATCCTTCAAACACGCCTCGCGCCAAACGAGCGCGAAAGGTAGAATGCAATATGCTGTTATACCGTTTACCTAATTGTAACACGCCTCAGATATATATATATATATATATATATATATATATATATATATATATTAGATATTTTATATATCCTATAAATATATATCTAGATTTATGTATATATTATCTATAAAATATGTAATTTTATAGATAATATATACATAAAATAAGCTAGCATGTTAATTTTCATACAATTTAGGAAGGTGTAGGGTCTTCATCTTAACGGGTAAAAATTTATAGAAATCTTACCGGTTCAGAATTTCAAATTTAAGATGAAAACCCTACACTTTCCCAAATTGTATGAAAATTGACACGCGGGCTTATTTTTCATGTTGCTTTTCCATGACCGCATTTACCGGATTCCTTAAAACATTGCAAAAGTAGGCTAAAATGGGACAACCGACTTTCAGATGTTGTTAAGACTTAATTTTCACCACATAAGATCACTTACTATATATATATATAAATCATTGTAGTCAAAAGTTAATAGGAATATTTGGAAAATATTATTCTAACGTCACATTTTTACAGGACAAATGAAGAAGAAAATAAGAGAAAGGGGTAGAACCGTAGAACATTTTAGGAAGGCCAAGTATTTTGAAATTTTTTAAGTTGCAACTTGATTACTAAAATATTTTTGTAAATAAAGCATGTCCAATTCCCATCATTCCACAAAAAGTGAGTGTGAATGGATTATTCTCTTTCTTTCCATTTCCTCCCCTTCTATTCCACCATAGCAAACATGACCTAAATGCTATTCACATTATTAAATAACAAAATATGGACTATGCTTACTCAATAAAAAGAAACCTCTTATATAGGTCACATTTTAAGATCTATAATGGGTGTCCTTCATGATAACCAAAGGATAAGCTCATCATCCAACATGGTATCATCTGATTCTACAACCTACAAATCATACATGTCTGCACTATTGTCATCTTTTTCCCTGTGCTTCACTAAGAATAGTCATTCAATCACATTAGTCAATTAAACCTACCCCATCTCCCATTATTATTCCTTACACAATTCACACCATAATTATAATTACAAATGATGATGAAAAGATTTAGGGAGTGGTTATTACTATTTTCCTAACAATAAATTAGATTAGCATTATGAATTTCACCTTGTTACCGATCCTTGGATAATAAGGCCTATCAAATACTTTTGACCTAGATGAGTACATTTACTAAAACAAAAAATTAATGCACAAATTTTATGGAGTAAAAAAGACATTGAGCATAAAGTCCTTCCAAATATATATTTTGCTTTGTGCACTAGATTTTTCTGTAAGGGGGGATTTTGCAAAAATAATGGTACACTCACTAAAAATTTTTTTTTAAAAAAAAAAAGTGGGCAGAAATTGAGAAGCAATCTTTTATGAAAAAACAGAGTGGTTGTATACGTATAATAACCCTAGCAATAGAAAATCAAACTAATTAGACTATCAGATCTCATGAATCATGGAATATTCTAATATAATAGAAAACTAACCAAATCAACCTAATTCTAGGGATACAAACTATTACAAAATCTATGAAAAATATGTACACTAATCATGTTTTCCTTACCTCCCCCTCAAGCTAGTGAATAGATGTTTTCCATCCCCGGCTTGGAAACAATACTTTGAAACACTGAGCTACTTAACCCTTTAATAAGTACATCTGCAAGTTGGCCATGTGTAGACACATAAGGGATACAAATCAACCCGTTATTCAGTTTCTCCTTGATGAAGTGTTTGGCAATTTCGATGTGCTTCGTTCGATCATGTTGTACCAGGTTGTGAGTTATACTAATTGCAAACTTATTATCACAATAAAGTCTTATTGGATCATCCCACTCGATCTTTAAGTCTCCCAAGATGATCTTCAACCAACATAGTTCACATACACCTTAAGGAGTCCTACCTTTACACTAGACCATGCTACCATATGTTGTTTCCTGCTTCTCCACGTCATGAGGTTACCGCCAAGAAAGGTGCAATATCTTGTGGTTGACCTCCTGTCAACCATTGACCCAATATAATCAGCATTCATATATGCCTCAAGCACCAAACCTCTGTTTCTTTTGAGATAAAGGAACACTTAGTGACACTTTGTGAGCTACTTGCAAATGAACTTCCTTTAAACTATGCATGAACTAGCTAATCATACTCACTACATATGCTATGTTCAGTCGTGTATGAAACAGATAAATGAGTTTTCCTACCGGGCGCTAATAGATTTCTTTCTCTACTGCAATGTCTTCCTCTATCATTCTAAGCCTAAGATTTAGGTCAATTAGAGTACTTGCTAGTTTGCATGTTGTCTTGGCCGTTTCTTTAAGGAGATCCATAGCATACTTCTGTTGGGAGATAAAAATGACCTACCTAAGGTAAGCGACCTCAATCCCACAAAAATATTTCAGTTTTCCTAATGCTTTGATCTTAAACTGCTTAGCCAATCACTGACTTAGAAGCTCTCTCCTTATCATCATTCCCCATCACTATTATATCATCAACATACAATTTAAGTATATAATGAATAGTGTGTGATCCCCTTACCTTTGTCTATACCCAATAACAAAAATAACTCTCACAAACCTACTAAACCATGCCCGCGGTGTTTGCTTAAGTCCATATAAGGCTTTCTTCAATTTACACAATATGAGCATCCAAATTCTTTTTATAACCTAGTGGGACCTCCATATAAATTTCTTCTAGTTCTCCGTGCAAAAATGCATTCTTGACATCAAACTATTGTAACTCCCAACCATAATTAGTTGCTAATGACAGTGAAAATTCTACAATATTCATTTTCGCAACTTGAGCAAAAGTCTCTCAATAGTCAATCCCATAAGTTTGAGTATAGTTCTTGTACCAACCTTGCCTTCTACCACTCTGCTGACCCATATGCTCTATATTTCACTAAATAGACCCATTTGCACCCCACGGGTTTCTTTCCTACTAACAATTTCACCAACTCCCACGTTTTGTTCTTCTCCAATGCCTTAATTTTTATATTTATGGCTTGTTTCCATTTCTTATTAGATAGTCTCAAATAAGGTGGTAGGGATGGCAATGGTGTTCAGGTTAACCTGGATATGTAAAAAGGGAAGCCTAGTACTATAAAGCTCCCCTATCAGACAGTAGAAGTCCTGACCACTCGGGGTTCACCAGGTACGAAACTTCTTACCCTACTTTTTTTGCAAGAGGATCTATGTGATGGTGAAAAATGTTTAAAGGATAGGAAGTGTGCACGAGGATATCAAGGCCGTTTTCTGCACTCTCAAGTTCCTTTATAGCAATGGGAAGATCTTGGCCATCATCGCCTATATGAGATTCAGTTTCAACTTATAATAAAGAATTAGAAATTGTCACCTCATTCTTAGTACCTGGGTTGGATTCAGTCATCTTCTTCCTCGAGTACATCTTGCCAAATCTTACATTCTCGATGGCAGAGTTAGGATTTACTGAAATTTCAAGCATGTGCCCACACACAGGATTCGAGATTGGTTCAAACACGGACTCAGATATTAGAAGTCATTCAAACATTAGAAGTGACAACAGATCAAGCAAGAAATACCCATCCTTATCTTCATCCTTATCTTCAAGTATAGAATTCTCCCCCTAAGCATAAGGTGTGGTGAAGAAGCTTGTTCATTGAAAGTAACGTCCACCAAGACAGAGAACTTTGATAGAGTGTGATAACACTCATACCCTTTCTGAGTTGAGGAATAACCCACAAATACAAATTTTAACGCCCTTGGGTTTAACTTCCCCCCATTTTGACTATGAACATTAACAAATGACACGCACCCAAATATCACGGCCATTATCTGACCTAAACCTTTTAATATTAACCTCAAATTGGTTCTTAATCATGGGACAAAAAATTGGGAAAACTGTATTAACATCATATTTATGTTTAAGAAAGAAAATCTAAAGGTTTAGCATGAAGCTTCCAACACCGCTCATAAGTATGGTGTACCTTCTTACAGTAGGTGCACAACAAACTGTCACAATTAGGGGCCTTTGGTTGTCCAGGTTTTCTACTTTCAAAAAATGGTGCTTTTTCATGTTTGTGATTGAATTATTGCCACCACTAACTGACATAGCTGAGTTGTCCGTGCTTTGTGGTTCGAGCATAAGTCTTATTTTGTTTTCCTCCCCTTGAACTAGTACATACAACCACTTCATTAAAGCATGGAACCTCATGCTTGCCAAGAATTTGGATTCTCACTTGATCAAATTCTAGATTAAGCCCAACAAGAAAATCATAGACTCTATCTTGCTCAATGAAATCCTTTAGAACAATAGCATCTTCAGGACATTTGGTTTTCATTACCCTATAATGATCAAGTTCTTGCCGTAAACTTTTCAATTGACTGGCATATTCAGTAACTGTTTTACTACCTTGTTAGTAGCCATCATATTCACCTTCACCTTATATACTTGAGCCGCATCTCTTGCCTTTGAGTATATTGTATTGTATCCCAAATATCCTTAGCAGTAGCCAAGAATATACATGTGCCACTAATCTTAGAAACTATTGAATTCCATAGCCACGCTCTAATCATCGAATCTTCCTTATTCCATGCTTCAAACTAGGATCCCCCGGTTTTGGCCCCGCACCTATAAGATGACTTAGCTTTCTTTTTCCTTTAAGCACAATATGAACAAGCTGGGACCGTTTGAGATAGTTTTTTCCATTCAATTTATAGGCAGCCTGGATAGTTTGCAATTATCCATGTTGTTGAGATCAAACGACCTCCACTGATTGTGTTATAGCAGTTGTTTCGGCAACTTCTGATATCTTTCACAAGTCATAACTTGCCGAAAGACTGGTGAGAATCAGGGGAATAGCGACAATGAAGGCCAAACAACAAAGAAAGGCCACCAACGATGAAGAACAACGAAAAATAGCTCTGAAGGCCGGTAAAAAAACAGGGTGAAATACTTTGTTTTGTCTTTAGAAAACAGAGCAAAAAAGAGCAAAGAACCAGGTCTCGTTGAAAATATATAGAGTGGTTTGTATATATATATAATAACTCTAGCAATAGAAAAGGAAACTAACTATAGACTATCAGATCCCATGATTTATGGAATATTCTAACAGAATAGGAAGCTAACCAAATCAGTCTAATTCTAGGGATACAAATTGTTACAAAATCTCAAAAAAAAACTGGTTGTACACTAATCATGTCTTCCCACAAAAAGAGGTTCCTCAAAATGCAGAACCAACTTTCATATAACCAATCCCAAAACCACCATATGGATCCTAATAAGATTTTCACATATTGAAGGTGCAAACTTAAGTTACAAAAAAGAAGATAATTTAGCAGGGGCAGGCCAGATGATTCCGATCATACAAGCGTATCAGATGGTAATGAAAGATTTCAAAGAACACATCCATACATCTAGTTTAGTAATGAAATATAACAACGAAGTAGGTTTAGCTGAACATTGTGATCTACTATAGATACAGACAATGCAAAGAACAAGTAAAATCCAGGAAAAATAAACTAGTGTCTACAGAAGCCTAAAAGCAGGACATGAAAAATTAGGCAAATATAGCTATTCACAGATAGGTTTCAAACAGTACATCACATGAACTTTAATTCAATATAATGAAACAACAAACCTGCTCTTCATCCCACCAAGATTCCCAACTGTTATCACCCTTGACCCCAACTCCACCTTTATAAAGAAGCCAAGCAGTCCAATCATCAAAGTCTTCCACAGTCCTGTGAATGGTATTGTACACGCCATGAATAAACATTGCGTAGGAAATTTCAAGATAATAAAAAAAAAGGCCATTGCGTTGAAGTGAACAGGAACACATGGCATGATAGATAACTGTTGGAATAACCTTTTAACAAATTACAATAGTAAGCTAACAGAAAATAAAAGTGACAGTATCAAACCATACTTTTGCCACTCAAACCCAGAAGGATTGAAAATATAGGGTGCAAAGAGCCATGATATAACAAGAAACCAGCTGCTGACAGTAAGTAGGACAAAAGATGAAGCGTGCTCAGTGTATCCGTAGGCTATGTAGACAATGAGAAGAAGTGCAACTTCAAGCCTGCAAACAAGGATATGCATTTTATAATTGGAGGAAGCACTAGCAATGTTAATGCAAACATACTCAGTTAATTACTTACGCCTTCACAAAATGGCTCCGAGAATAAAGCCTATAATTTTCCGCAAACTTGATGTGACTTACAACAAAGCCTCTGCCTGTTGGGCGATACTGATGAATGGTTTAAAGCGAATCAGTTGACAATCAGTTAAATAAGGCTACTATCAAAAGTTTGTTCAAATAAAATACATACTTTTGCACCACCATGAAGAATTGTCCGCCCAAAATAGTGTGTCCTGGTTCCAAGAGAAAATGTAAAGAATACTGCACACAACTGCAACTGCATGCTAACGAAACTAAAAACAGCCTGCAAAAATAAAGTACATTTAAAATGTAATTAATTTAAATAATGGAAAAGCTGA
Source organism: Dioscorea zingiberensis (assembly GCA_026586065.1). Taxonomy (NCBI): domain Eukaryota; kingdom Viridiplantae; phylum Streptophyta; class Magnoliopsida; order Dioscoreales; family Dioscoreaceae; genus Dioscorea; species Dioscorea zingiberensis. The sequence goes on from CM048824.1 coordinate 39,333,665, forward strand.
TTAAGCAAATGAGATCAAGCTAGCACGCTTGAACATTGAACCTCCATAAAAAGGCCACTGGACTACATACTGATTGCAAATAGTTGTAAAACAGTGGGATAGGTTAAACAAACTAGGTACCCATGGAATCTTGATCCATAGATAGAATTAGCAACACTTATTGGTTATAGTGCAAAACAAAATTTCAACAACTTCCTTATGTCTGATTAATTTAGACAGTTCATTATATTACAGAAGTGTAGTTGCCAAATAAAAAAATGAACCACTTCACCATACTATGCACTGGATAAATCTATTCTTAGTAAACTTAGGCATCTCGTATTGGTTAGTTTCACCCTTACAATATTTAACAGCTCAACATGGTAGGGTTTATCCAATACCATCTTACCCTCACTAGCAAGTAAAAGCCCTTGAGAAAAGCTGGCACATTCTATAGGTTTTCAGGATATAACCACTTTCAATCATGAACTACCACAATAGACCGATAAATCACACCAAAATGAGTAGAATTTGTAAAATTAAAGGCCCTAATGATTTCAAAATTCTACCGCTATGCCCATAATCACCAGTTACACACCACATAGAAATCCAAATTTTTTTTCTCATCCAGGAATTTGGCCTCACTTCCATTTTTGAATGAAGAGGTTATTTCCATTCCTATTTGTTAACAACAAATGTCAAAGTTCAATCCAAATCCAAGCCCGTTAATTAAGAATTAAGAGAATTCATATAATCATTTGAAAGTTTCTTATGAAAACAGCCTCTTGGCGCAATGGTAAAGTTGTCACCATGTGACCTAGTGGTTACGGGTTCATATCGTGGAAATAGCCCGTTGCAAAAAAAAAGCAAAGGCTGCGTACAATAGACCATAGTGGGACCTTTCTAGCACCGGGCTGCCCTTTTTGAAATTTTCTCATGAGAGGTAGATATAATAGAGAAAAATACCAACCACATAGCAAGTTGTGCCAGAAAAATAAGAAACAAATCGTTTATGCTTGACCTTTACTCTAAAGTAAGAAATTCAAATTAGACATAACTTATAATTGGGATTTCAAGGGGGCTAACATCAATGAACATTTTTTGCCATATACACTAAGTCAAAATATTTGCCAATTACTTCAAAAAATTTAAGAATAATTTGCAATTTTTTTTATCCAAATTATGGCAAATGGGTCAACTTTATGATTGGGGGAAAATTCCCAAATAGAACAAATTAATGGTTTCAAAGTTATCAAACAACTTGCTTACATTAATTTTTAATAAATACACAAACAAGCTGTAACAAGCTTCCAAGCTCAATATTGCTCGATTTGGTACAAATCAAAGCAACCCTGAATCTTGTGCATTTTTGTACAAATTTCAAAAGAAAAAAATAAACAAATAAACTTGGATCAGGCTTAAACAAGTCAACCAGTCACAATGTTATATTCAAAAACTATATTCTAAGAACTTTAAACAATTGGCCCTGCCAAGATTAAAATTTACAATTACTTCCCCAAAACCACAGCCTAGATGAGAGCAAAATGAAAAGAACACAAGAGAACCCAGTTCATGAAATCTGAAACAATAAAAGCATTAGCGAGCGATACCAAAGGAATCACAAACCTTCAGCAATCCCGATTCTAATATGAAGCCCATTATCATTGGCACTGCAGTAAAAATACCAATTTGGACCAAGAACTGAGCATTTAAAGCAGCATCAAGAGCAGTGTTGCCCAGCAGCTTAGCTTGACGAGAAATTGCTGAATCTAGTCCAGAAAGTGCCTAATAAATTTCAGATTGCTTTAGAATAGTCTAGATGGAGATGAATGTAAAATATGACTGGTCAGATGCATGTAAGCATTAGAACTAGCAAGAGTGTAATTATGAACAATGGTATGCAACGATGCAGAATAAATTTGACCCCAGACCCTTACCAGGTATACCCTTCCATACAAGAATATGTAAACAGTTAGAACAGTCATCTGCAGTAGTGGGGAATAAAAAAAAATGATTAAAATCTAAAAGTTAATTTGGTGGAAACAGAAAAAGAAAGAAAAAGAAGAAAAAGAAAGCATACCATTGTACACACATAGTAGCCAACAGTTGTGAAGTAGAAAGAAAGCATTCTAAAGAAGTCAAAAAGCTGTCCAAGCCGATATATATCTCTACTCAACACTTGCTCTCCATTCCCACCGGCAACTTTACCCTCAAAAGTAGCAATCTGATTCAGACCAACATCTCTGCCTTTCCCAACCTTTGACAAAAAGAGGATTATTTATCAGATTAGTATCAACTAATGAATAGAAATAAACAAGTAGGATGTCAGCAGCAAAAGACCTGAATATATTCATGATGCGTGATATTTCCTTGTCGTAAAGTTGAATTAAATCCTGCAAACTCATTTGAAATCAGATAGATGTACACAATAGGAAAATAAATAAGTAAATAAATCAAAACAAAGAAAAATTAAAATAAATCTTCAGCAAGTGCTCAGCAATTTAGTAAAAGAAATAGAAGAAATGTCCACACTTGTTCAATGCTGCACTAATGCATACCAGCATATATGTCTTCACTGATATTAATTACACGTGAGGCTTTGCTTATACCACCTCTGGTTATGTGAAATATCCTATCAAAGACATCAGGATGCCCATAGTGCATACGAACTCTGCAAATCAAGGATTATACTTAGTAGTCAATCTAACAAAGTGTGATAGAGAGTTGCACTCATCATAAACCTAACCTTTACAATGAAATAAAAACAACTTCAAAAGCTAGTTCATAAGTAGCACAACATAATATAGACCAAATAACTTCGATATCAAGATGAGATAATTTAGAAGGCATGATATAGAGTTGATAATAAAATAAAATAGGAACAGAAGAGTTCAGTCATCTTCAGTCACACATATGAAATGACCATAAAGCAGAAGATAATATGTGCGAGGAATTTAAGACACATAAAAATAAAAAATAAAAAATGAAAAACAACCCAGAACAAAAGACCTATAGGTGATGTTTGACAAAAGGTTATCCCCCATGGAATTGGGCACCAAGTGGAATAACACATTTCCCTATAAACAATGAATCCCGCCAAAAATATAATGGAGATTTAGAGGTGTAATAATGGTGGAATTGAAAGCCACCAACCAATGCATGGAGGACACAAAGTTATATTATCATTAACAACCTTGGTTTAAGATTTTCCTCAAAAACATTCAAAATTATTCAAAAACTATTCCACTTGGTGTCCAATTCCACGTGGGATATCCCTTACCAAACAGCACATAGAGGCAAGAATTGATGCGAGTATCAAACCAACAAGAAACTAGTTAATCAAATTATTGATATAGTATGAATTCCATGTCTTTTAAGAATTTTAGGGTCATATATAGTGCCACCCACATGCTTTCTATGATCCCTGACCAATAAGGACAGGTGGAATAAAAAACAAAGGTTAGCATCAACTTGGCCACTCATACTATGTTCTGTAAGAAGCTTATAGTATATATTTGCACCCATAAATCAGCAGACCATAAATTGTACCAGATTCTTTTAAAACCTACAGCAACAAATAAAAAGCCTTTTCAGTGACAGTACACACAAATTTTCTTGAAATTTCTATGATTTTCAGCTTCAACAGGAAGACTCTAGCATACCAAAAATGGCCAACAAAACCCTCAACCAAGGAAGTCATTTTGAATAAGTCAGCAACATCAGCATAAGTAATTTAACTTAAAAAAACTATGCAAACCAATAGAATCCAACAAACAATATTGCATCCTTGAAAGGAAAGGGGATTTTGACAAATTTATTGATCAAGCAAATCAATTTGACTTCTCCAAAACTTGACAACCATGCCAAGTAAACACAACCATGGTCATCCAAGACTAAAGGAAGCTCTCTGGGTGAAACACATGCTTTCAGAGTGATGGATGCCAGAATCATCCAAAGACTCCACTTTTTTTCTCTTTTCTTTTTCACGCCGTGGATGCTTTGTTACCTCGCAGAGTATAAAGGGAAGATGGTTGATATTTGGTTGGGATAGAGATAAATGGGGTTAAGCTGGGTTTGGAGATTGGTAGTTTAAATTTATTTTAGAGAGAGACTTTTAAACTAACTTGACCAAAATTTGAATTAATTAATACTGATCAAAATAAATAATTTTAGTTCAACTTACATTTCTTAATTAATGGTTGATATGTATCACTAGTGAAATAATATTTTAAATATTAATTTGATTGATTAAAGCTTGTGAAAAAAGTTGCAAACACTAGCCCCCACAAGGGTGTATTTGGCTGGAGGTGATTGGATAACCTGGGATATCCCACATTATTCCCTAACTAAACACCATCATAATGAAGTTTCTACCTACCAGATAGAATTATATCCCTAATCACATGTGCCCAACGTAATGGATGCTAGAATCATCACCTTAAAAAAGTATAATCTTATCTTTATCTTCTTCGATGTTTTAATACCTTCAATTGTTTAACAGATGATATTGATTAGGTTTGGTACCAGATTGGAAAATAACTTTCATTTTCAAATCAACTCTCGGGCTTAACTTGTATAATTCAATGTTCCACCACCCAATGTTCATCACTTGATTGATCTGATGGGGCAATGTTTTTCAGTCCCAACTTGCCACTAGAGCCCAGTCTACCCAAGACCAGGACATCTCAAGGGTTATGTTAAAGGAGGACAAAGGAACCACAGAGGTATACAATACTAGAAAATGTCAAAAGAACAAAAAGAACCATGACCCTCAGGGGAAATGTGGTTTTGGAAGCTAGTAGATAGGGTTTTAATCTTTAATGAGCTCCAGAAGCTGAAGTGATTACCATGGAAGAATACGTAATTAAATACAATACCAATAATGGTTGCCAGAAATGAGATCTTAAACTCAGCCCCAGAAAAAAATAAAATAAAATGACCAAGAACAAAGAACTTAACCGTTCCCAACCTGACACATATGATTGGCCTCACTGACCTATGAATCTGACACCCAGATAAACATAACTTGAATCAACTATTATCCTATCCCATCACAAAAAAACTGAAGATTCCACTCAATCCACACAAGGTATAAAAACCCCAGCCCTGATCCAACCATGATAAAATGCTACAATACTAATCTGTGATGCTTACCTAGGATGCCTAGGATTATAGTGGATTATTTCCCCCCTTCCACAGTAGAAGGCAACATGAAATAATATTTCATGCTCGAGGACTAGCATAACATGAACAAAAAGTTCATTTTATACGATCCAATATTAAGAAAAGCTGGATGTTATATGCAGTTACTACATCTATGGATGCAAATCAGGGTTGTGAACAAGGATTCTTTTCAAGTTATCAAGAAAACATAAGAACTACAATCAAAAGGAGAAGACATCAGACGATGTTCATGTTATGCACCTAGCAAAAAAAATGATAGCCAATGCTACCTCAATAAGTATATAAAGATAAATAATACTGAAAATAAAATAACTAAAATAACATCTATTCCAAAAAACTATTAGGAAAGTATTACATAAAATAGATAACTATCATATGCATTCATCAATAATTATTGGTGTTGAGTTAAAGAAATTATACACACTATGAACATATAGCACATCTCATAATAGAATCTCAAAAAATGCTAATAAATTGGTGGGAAAAAAAACACCCATACTAGAAGTCCATAACTGGACTCTTGTCCATCATCACCATGCTATATTCAGAATATGGAGAAGGATTTCCCAATGATAAACAAAAAAAACCACTGAAAGGTTTACTAGCAGCTTATAAATATGAACCAAACCAATAACTTACAAAAGAAAAAGAAATGTCAAAAAACAAGAGTTCATTTAGAAATAGAGTAAAATATACTCACTTGAGAGGGTATGCCAAGACACGTTGTGCAAGTGTGACAAAACTAGTTTCTTGATTTGACATAAACCATGCTAATGAGGAGACACTGAAAAAGAGAAGAATATCAAAGAAAACGAAATATACTCAACTAAGAAGTGTCTAAGATATGCTTTATGAGATAATGATAGCAAAAGTAAACAATCATAACCTTCCAGTAAATACATGTTCTCTAACACCAAGAATTGTAGGACGTCTTAGTCCATGGTTTGCATGGAATTCCTCAAGGAGATTTCTCATCTTCATAGCCTCCTCAAGATAGTTGTCCTGTGTGTATAATATATTAAAAACAAATTCGGATGCATGAAATATTGTTAGACTGAAAAAGATTACAAGGAAACATTAAAGAAAGGAAGAAGTAGATATCAGTGTCTGGACTTATATAGCTGAGGATTTCATATCATAAATGCAGCTGAGGCCCAACGAAAGCCAATATATATAACAATAACCAATAGCAGCTTATCCTGAATTATTCAAATTTAAAGATAAGTATTATGATATTAAAGCATTTGGATGTTGCAGCAGTTTGAAAAAACATTCCTTGTTGGCAATTGACGTGTCTTTGTTCGAGTTAGTTAACATAGTATTAGTAAGTTACATTCTAAACCTTCCTTAGAAGCATTGATTGCCAATGGATTCAAATAATACTAAATAACGTTTAATAAGGGGGTGGATACAAATGCTTTACTGGAAAATTATGTTGTGGATAGCAAAATAAATAATAGCCGGATCATATATAATTTGGTCGTTTGATGAAATAGTCAACTTCAACTCTATGTATATATGCTATATATAGGTCGAATTTTCCTGGAAAACATTACTACTTATCTTTCAAGTACTATGCTCTTAAAGAAATACAAATCTAACGAAGTATACTGCCACCCCTATGTATCTTTTTTATTCCTTTTTTTTGGATTAAGGCTTACATTTTAATTGTATGATTAGCAATTTTATTTCCAAACAAATCATAATATCACCAACAAACAAATCCCTTTTAGCGGAAAAATGGGCAACTTAAGATATGAACTCATGAATTAAGAATTCTCACTATTTCTTAGATTCAAGGTATGAACTCATCCAACCAAAGAGGCCAAGGAAAAAAGGGACAAAAGTAACATATTACGAATGCCTATCATATCCAAAACAAAGTCCCACATGCTTCTAAACAGCTAAGTACAGCTTGCTTGGGTTTTCAAAAATTAGGATGCTAGTTTTCAGTTACAGCTAACTACTTGCTTAAAAGAAGAATTAAAAATGACAAGAATAACCTTTTCTGAAACCTAATAGCAAATTTTTCTAGCTATTCCACCATCCAATTTGACAAAGCAAATTGGATAACCAATAGTAAAGATGAATCATATTTTAAGGGAAAGATGAATCTTGTAGTAACATCAGAATTACAAGAATCAGATCGCAGCACTGAAATGAATAATAAGATTGAAGCAGGATACACAATAAATCATATCTTAAGAAAACACGACAAAATTTGCACTTACAAATTAGCAACAAAAGAAAAGTTTAAAACCAAGCAACCCTATATTCTAGCAGTGCAAAGGGAAATTTCATTTCCACAAAAATATTAGAACAAGTCACAAGGAGAAGTAACCTGATTCATGTCAATAGTTTGGACAGCATCCCCTCGAGTGAAAATTATAGCATGATTTTGATTTTCAGGCTTTCCTTCTCCAAGTTTTGGATTTCCAGGCAACCTAATTGAATATATTTCCTGTATAGTAAAATTTAGAACAAGAAAACATAGTCATATATAGCAACAGCAACATTAAATATGAAAGTGAATATCATCAGTAATTCATTTCAAATAAATTAGACTTTAATAAACAAGAAACAAGGTATAACTAGAAACATAGCACAATATCCACCACACAGTATCAAATTCAAAATGACAAGTTTTGCGAAATTTGGACATGCTGTAAAAAACACACTTCAGGTTGACTAAGGAAATCAGAAATCTAGATTGGCCTACAATTAGATCCGTCATTTAAGAAATTTAAAAGTTGAATGCATGATACTATTCAAATGTTTGAACTCTAGAAATAAATGCTTTTGAGTAAACTTGGGTCTTCAACTGGAAGAGCTTCAAGTAAACCTTGTAGGTTTTATTATGTAGGGTTCCATGGCAGTTAAGGAAAAACCACCACATTTCTCTGGCAAGAGTCTGTATAACCATGTAGTTCAGAATTCATGGGAAGAACTGAAAGATTACCGCATAGAATACTTTCGGACTAGCAAAAGATAAAACCATCTACCTGATCCTTTCCATGCACATCAGCTTTAACAAGTTTTGAATAGAATTCCTTCACAACATTTCCATCAGTGCCTACAGTTTCCTCTGTATGTATGAAAGCAACTCGAAGTGCATCATTTCTGAAAACCAAAGGACAAAAAACTAACTAAAATTGAAGGATAATAAGCAAAGTATGACACAAAGTATAAGAAAATGTGTTAAATAGACCCATGTGCAAATAACAACTTAGCAGAGAAAATGACATAACCATAATATGCAGAAGTTCAGTCAAAACAAGACAAATATCCATCATTAAAGAAGAGGTTCTAATATCAAAGGTCACCAATGAAATGTGTGCAATCTTAGACAAGCACTTGCAGTATATCACTAAAGAAATGGCCTTCCCTTGTTTATGGATGAGCAAAACTGAGATAACTTAAAAATCATGCTTAAATGGGTGTAGATAACTCTAAGGACTTCCTGTGGAACAATATGAGCAAATTAGGATTTATGAATGGGAGCACCAATTGACCATAATGATTTAGACCGGATATTTAGCTATAAGTTGCATGCTTTTGTTTGACTTTAATGATTTCTGAAAAAAAAAAGCAGTCCGGTGCTACAAAGCTCCCGCAATGTGCGGAGTCCGGGGAAGGGTATGACTACTTGGGTCTATTGTACACAGCCTTACGTTGCTTTTTTTACAAGAGGTTATTTCCACGACTTAAACCATGACCTCCTGGTCACATGGAGACAACTTCACCGTTGCACCAAGGCTCCCCTTCACTTGAATGATTTCTGTACTACATAAATCCCAAAGCTTACATAAAAAATCATGACAATCAAAATTCGTATCTTCTCATGACCAGATAGGAACAGGGCACAACTTTCATGAAATGGATATAGCTGACACACAATAAGCTTATGCCACCAAAATTGGCATAAGAATAGGTGCTTGCCCCAAGCAGGAAAGGAAATTCTATAAAAGATGCCGCATGGATAACATTCCTAAATAATAAACCCACAAGGTAACAAGCAGCATAGCATATGGCAGGGCAGGGCACAGACTAGCATTCGAAAAAAGCTGCTAAATAATAAGTAAGGCGCAAATGACCTATGCATCAGAAGAGCGATATCAGCAGCCTCCTTATCCTTTTTCTGTTTCTGTTGCCCATAAATCTGGCACGAAACTACATAAGTGAACTTGATATCTGCTTGGGCCCGTGATTCAGAAGAGGATTCAAATCCTTGTGTATTAATATAATCAGCTTCAGCAAAACCATCTTCAACCCCTGCAAAATAACATCAACCATGAGAAGCTCGTATCAAATAAGTTCCTCATGCAGAGTCTGACGACAACAAAAAGGAATTACCTGCAACTGATCTCTTTTCCAGATAGCTTTGAAGCATTAAAGCCCTTCTATAGTACATCATACCACGCACTGCAATGCAAGGGAACCATAAGCTGATAAAGCAAATGCACAGGACACAGCTTTTGAGGAAGATGACCATATCAGATATGAGATAAAATAGGTGAAGTAATGCTTAACCATACACAAACCTGTTCGAGCTAATGTTTGACCACGATAGGACGCCCAAAACCGTAGTTCTAGATTGTAACCTGAGTTATCCTGGAGAGCATCTGCAGATGATTCAGGACGACCAATTCGCTCTAGAAAGTTTACCCACTCATCTGAAATGAAGTATTCAACAATTAAAAAAAAAATCTAAGTGTCAAATTCATCTCATTAATTTTATAATGCAATCTTTAACCAAAAAAAAAACAATAGCTATCATTACTATTGTTCAAATTGGTGAAGACAGCCATCTGGCATCCACATCAACACAATTAACAAGACAACACAACAGACAAAATAGCCTGTTTGGAATCTGGATATTCAACCGAAGTATTCACCGTTATAGCTAATCCATCACAAAGAAACCACTACCATTACTATGGTTCAAAGTGGTGAAGATCACCATCTGGCATCCACATTAACACACAATTAACCAGACAACACAATAGACAGTAACCTGCTTTGACAAATAACAGACTAATTCTACTACCACAAATTTCTCTAATTTCTTAGTGCCCCAAAGCTATTATCTGTAATATTAAATTACATTTGTAACTTTAACCCAACTATCTCTACAGATTAACATGATGCAGAACTTCGAATGGAATTCTAAGGCTCCTCGATTTTTTTTCAATTTGTGTTTATTTGTGTCTCAATTGACTTATGATACCTCCAAAAGTCTTCTTCCAAAGCCCAGAATTAACCTTTAGCTTTACAACAATCCTAGCGCTTGCTTCCATAGTAAGAATATAAGTGTGGCCACTTCAAGGCCAGATCCAACTAAAACCCAAATGTGAATCCATAGGAATGAGGAAGGATACATATAAAACCCCCATCCATATAGAAATTTTATTAAGGTCCAGATCAAATTTGAACTTATATCAAATTTCTTATTAACTCTCAAATAGCTCTAAACATTCCCTTCAATAGCTAAGATTTTGACAGCTAGATGCCAAGAATCAAATATAAGAAGAAAAAAAAGTACAAGACACCCACAAATTAAAAAAGAAATAAGACCAAGAACCTCAAAGGTAATAAGGTAGCAGTAAGGTTGCCAAGGCTAAGGACCAAGAACTCCAAAGGTTGCCACTAGCTTGTTGTATAATAGAAGAATGGAAGTGAAAACTAGCAGAAGAAGAAAATCCATTTATCACACACTAAAACAAATTTAGTTTCATTGTAATTAGCAAGTGAACTGACATATTCTTAATGTTACGTATATAGACATATATTGGCCAGGTTCATGTTAACAGTTACACCTCCTTCTAAGACATGAAATTCCCGCCAAAGCATTACATCACCTATAAGGAAAGACTATTAAAAAAAACATAGCAATACTTAAACTGCACACGAGACTCAAAATAAAGACTAGGGGTAACCTTCCTATACCACTAACAATCCTCCCATCTAAAATTCCATTCCTATTTATGACTTACTTTAACTAAACTGTAGTAAAAATGTAGCATTTCGAAACAAAATAAATCCAATAAGTATATTATTATCCACAAAGATTACACTGCAATGAAGATAAATGTGGTACAAGTTAATGGTAAGCAAGAAAATATCACCAGGAAAAATTTTCTGAAGATAGAAAAGGGTGGAAATGCCATCCTCATTTTCAGCTCGGAGGTCTGAAGAACTATAGAGCACGATCTCGCTATAATAGGGAGTGAAAACACTATTCAACAGAAGAAACATTCAAATTGTTAGATAATACACTAAAAGGATCCAAATAATCTTAAGAAAGTACCTAAAAGGGATCATTTCAGAAACAGGCTTTGCTGAAGGCATGTCCATAAATAATGAGTTTGTAAAGAACTGCAATCTCCGTCTTGCTTCCAAGTTTTTTGGTATATTTGCAGCAGAATCTTTCACTGTTAAAAGTAGATATAACCTCTTAACTTGCTCCTTCTACAGAAATAATAAATAACATCAGTATATAACAAAATTTAGATGGATTGTAGGGGATAGAAAACTAAACAAAGTCATACAAGTTCTGGCTCATTAGGCCATTCAATTCTAGAAAATAGCCTTCCTTCAATTCTTGCTCTTGCCAATATGCTCCATGTATCAAATTGATCCCTAGAAATGCAGAACATCCACTTAGATAAAATAAATTTGAAACCATGACATAACACTAAATCTCCAAAGCCATGGCATGTTGTTTGAACTTTACCTCAAAGAAGGGGTCAACAAATCATGTGTAACAACATCATACAGCTGATAAAGAGATTTTGTAACACCACTCACAAGATCAGGCGACTCATTTTGCATCTGCATAATGAAAATTTACACCTGAAGCAAACTGAAGACATAAATGATGCATAATTTAAGATTTCAAGCTATGTGATGGACAAGCTTTGTATCAGAAGTTGATAAATTCGAACATAAAAGTTTTGAGTCCTTTTTTTTTGCTAAAAAACCCCAAGTTTTGTATTTTTATGGCAGTCATTTGTGTAGAACATAGACAGCTATTTCCAGATATTTTCTTTGAAGGGAAGATTCCATGAATTATTTGGAATCAACATTGTGACATTGCTCCCGAAGTTCATTATTCAGATATACCCTAGGTAGTCATAATCGGACCGGACCTTTGAACCAGGGAAGGCCAAGGTTCAAGGGTCGAGATAGGTCCAACGGGGTTGAACCAGGTCAAACTGGATTTAAATAAATAAAAATATAAATATAGTATATTAAATAATAAGCTAATTTTTTAATCAAATACACAAAATATATTAAACAAAACCAGTTTCATTCTATATTTAAAACACAAAGTTTAACAACATTTAAACTAAATCCATATGAAAAACTAAATAAAATGAACCTCATAAAGTTTTTCTAACATTAAAATCAAATCCTCACAAAACCTGTCAAGATATAAAGTAGCCCAAGCATTCCACAATTGAAGCAAGGTATATTGAAACAATTCTAAGAAAATCAAAGCTGCTATAATGAATAAACACCACAACTTTAATTTTATACATTTGAACTAAAAAAACACCTAAACTTTTAACCTCCTAGCAACCAAAGAACAGTAAAGAAATTGACCTAAAACAGCTCAAGGTCCCACATTGGTCAATGGAAACATCCAAAGAAACTCAAGTATTCATCAATCAAGAGAAACCAAATTCTACGAGATCTATAAAAGCACGAAAAAATTTCACATTTTTAACAACTAGATCCATACTAGTCAAGACGAAGACATGATCCCGGCCACTAGATCTTTTCCAAGCCTCCGAAGTCCTAACCCTCTCCACCACCTTCTGTCTCTCATAATCCCAATTCCCCTCCTCCTTCCTAAACCCCCCTTTCCTCCCCCACCCCAGCTACATCTCCGCGCTCAGCGTCGGAAAGAACGGGACGAAAGCCACATCAGCCTCCTTTAAATCAAACACCCATTTAGCCACCGATACCACCAACCTTACCTCGGGCAGCATCTCAAGGTCATCAAACAACCAATACTCGACATTATACTCCTTGATAAAAAGGTTTTCAAGGTAAAGGATGGGTCGTCAGTGAAGAGTTCACGCTAGAGAAGATCAGGGTCGGAGAAGGTGATGCGGGAATCGGGGGCGGAGAGGGACCAGTAGACGTCGAGGAAGCCATAGTCAAGGAAGCAAGGGAGGTCAGCGATGAAGACCTTGAGGTGAGGCTTCTTTATTTAAAAACAATTATATCTTGGTCGGTCTAAATCGTGCGAACCAGGTCCAGTTCTAGGTTGAACCCCCAGGTTTGTACTGTTCACCACCAGTTTTTAACTTATATGGTTTTTTTACGTAGAATCGGACCACCTTATCTCCCGGGTCTGGTTCAACAGGGTCGAACTAGTTGATTTAGACTGGTTCTGACTACCTTGGACATACCACATTAGCAATAACAAAAAAAGGTCAACAAAATTTCCATAACAACAACAACAACTAAGCCTTAATCCCAGACTAGATTGGTCGGCTATATGGATTTTTTGTCTTCATGTCACTCTGTCAAAAGCAAAATCCGGCCCAATATCTAATCTACGTAGATCCTTAGACATTACCTCTCTCCACATAATCTTAGGCATACCTCTACCCTTCTTTTACCTTCTATTGCTAGACTATCACATTTCAAACCGGGACACCTAGACCTATCCAAACCATCTTAAACGACATTTTCTTATTTTATCTTCAATTGGTACGACATGCACCTTTTGTCGGATGTGTTCATTTATAATTTTATCCAATTTTGTATGACCACTCATCTACCTTAACATCATCATTTCTATCATATTCATCTTATGTATATATTTAACTTTAGTTACCTAACACTCGCTCTCATATAGCATGACTGGTCTAACTGTCGTTCTATAAAACTTTCTCTTCACTTTGTTAGACATCTTCTTATCACATAACACATCCGTAACACTTCTCCATTTCAGTCATCATGTTTTGATTCTATGAAGACATCTTCATCTATCATCCAATCCTTCTGAAAAATGGAACCTAAATACTTAAAATGGTTACACTTAGGCACTACTACCTCATCTAGTGTCACTTCCCCTTCGTCCCTCCTACTTTGACTAAAATTACAATGCATATATTCTGTCTTAATTTTACTTAACCAAAAGCTTCTTCTCTCAAGAGTGTTCCTCCACAATTCTAACTTCTAATTTACTATATATCTAGTCTCATGAACTAGGACAATATAATCTGCGAACAAAATACACAATGAGATGTCATCTTAAATAAAACTAGTTATCTCATCCATTACTAGAGTAAACAAGTATGGACGCAAGACCAATCCCTGATGTGACCCACTATTATAAGAAACCCCCCCTTCCCATATCTTCTCCAACTGTCCTACACTCGTAACCGTTCCTTCATACATATCTTTAATAACATTTATATATTTAACATAAATGCATTTCTTCTCCAACGACCACCAAAGGACTTATTTTGGTATTCTATGATATACTTTCTCTAGGTCAATGAAAACCATATGGAGATCTTTCTTTTTCTCTCCGTAGATCTCCACCAAGCTCCTTAACAAATGAATGGCTTCTGTTGTAGATCTATTAGGCATAAAGCCAAATTGGTTATCTGACACCTTCGTAATATCCTTGAGTTGATGCTCTATTGCCCTCTCCCAGAGTTTCATCGTGTGTCTCATTAACTTAATATCACGGGTGAAATTTTGAAGATCCCTCTTATTTTTATGTATAGGAACCAAAATGCTGATAAATTCTATAACAATCCAATAGAATTGCTTGGATCAGTAACAGAAAATAGCAAAAATATAAACATAATTCCATGCTATTTTTAATCATACATTTATAGCTAATCCAAGTGCACATGCACATGTGTGCACAAACATCATAACAGCTTGATGCTTGTTCTAACAATGTATGTACGGCCCTAACATAAATATGCACGGAATGGCCATCTGAGCTCAATGGGTCAAGCCTTAAGTAGGCGTAGGCCCAACACTTTTGGGCTTGATACATTATGGACATCAATTTACAAACATTTTTTCAAAGGTCAACATTGTACATTATGTTACAACATTTTTTACCAACCAAATCAAAGCTCTGATTTCTGGCCCAATTTAGGGTAGTGTTTTTCATATCAAGGATGTGGCCAGGCATTTACAAACCCATGCCTGGTCTAGCCAACTAACAGCATTAAACATATGATTCAAACTATATTAATTTTATGAAGGATAATTATAGAGAAACTGTGCATATACCCCAACAAAACCCATATGTGTGCATGTATCACCAAGTTAGGATTCCACAGATGATTCAAACTTCTGTTAGTCATTGGTTAAATCAATCTATTTTGTAAAAAGTGACTTCAACAGCAAATAATATCAAATCATCATATGTTAATTTCAATCTGATGTGGGATAAAAGGTTGAAAATAAGAAAACTGAGTTTTAAGTACCAACTAAAATATTAACAAAGCATTACTTACAAGAAGTCCAGCCAAACCAACCAAAGATTTCAGCACAGGCTGTAGATTTGTATATGATACTGTTACTGCAAGTGATCCCTCATATATACTGTTATTAATTTCACGGAAGAGCCTCTGAACCCTGTACTTGAAGAACATAAAGTACTAAATTTTTAAAGGTACATAAAAGTTCACTATTACGGAGATGAGAAAATAAACATATTGTGAAATAAGAAAGTTGTTCAAATAAAACATACCAAAGTCTCCCTTCATCATTAACTATAGAGTGAAGAATCCTTTCTGCACTGTAGTAACATTCCTGCACAGCATAGACCATATACTCATCCCTAGATATCCTGTTCCAAAGGTCAGCTTGCGTGTCTTTGCAGTCCAAAGCCAAGTTAATAGCCAGAAAGATCTGAGATATTCAATTGAAGACAAAAATTAACATAACATGAAGTAAAGGTGCTCATAAATTTTAAAAACTTGAGGATCTGAAATTATTTCTGGAATACCTTACTGCACAGAAGGAATAATGGCCATTGAACTATTTTCATACTTCCGCCATTGCTTGGTATAGAAAGCAAGTCCATTTCCCTACGGGAGGGTGAACATCACATTTTAGCCCATAATCAAGATTAAGCAAGCTTACCTAAAAATAAGCATAAGAATGACCCTGAGACTTATTGCAAACTGGCTAAGTATTGTTTGGGATGAAGGCACCAAGCTCTACATGAGTGCCAATTATAGCAAACACAACCAGAATTTAGCAATTATGTCAAACCTGTAACTGGTTAGAGTTGCAAATATACACACTAACCACAAAGGAACCAAGCTCTACATGAGTGCCAATTATAGCAAACACAACCAGAATTTAGTCAATTATGTCAAACCTGTAACTGGTTACAGTTGCAAATATACACACTAACCACAAAGGAACCAAATCTTTTAATTAATTTGAATATGAGATGTATTTATGCAATGAGAGGTTCTCATATAAACTTTTGACAAGTAAGTCAAAAGAAGTACCTGGCAGCCATGTCAACTCACATTCATGGTTATAAGATGAATTATATATGTGATCTTACCCAAAGTAGATCTTACCTGTTATTAATGTAATCCTCTTCACGAAGGCTTTTAATAATTTCATTCCAAAAAGGGGAGAAGATAGCAGCATAAACCTTGTTCATCGCATATGGTTCCTAACATAAGAAAATAATAATAACACGTAAGATCACATTAATAATAATAGTGATGATGATGATGATGATCAGCCATTGAGCCAAAAGAACTTTAGCATACCATGGTAAGCTAGTATAAACTGAGAAAACATACAGAAGACAAACAGAAAGAATATAAATTGCTTAAATGATAGAAATTCTATGGAATTAAGCAAAGGTTGGAGGTATTCAAACAGCACATTAAACAACTATTTTCAACAATGCGTGATGAAGGCAAAAGGAAGCCTTAAAAAATTTTATGATTACCTAGCAACAAATGAACCAGAATAATAGACAGTAAAATACATCACTGAGAACAAAAAAACTACAGAAGGCAATAATGAATTGGCCATCTAATAGTCGGTTACCTTAAGCCAAGCATTACAAGAAACAGAAGAGGCCCTTCTTCAACCCACAGTCTACTTGAATCCTTACAATCAAAGCCATTGAGAACCAGAAAGAGTTACTTGAATTAACTTTATGGCTAGAATTGTGATTTAGGTAGTTTGTTTGGGTGGATGGGGAGTTACATCCAAGGATGGGATGTACCCATCCAAAACCATTTTACTTTTTTTTGTTTGCTTGGCTCCCCATCCATGGATAAGGATGTGGGCCATGTGGCCATTCAGAATTACCGGATGACCACATCCAATAAAAAAGGTGGGATGTGGCCATCCAGTACTTAACTATCCAATCTAATGTACATCCTCATCTCTTTTAATTCTCCTCATTTAGTAAGAGAGGTTAGAATCACCCCCCTTAATTATTTTTTGTATTCATTAATTGCCAAAATTATGGAATATTAATGTGGAAAACATTTCATTAATTTTTAATAAATTTTTTTTCTATTTACACAAATAAAATTTCAAAACATATTAAAAAAGCTTACATATGTGTTTTTTTAAATGATATCGGTTCAAATAATATAAACAAAAATCCAAATTTAATGAAAAGAGAAAGGTGAAAAGCACCCTAACTAATAGAGAATAACCTCAACACTCGCAATAGGGGGTATTCATATCCCCTTATCCAATAAAATTACTTTACAAACACAAAAAGTACACATCCATATCCACATCCATCTCTTTTTAAACAATCAAACATAAAAAGTATACATTCAACCTTTTTTCCTCTATCCAACCAAACACAACTATAATTCCTCATCCTGTATCTACACATCCTTATATATCTTCATCCAGTAGATAAAGAGTTACAAACAACCAAACGCTACCTTAGCAAATATAATTCAAGAAACTTTCCTATTTTATATTGTTTTCTTGGGTAGTCTGAAGATTGAACAAACTTAAAACAAACAACACTTCAACACATTCTATGCACTTATGGAACTACTTCTGTTATTCCCTTAGTCCATTTAACATATACAATATAGTAGCAAGTCAGTGTAATTGTTAAAATAATATTATCCAAATGGGGGTTGAATAAGGTGTGTTTATTCCATTACCACTAGTACTAATATCTAGAATCAGACAAGATTGATTTTGAATCATTTGAATCTAGAGTTGGATAATCTGGCTTAAGGATAGCAATTTCAAGGCCAGAATTTAGGTCTGTGCTTCAACTAGTTATAAACTGTTACTGATCTATGTAATTGCACTGGATATCATTCATGCAATGACTTTGATATGACCAATAAAATCATAAAAGAAGAACAAACTATTCCAACTTCTTACTGGAGACCTTCTTAGCAAGAACCAAAGCATGTGAACACATTAAACTAGTTGCCTCTATCTTTTCCTAACAATTTTCAAGATTCAGCAACTGCTTCTAAATTACTCCCAGACCTTTACGATTAAACCCATAGCTTTTATACCAAGAAATTTACAGAGTGCCAACTACTCAAATCAATGACCCTACCAAAGTTACTAATGAAAAATAATAGTCTTATCCAAGTATATTACTTAGAATGTCTAAGCAATGAATGAAAAACTTGAAAATAGACCTCCCACAATGGTGGCCTGAGCCTGGTACATCAGGCAAGACAAGACGAACCACTTGACAGTTCTAATCATGACCATTGAACAAAAGATGTAAAGGAAGTATCAGTATCACCTGAGCATGTTGTCTTTCATGAGGAAACCTGTAACAAACAAACTGAATATGATCAATTAAACAAATACGACTTGAAAAACAAGAAACAAATTCTCTTAAAAATGAAAGAAATAAAAAACAGAGACCTTTTTGCTTGAGGCGAAATAAGATTTTTCACAAAAGCTTCAGGAAAGGTTTCAAAACGCTTGCGAAGCATATCAAGTGAACGTATCTGGCACCAGACAGGAAAATCAAGTATGAGCAATTCAAAAGGTGAAAACAGTCAAATAATGGTTCAAGTTTCTTAAAAAAATAAAATATTGAACACTTGCCTCCCCTAGACGACCACGTGCACCAAGAAGGCCACCAATTAGAGCAGACAAGAGTGTGTACCATATATGAATGTCCATCAGATAGATCTGAAAAACAAACCAAATTTACAAAAACAGAAGATTTAAAGAGAACAACATTGAATCGTCAACTGAATGATGCACAGTTTAGTTC
Organism: Dioscorea zingiberensis; assembly: GCA_026586065.1. NCBI lineage: Eukaryota > Viridiplantae > Streptophyta > Magnoliopsida > Dioscoreales > Dioscoreaceae > Dioscorea > Dioscorea zingiberensis. Next base: position 39,353,082 of record CM048824.1, read on the forward strand.
TACAAAAGAGGCACAGAAGCAAAATGTACAACTCACAGCTACAACAGGTGCCCATAGACTAAGAATGGTCAGTGCATTTTTATTACCTGTTCATCACAAAAAATGGGAGCTAAAGTCAAATACTGAAATTCAACTGAAGTACGATGATTTCATGATTCATTGATAAAAGCAAACAACAAAAGATAAAAATTAAAGACGGAATAGGAAACTATTCTACTGGTTATATTAACTCAAAGCATAATAAAGATATCTGCCATGTGGATGATTAAACACAGAACCAAGTTATATGTGGAAGGCTACAGTTTAAAGTTGATTTCTCAAGAAGAGCTTTATTAAAGCTTCGAGTAGTAGCAGAATCGAGTATAGTAAAACAATCCATTATCTAAGACAGGAAGCATTAAGGTGGTGTTTGTTTGGTTGAATTTAGATCGACATATAGCCTAGGTTACATGACAATTCAAAGTTCTTTGTTTGTTTGGCTAGATTTGGAAATCACAATGTATTTTGAATAAGTTACATCCAAACAAACACTAGATTTGTATACGTTGTATTTTAAAAACCAGGAATTTATAAATACATTGTACTAAAAATCCAATGTATTTGGGATTATATCTAACCAAACATTACCTAAGTTGATCTGGTGGCATCGATTAATTCAACCTTCCCTAATGTATATGAATCACCAAACAATAGAGGAAATATTTCCAATATACAAAATATACAGAATTTCATGTTCATATAAGCAGCCACCTGAAGCCCCTGAGCAGTATTTGCAAAAATAGAAGATAAAAATTAAAGACTTGAAACTTTACCACTTCATTAGTCGAATTTAGATTAGTCCCACGCAAGTGCTCATGTCAAGATATATTTGGGTGACGAAATTTGGTAAATTCATGCAAGCATCTTCAAGACAAAGAAAATCAGTATCTTGAAAATGACTACATGCTAACTTCATTTAGTATGCCTCTATACATTAAGGCAATTGCTACTTTAAAATACATATTGCATGTAAAAGACTAAAGAAATAATTTAACAACAAAAACAACAACAATGAGGTCAAAGGATAAAAGAATTCGAGTAAAAATTTGAAGGAAGTCAAACTGAAAACTTGTCTTACCCCTTGACACGAGGTCATGCCATGAATATTGCAAATCTCGAAGGTCAACAATTATCTTGGTTGGGCTAACCAAAGGTTTGATCTGCAAAAATTATAGAGATAGTGGTAAGATTGCCATTGGTGGTTGCTCTATAGAGGTTCTAGGAATTTGGAGTCTTAATGACAAAGCACATAAAAAAGTAAAATGGAAATGAAAACCAAATGAAAAGACCCACCTGGAGAAAGTAAGCAAATGTAAATTTAGATGCAAATATCACCAACCAAAAAAGTACATATCTGCATTGAAAGAAGAAAGAAAAATCAAGGTGAAAATCCAAGCAATCAAAAATAAGACCGAATCAATAAATTTGAACACCCAAGGTGATAATTGCAAAACCATCAAACCAAATACAATTTTACACCAATAAAACCAACAATGTTTTTCGTGGAAATAAATATCAAATGAGAAGCGGCATTTCAATTAGTCCATACAACTAAATATTACATTTCTTATTCTGATGACAAGATGAGTTTGTAATTAAGGAATCAACAAAGCTGTCACAAGTATATTTAATTGTTGGAGTTCCCGGTCTGATGATCCGGCCCGATTGTGGTGAATCAAAAACCATAAAGCACCAATACTAAACTGCACTCTGAAAATGATTGAACTGTAAACATACGGTAGAATACCTGGTATAGTCACTTGTCTTTTCATACAGACCTCGTCCAACAAAATAGCGCTCCTAGGCCAATCAAACAAAAAGTAGAACAGTAACCATGAGTTCTTGCTGCCATTCAAGAGAGCCAGCATATGTAAAAATAAGCAGTAGAAACAACAAAAACCTGGTATATCCACTTGAAAAACTGAAAGAAAGACCATCGATCAGATATATCAGAAAGCCTATGACAAGCAGGGATTTTAACTAATAGGGCAAACACTGCACGAATAGCCGCATAAACACCCAAAACAAGAACATATATCCGGAAATAGGTTGAGTCTGAATTCCTCTTGTTTCTTTCCTCCATAACCTTCCTGAAAGTCAGTCAGAGAACTAATAAGGATGTGTTAGACATTAAATAAATATATAGATATCAGTACAGCATATTTGTCATAATCAACAATGATATACACATTCAACAACAATGCACTTACAGGTAGACATAAGTGGTGAATGCTGAAATAACACCAAACCAGAAAAACCTGATTATAAGCCTTGAGATAGCAAAGCCCCTGGCTGTGCTGTAAGCGCCAAACATGAGAAGAACATCCAAGGCACCTACAAAAATCAATGAACCAAACTAAAAGTAAAGACAAAGAATAAAGCATATATTTAAAGAAAGATACATATCACTTCATTTTCATAAAAATTAAAAGAATAATAAAAAAAGGGACAGACATTGACTGTAGCTTTAAAGGAGAAGGAATCTGACATACTCTCTAGGAAGTTCATGATAAAAAATACTGGCCCAACACTAAGCACCATTTTAAAGGTATCCAGGTCAATGGTCCCTTTGCGAAATGCTATGATTGTTAGCCCCTGCCAAAACATGCATAAAATGATATTTTATATAATCTCAACCCATAATTCTGTTAACAAATACAAAGCAATTTATATGCAACTAAACCTGGAACATTAGGAGAAGGAAAATCCACAGGCGGTGAAAACTCCGATACAAATGAAGAAAGGTCCTGTGCTCGACAAAACCACTTTTCCCTGTCTGTAAGTTGAAAGCAAAACAAGTGAATTTTCCAAATTAAAAACATGATGTCATTAGACTCATGTTGAATCAATACTATACACATTTAAAACTATAGAAGTTTGAGTTGAATTTTCCTGTGCTTGAAAAGAATTTTGCCATGTCAAAAAGGCCCTGATTCTAGAAACATTGCATGAGAGGGAACTCATCTCAAGAGATTAGACCTAATTCTAAAATTATTTTGAAGGCACAAGAATCCAGATGGAGAGGATAAAATTGCATTCGCCTCTTCACACAAATCATCCATTGAGATAGCATACATCCATTTGCTACAAAGTTGACATATAAAAGCAGCCCAGAGAAGCTTCATCCTCTACAAGGATTAGTCTAAAATATGGCAACCATTGCCAAACAGTCCTACAGCCTGTTTCCTAGTCATTAAGCATAACTTGAGGGCTCAATTTGTCTGACATCTAGTAATTGAGCATTTTCTAACACTAGTTAATAACTTAATATGCTCCCAACAAAAAGTAATATAAATTTGTCCGCAAAACCAGGAAAACAAGATATAAACAGCCTTCAAAAGTTCCAAATGGTCCAGTAAAGAGTTAAAAATATGAATACTGAACTTAGTAACAAACAAAATAGGAGAACAACGCGACCTGTAGGAGGTTAAGCAGTATAAACCCAATAAATGTTGTAAATATGATTAATATAGACAACTTTGTACGAGACCAAAAAAGACTCTAAATTTACCCTGTGCCACTTTTTTGGTTTCAGTAGAAATGGTGAATCCTTTCTCATCGGCCAGCCCACCTTAAAGCAAGAATACGACCTGTAGATGCACCACAAATGAGAACAAGAGACCCATGAAATGACCTAAATAGTGAAAACAATAAGAGTCAAGTATGACCAAAAGTATTCATTGAAGTCATCATAGTTCCTCCAAGCAGAATGTGCAGATTTGCCATTATTATTTCTCTCAGCTTCCTGCAAAGAAGTTTCACAAAATGAGAAATACAAGCATACATCAAATAAGCAAGAACATGTTATCCATTACGGTGCCACATATTTGATAGTTTTGCCTGGCAGAGTAATATATAACTTTGCATGAAAAAGAGTAAAGAAAAATATGCGGCATACTAAACCACAATATAACATGATGTACTTAAGGAGGCATAATCTTAATATAACAGAGAATAACTGTACTTTTACCATATGCTAAATCTGTGAAAGAGAAGTTATTATCTTCTCGGAATACTAAACTAATTAATCTAAATGGGATGGCTAACAGATAGAGCTACTAAAACTAATGATGGAACTGTAGAACTTGGTCATGCAAAAATTCAGAGATCTCAAAAAAATTGTAACAAAAAGTCATGTTCAATGACAAACTAAAGTCGTACCATCAACAAAGACAAAAAAAAGAAAACAAAAAACAAAAAGGAAGAATATATGCTGGGTGAATGAGCATGTCATAAAGTCTTACCAAGGATGAGACCTAAAAAAATGTAAGACAGACTAATTTCTTGCCAGTGGGATTTTAGACTAAGCAGAACTGGTTAGTTTTGATTATGAGGTATATAATTTGTAACATCAAAGTCCATCTACAATATATAACATAACAAAGATAATCAACTTTGTTTGGTCATTTGCCATAGATCTAGGCATAAAATCAGTAGCATTGAACATAGCATCATAACAAAGCATTAATAAGCCAACTAAATTGACTAAATCACGCTGCTGATCTAGATCTACACCTAGTAAAATATAAATGAATCCAGCATATTCTATTTTTTCTGTTGTATGTTGAGAGACCACTGTATTTATCAAATTTGAAAACGTTAAACAGATCAGAAATACATCATTCCAAGATTTTTTTTATATGGTGTAAAACATGAATGGTACCGCCTTCTGATATAAATTTCTTATATCAAAAAATGATAAGATAAGAATTACGTCCAGATCCTTATGTAAGAATTTTATTTTATATATAAATGCGGACAAGCCACAAGAAGCAGGCCGCAGACGTGGTTCGAACCCTCAACCTCTCCTTGTAAGAGGAATGGACTAGCCAATTTTTCTAGTGAAAGTTGGTGATCCTTTTGAAAGAAATTATTAACCTGTATTTGTATGTGTGTGTGCATGCGGGTGTGTGCATTGCAATTATTAGCATGTCTAAAAGGGTAGCCCGGTGCTACAAACTATGCGCGGGATCCGGGGAAGGGTTGGACCACTTGGGTCTATTGTACACAGTTTTACCCTTTTTTTTTGTTCAAGAGGCTTTTTCTATGACTTGAACCCGTAACTTCCGGGTCACATGGCGCGATAACTTTACCGTTGCGCCAAGGCTCCCCTTCAATTATTATTAGCATGTCTATCATAGAGAAATTCCGATTGTTAGACAGCATGGTCCTTAGCAGCATAAGGATAATTAGTGCATGTAATCCAAAATATCGAAGGTTAAATCAAAAGATAGACACAACAGATGATTGTAGTGGAAGATGCACACACCTTTAACATAGTTTCATATATAGGAGTGACAATTTCACTGAGAAAAGACACAGTTCCATCATTAGTATTAGTGCAGCTAGTGGCATGTACAGGTTCAGGTTGGTCTAAAATTGCATCCAATTCCTTTGCCATCTGCAAAAGTCAAACAAATTTGGAGCTCAGGAGGGAAGCAAAACATATAGTTTAATAAGTTTCATTAAAATATAAAGAAATAAGGGATAAATACTTACATGATGGAATATATAGCAAATGCACTCAGGCAGAAAACGAACATTGGCTGCTTCCCCCCATATCAGAAAATATAATGATATTAATATAACCTTCCTGTTCCTACTTATTGCTTCGAGGCTGCAACAAAGACCCCTATCTTTGTCAGGATACTAATAAGAAATGAAAATCTCTAAAAAGCCCAGTACCATTAATCACCTATTCCACGCAACTCGAACCCCCAAGTATTTGCACCATTTAATGTAGTTGTCCAACACTTTCTTGAAAACTTCAGAAATTGCTTTTTCATCAATTTTCTGCATGTTGACAACAAGAATGGATAACACATAGATGCCTCCCAAAAATCAAGGGCAATTATCATTCATTGTCAACAGAACTACAAAGTTCTTCCTTCTAGCAATGAATTCCAATTAACATCATCATAGCCATCATGAAGCCTTTGAACAAATAGTCATATGCACTACAGATGGGGCATTATTTTGAGAGAGAAGACCAAAATCAACTCATGTGACAAAAAGTCATTAGTAAGTTAATGGTTAAAAGCACATTGGGACAACTTGATTTGCTGTTCATAACCTTATTTGGGAGGCATTAAATCCGAAGTTAGGGTCAGGGAAACAGAAGCAGGCTCTTGAACCTTGACTTGGAAAGGGTCTGTAAGTTCACAAATCATTAAGTAAATGAAAAATTGCAGGAAAAAATAAACAACTGGAAGCAAGGAATCCAACTGAATAAATTATAGCTGGTTGGAATTTACATTTTACAATACCCACGTCCCACAAGGCAACACGGATGCCAAATAAGTACAAATCCACTAAAATCACAAGAATTTATTTACAAAAAAGGAAAAATAATACAAATACAAGCCTGATGTATTGGTGGGTCCAGGAGACTGGGAAACTATATAGATTACAGAGCCTAATTGTACAAAGTTTACACACACACACACACACACACACACACAAATGCAGCTTATTAGAGGAGAAATTTCTGGCACAAGATTCAGCATAAAGGAACAAAAAAAAAAGTTATTAGGCAAAAAATGAATCTTGTAAAAAGACAATAGGAAATTCAAAGAATTCAATAAAGACAAGAAAATAAGCATGTATATCCTACAACAGATAAATACAACAGGCAGCTAAAACATATATTACTAAATTTATGAGCACCACTGGATCAAACATGCTCGGAGATCTTTATGCAAAAATGGTAAAACACAATTGCAAAAGGTATTTAAATAGCTAAATGAGTTATAAGACTCACAGGCTCTACGTCAACAGGCAAACCAAGACGAGACTGAGCATTTGCAATAGCAAGAACAACATTTTCACGTTGGTTCCGTACATTATCCTTCTGTATGAACGACTATTTAATGAATAAAATAGTTTCATAACAAATGAATAGATATTATTTAGACATTGGTAAAGCAAAAAATGACAGATGAATATACAGATAGATGATAAGGAAAAGAAAATGGGTCTTATTGGTTCCAAAGAAAATATAATTATTATGATGACCTCTCAACCAGGACGATACCATCATAAACTGTCAAAAACAAACTTCAATCATAGGTTTACAACTAATATGTAACAAAGGAAGCATCTCAACTCAGAGCATTTTCTACCTTTTTTTAAAAAAGTAAGCCATGGAGATGAATCCAATATCTGCAGTATATCAACCTAAAGTACAATACATTTAAAAAAAAGAACCTGAACTAATATCTGATGACAAGTATTTGTTTGAAGTTCAAAAGTGCAATGAGTTTGGCTTGTAACCAATTGGTATTCAGTCCAGTTAAATTAAATAGCTGAATAACAATTTTCATTATTTAAAAACAAAGGTGGAACATTTGTCATTCAAATTTGGAATCCCTTCCGGATAACAGGAATTTAACTACTGAGTCACATACGAGTATTTGATTTTCAGTCAAAGTATTACTTCCACATGGAGCCCACTAAGACAGGCTCAAATTCTATGCCATAAAGTATCTCAAAAGGAGGTCTAGAACTGATGATGCATGATACGACTCTAGACCTTGCATATGCTCCTTACAGGTCATGGAGTAAAATTAACATTAAAACGAAGAGTGTGCATATAAATAAAAAGCAATGGCAATGAGGAAAAAGAACATGGGTCCCAAGACAGTTTCCAATGAAAAAGTTTTTCCCGCCAAAATCCTTAATTAAGATTTAAAAATATAACCCACCAATATATAGTCAACACATCACTATCTTATCATTAATACCTTTACTTTAAAATTTGCCTCCAAAAATTTCAAAACTTTTCAAAACTTATTCATAATCCCAAGTGGGGATAACTCCCAACCAAACACAACCATATGGAATAAAAAATAAATTACCAAGATACCCTAGTAAAAAAATAATTTCAAAGAAAATTGGCAAGTGTCCACATTGAATAAGTTGAAAATCAGCTAACAAACAAGGATGAACCAAGATAGGTCTTTCTACCTGGATATCATAACTACCACATGCACATAATTCTAATAATTCTATGAGAAACAGAAATAGAAGCACAATAAATGTGCATGGACATAGAGGTGCATATGCATGCTAGTGAACAAATGAAAGCACATAAATGAATTTAGTATATAAATACATTTTAATTATGCTTTTTCATTAAGTATATAAATCCATATAGCCGACCCCATCTAGTATGGGATTAAGGCTTAGTTGTTGTTGTTGTTGTATTAAGTATAGGGAAGAAAACATGAGCAATTTAATTATGTTTTTTCATTAAGTATAGGGAAGAAAACATAAGCAATGTGTCAAAAGTACATGTGATATATCATGACAAGTACCAGACTCGAACACTCATCTCAAAGTTTAGATGAGCAATAACCTGGATTATCCTATTTTATACCACCACCTCCATCCAAACCCCTTTCAGAGTTGGATAATTGATTTAATTAATATAATTATCAATAATATTTGTAAATGTCATTAACAATAAATATTAAAAAAAATATAAATTTAAATAAAATTGTTTATTTAATTAATATTAATTAAGTCAAACTTTGGTCAACTTTAAAATTTTTCCTCCAAAACAAATTCAGACAAACAAACCTCAAACTCAATTTAACATCACCCCAACCAAACACCAGCAAAAAGAATTTATTATGGAAAAAGGATAAAATGATTCAAGGCATGTGATGTCCTGTTAATCAACCAAAATATCACATTTTGGTCAAAACTTGCCAGTCCAATTTCTTACTCATCGCTAAGTATGTCAACGCTTTCCAAAAATTTGAAATCATCGTACCAAAATATAAATAGGCCATAAGGAGATAGTGCCAATCATCAATTAATGGTATCGTTTTTCTAAATAGACGGGCTAACTAGATGTTAAAATAGCCATGTTAGTGTAAGAGTTCATGCTTGTAAACCTTATGCAAAATAAATTTGCAACAATGATCCTCTTTGGATAATGGATATGTCAATTGGTAGCTGATTGACTAACTTCATTACTAACAAAGAAAAATTAACTACCTAACCTAACATATCATAGACAAAGAGTTCCAGGCTATAGCTCTTACATATTTATTACTTGAGCTTGAAATAGAAATAGGAATTTCAAATTATTAATTTAGAATAGGTATTTCAAGTGGTCAGATCAGATTGCAATCAGCACTGTGTATTATTCCCTTAAAATATTAAATTTAACTGCATTCAACACATTGCAATAAATTAGATACTTCAAATACATCATAATGAATAAACAATACCAAAATGGTGAAAGCAGGCCAAGTTTGCCAATAAAACTAAACTAGTGTCAGTTTTGAAATGTTTATTAATAATAAGTTAGTTAAAGAAAAGCCCTTGATAGAATTAGAAATGTGAAAGCACACCAAATTGAGATGTAGCAATCAAGTAATAAAAAGAACAAAAATAAGAAAACAATAAGAAGTAAGAAAAGATCACCTGGAAACCAAAAACATACTCCAACAGATCAAACATATCGAACTTTCTAAACTGAGGAACTTTGAAGTCCACAGGAGGGCGGGGAAACTCAGAGGTGTAACTGATTGCAGATATTGCAGCCTTGACCTGCATTAAATGCAAGTAGCCATTTTCAAAAAATAGAGTCCACATATAGTAACAATGAATACACAAAGTTATTTTGATGGTGCATGCTAACTGAATGGACGTGCCCATCATACTACAGTTCTGTAATTACTTTGCGGATTAATAAAACAGTTCCAATAGATCCGAAGGGTGAAAAACCAATATGGTTACGAATTTCATCATATAAGCAAAGAACTACACATTTGGACTGGTAACTAGGCAAATTACAAGATGTAAATATATGCTAATGGGCAAACATATTCAAGCTCCATTATCAAATAAATATAAGGTTATAAAATTAGTTACCCATCATCATCTATTACTTGAGAATTAAATTCCAAATAAAATGAATAAATTTAAACAATAAAGAAGCATGTATCAGGTGATTCTCTACATAAAAACTAGACGAATATATATTAAGTAATTTAATAACTAAAAACATACTTCAGGGAAAAAACCAATAGCATTGCCGAACGATGGAGCATCAAGAGGTACAATATTGTATGGTGTGAGTTCTCCCCCCAGTGTTGCATCAGATTTCTTCATCTTTTTTACCTGAAAAAGACATCAGCACTTTAAATTTCAATGAAGTTTGCAAAATATCAAGCAATGTTGAGTGTGCCAGATATGCCTTCACAAATATCAAAGGAAATTTCTTGGCGTCATGAATAAGAATGGGATCTAACAAGATCAAATCTGAGTTAAAAGTGTATAAGGGGAAGCAAAAACAAATTTAATAGCTGATTTTTCCCATTTTAATCATGTAGGTTGCCCACCTAGAGAAAATGATTCACATCCTAATATAAAAAAGAAAAAAAATAAATACCTCCTCCATTATCAAGCTACCAATTCCATCAGTAGCTGAATCTCCTACAAGTGCCTCCAGAACATCAACTAAGGCCCTAAGAATTGCATAAACCTTTTTCAAATCCACTGCTCTTGCTTCCATCCTGAAATCACAAGTAACTCTTACAATAATGTTCAATAACAAAAGCAATTCAATATCCATAGCATCTTAATGGTAGATAGAGCACATTGCAATCAAAGCACATAATGTGATCATAGAAGAGTTGGTGAGACACTCTCTCTAGGTGAAGGCTTCAAGGCTGTTGGTGCCAAAACATCAAAGTAGCTTGTCAAAACTTCTCAAAACAAAAAAGAAAAGAAAAAGAAAGCCCATCTAGTGGAAAGGAAATACTTAAACAGAGAACATGTAACAAATTCCACACCTGACTTTGTTTAGAGTGAAATGAAAACTGTAAACAAAAAAAAAGGGGATTAAATATAATCACAGAACATGATATAGAAAATCAAAACAGACCAAAAATTTTCACATCCTGATAAAATATGCCTTGAAAAAATGAGGTTGGCCAAAAAATAGAGTTATAAAAAGTGTACAGTCAATCATATAGGAGACTTCCCAGAAAGATAACTGGATCACTTCACTTATGCAGAAAGCAGTCATGATTCCACATGCAAATTACTTCTCATTCATTAAATCAAAAGGACTTCCATTTGTCGATTGAAACTATAACAAAACAATCCTAAAACTTGATACTTCTCAAAAACCACAAAAAAATACTAAAATGCTAAGACACTTTTTGACAACAATCAATACAGTGCTCAAACCAAACATGTAAGTTATTTATAGGCTGAGAGAAAGCACATCAAACTATATAATGGGCAACATGTCAGTGAAACATGGACATGCTTACCTTAGAAAACTCCATACACATCGAGTTAGACAGATGAGCAGTCAATCCCAAATCATAGTTATTATAAAATATTGAATTCAAAAGAATGTAAAAAACTGCTTGAATTAAATGCTTAATAGCAGGGCTTTCAAAACCAAAAGTTAAATGGATTACTTGGATCTATTCATTTTTTTCCAGCAATTTGTCTCGTGCATGTTACTCACATGGATTGCTATACCCTAGAAAAATTCAAGGTCATGATCTTGTACTGAACACACAGGATAATTTTAATCTTTGTAGTTCAGTACTCATCACCAAGCAACTAAACATTTCAGAATACACAAAATACAAGAGTCTATTGACAGTTCAGAAAATTGTGTATTGACAAACATAAGATTAAATAGTAAGATATTCTAACATCTTCTGCAATAATTGTAACAACCAACCTTTACCAGCAACATCATGAAAGATGATCTCTCTCACAGTTTAGTTGGCATTCTTATTGAAACAGTTGCCACAAAGTGTCAGATTTAATTATATCTCTCTCCCAATAGACAATATAATCCAACTTATGAATCAATAAAAGGCTTAAAAAAGCTAGCAAACTTGCCTCTTCTAGAGACTGGAGCCAAATCCTTAGTTTGCCAGCCTAGTTTTCTAAAATTTTCTGTGACTCAGCAATTTGAAGGCAGGACAGGTTTGGACTCAAGCTACACCCAAAAATTGAACACCTGAAGTATGTGTTTTCAGACCAGTGTATTCAACAGCGACAAATGCTATTGTCTGATCAGGTTACTAAAAGTTGCATATGTAAATGGCTTCCCAAGTAGTGGATAGATTTGCTCAAGTTATAGCTACTTGAAGTCAGATATCATTGAATTAAGGGCATGGTCAAGGTTAGAATCTCCACAGGACAAACAACAACTACATCGTAAAGCAGCAGTGACTTTCATGGATAACAGACAATCGCAAGACAGCAGGTATGACCTAACAATGCAAATAGTCTAATTGGAGTTTATGTTATGTTAAGGGAGAGGAATGAATAAAATGACATAAAAGACTTAAAATAATTTCAATTAAGATTAAATCACACATAGGTCCTTAGACTGAAAAAACTATCACATTTCAACTTAAGAGATATGTGCTTTCCTTTAAAGGGGCAATTTCTGCCTAACCATTTATAAAAGTACAATAAGCACATGTTTGTCAAAGCATGTTAAGTGAATGAATGTGAAGCACTTCAACTTTCTCAAATCAGATATCTAAGAGAAAAAAAAGAGAGAGAGAGAGAGAGATCAAAGAGCCTTATATGCATTAAATAATATGCAATGCCTACAGTTACAGAAATAATAAATAAACTTAGGGGTATGAGTCAAAAACAGTCCATACTCTCCAAGGTTAGTACTAAATGTTCCAGATTCTCTTAATCTTTTGTGCTCCTTTTGAATGTCATCAATCTGATACCGTTTCTTGTATCCCAGATAAAACTTCCAAAGGCGTTCAATATCATGCTGACGATCAAAAGCATATCCATCTTTCTTAGCAAGCTTTTGCTGCAAGATTCAACATCATATAAAACCATGTCATAGATATTAGTAAATAAATATTGCCAGGAAAGAATAAAAGATCACTTAGAAATCAGCTCCACTGCTAAAAGAACTTCAATATAATTTCGCCAAGAATTTCTTCTTACTACCTTAATTAAAGAAGACAAACCAGTCTTGAATTGCAGCACCCCTCTACCCTCACTGCTAGGGTCCAAATTTTGTGCCATACTATATGCATGCTCACACACTGTAGACAAAATGAATAACTTTACAATATTTATAAAATAATAATGAGACTTTGAAATGAAAAAGGCAAGTATAAAGGCAACAGGACATAGAGCCATGAACAAAAATTGATGATGTACACCATCTAAAATCAAGGTTATAATGGTGCCAGCCTCAAACTTGGTCATCCTAGCCTATTCTTAATACTTATATCAAAGTGCGCACAGAATTTTTCTTAAAATTGCTCATATGGACCTGTTTACTTTTCTAAGACTAATGAGTGGATCAGCAAAACTGCTAACGTTCCTGTTGGCAAAAAAATAATATAATTTTGTGAAAAGTAGTTGACACAGAGGCAAAATAGAGCAATTAAGAATTTGAGTTTTCTATAACTTGGCACCCAGATTAAATTTAATAGCTCAAATCAAAGAACAATGCAATAGTCATTAATTAACAAAGCCTTTGGTATGGCACAATTTGCACTGCCAGCTGAGACAAGATAAATCCCATCATAACATGCCTCAAGCACAATGTCCACATGGGAGCATCAAGAAGCGGTAGTTTTCGAAGATGTTCATGTTGCAACTTCCGTAAGTGCAAGTAAGGCAAGTATACCATATAATATATAAAAACTCAATTCTCTTAAAAAAATGATTACCAAGAATTTTCCCTGAACATAATTATATTTCATCTATTATGAATAAACAGAATCACATGGAATTAACTTTAGAAGATGAATATATTGTTCTACCACCAAGATCATACAGAATTGCTCATTGTTTCATTTTAAGTAGCTTGTCTCTCCACTCAAAGCTAGGATGGAATATACTAGGTGGTGTACTACTAATGATCATGTTCTGACTATTAAATAAAGAACATAAACAAGTTCTGTGGGAATACAGGAGTCGAAGAAAAGCATTCAAGATTACAAGGGCTTAAAATGCAAAATGGCAGGAATTGTGTATCAGATGCCTAAGAATTTAGATCCTGAGGATCAGAAAAACATGCAGAGGTGTTTAAGCTGCGGGGATTGTGTAGCTTTAAAAAAAGAAAGCGGCAAGAGTATGTGAAACTCGTTGAAGTAGATAAAAAGAAAAAGATAAACAAAACCCTAATGTATCCAAAAATCCAGATAAAAGGGAATGGATAGAGAGAGAAAGACTGACGAATCCTGGCGACATTGGGGTCCTCATCCTCGATCTCGTCTGCAGCATGGAGAATAGCGTCGATGTTGGTGGTCCTTCCGAGCGATGGCGGAACGGCGCCAGCGAGCCCCGCAGCTTCGCGACCTCCGGGTCCAGGAACCGCTCCAGCGCTCCGGAGGCGCTGTCGATCTAACGCCGCCCGCACGAGCCGCTCCCAGCTCTCGTAGGCCCTCGCCATGGCTACGAGGGGGCCAAAAACCCAAGCTCTCGAGATTGGATCTGGGGAATGGGGAGCTCGGAGACGAGGGTTTTAGAATTTCGAAATCGGGAAAGAAATGCGGAGAAGAAACGCGTTCGAACGTTAATCTTCATTCCTAAGTTCCTGATACTTTTTGGTCATGGTGTCAAACGGGCCGGCACGGCCGGCCCGGAACGGGCCCGCCGTGCCGGCCACCCTTAACGTGCCGTGCCGGCACCGTGCCGGCACGGCACGGCGGTACCGGGACCCCGGCCCAGCACGGGGCACGGCCCATTACAAGGCGGGCCGGGCCGGTGCTGGCCCGGGTTTTCTTTTTTTTTATTTTTTTTTTAAAAACATCTTAAAATTTTCTAAAAATTTATAAAAAATCAGAAAAAATTCCAAAAAAATCTTAAAATATAGGGGAGAAAAATATAAACTAGAGAAACTTATGAAAATTTTAAAAAATTCATAAATTAATCAAATAAGCATTTGAAAAATCTTTCAAAAGAAAAGACAAGTTACATTATTCTCAACTCATATGTTTTTTATTTATCTAAATTACTAATTACTAATGAGAATCTTTTAATATAAAGAAATGAAAAATCTCAAGCTAAAATGCAGAAAGAAATGCCTACAAATAAGAGGAGAAATGTTTACACCTTGACCTTGCATACATAAGTTGATAAAAAAAATCAAACATTTTATTCAAACATTTATTCAAACATGTTGCACACATGTTTTGAGGAAAAAGATCAAACATTTCATTCAAAAATTATTCAAACACCTAGCATTTGCATACATGTTCTGGAAAAAAAAAAAAAAAACTTATCATTCAAACATTTATTCGAACACTTTACATACATAATAACATTCCATTCAAACATTGCTTCGAATTCTAAAGATTTGAGATTACCATTGCAAGATTAATATAGAATAAAATACATAAATGCCTCCAACAGAGATTCTAGTGGCTTCAACTCGTATAAAACAAGGTGTTTAAATAAAGAGCATATCATTCCAAAGATACATGCCGCCAAATCATGCGCAAGTAAATTTTTGGAACCTCAAAACAAACATGAAAAACTCACATTACAAACCAAAGACGAAAACCAAAAGCCTTAAAGGTTTATGCCCCTATTTATGATATAAGAATTGGATTGATAGCCATCTTCCGAGGAATGTTGAAAGCAGCCGAGACCATGCTTTAATCCGAACCAACAAATTTAGTGTTTATTACTTTGACTTCCAAAATGTCTCGGTGATGAAAAGGATGATGCCAATAGAAATGAGACCGTGATACAAGTCAGATCGAAAATAAGAATAATAATCATGCTAACAAACATTTGGTCATTGCATTAGCCCCGTGATACTGCAAGAACATCACAAAGCCATGAGAAAACCCAATCTAGTATGAAAAGTGCAAACCTTCAATATTCACAGCTTTACCACTCATCTAATTGACTATACAAATTTCTAATTAGCTGCTTCCACAAAGTCATTAAGCCAAAAGTATAGATTGAATTTCGTATCTAGTACTTACAAATTCTTTTGGACCTTACAAAATAATTAGCCATTGTTTCTTTAGTTAGAGTAATACTACAAAACATGAATATATCGCGATCCTTGAAGATGATTATATAATAAAAACATTGAAAGGATGCAATAAAAATGAAATTAACTTCATAATTTCATGGAACAAAAACCCTATTATCTAGGATGGGATAGTTATGCACATTCTGAAAGCAAGTAAACGGTCATGCAGATCACATGATATACACAAACTATGCACTAACCCCACACAAACTCCATTATTACATTTGTTGGTGTCATGATATAAATGTTACTGGGAAAGGATTAAGAATCAACCAAATGCATAAAACCCAGGTTGAATAAGGCAAAGATCGCTTTAGGTTTTATGAGTCAAATAAACACTAAATTAACAATTGCTTTACATCAAATTAGGTTAGCCGTGTACATAAAAATTAATTTATCAAACTTGGATAATATATACATGGTGTATTGATCATTCTGGTGATAAAAGTAGTTGTTTTATGATGGCATGATGCAATGACATGCACCGGACAATTACATTCTAAAAAGCTGGAAATGATTACTTATGCTTAAATTGCTCTTTAACTACAAGCAAAACAAAACTTCACAAACTATAGAAGTTCAGCCTAGTGATAGATACCATCTTGACTTGATGTACGTTAAAATTTTGAACTCATATAATAAAATCAAGGGCAGTACCTCAAACCGTTCATCGCATTTCTGAAGATGAGAGAACAATTTCTCTGCAAAACACTAGGAGTATAGTTTAAACAAAGTAAAATGTTTTACGTGAGTCCATCGAATGCAATGAATCAAATCCAAAAATTCAAATACAATAAGTACTCAAACCTCGCATCTTTTAGATGTGCATGGAGAATACCAATTTGAATTGTTCTCAACTCTGAAATACTTGTTATCATGCAAATAACAACAGGGGTAAGTCGAGCAACTTTGCCTTCTTTTTTCTTGCTTCCGAAGGTGTACCTTGTGATGTGCCCGCATTCCAATAAGAAAGTAAATGAGGGACAAAAAAATCTGGTTTTGAAACAACTCTGTCATCTAATTCATAAAAGATCGATTCAAGAAGGTCAACTTAATGGTTCAACCTCCAGCCTCAAAGAAGAAATCCATAAACAAGCTCAGCAGCTGTCAACTATTGCAACGTGTCTAGAAGAATATAATACCAAAAAAAAACAAGAAAACTCAAATAAATGGGAGAGCACCCACACATTCAAGAACCATATGCATTTACATCCAATTATAATTACTAAAGGATAAATTGTTGGATACTTGAACCCTCTAGAACTAAATTGTAGCTTTAAAGTTAATGCATAGGTAATGTAGAAGCCGACCCTCACTAATACTTTGCACCTCGAACAAATGGTTGTTTTTCCATTTTCATAGAAACATATAACATCTAATACTGGCCATCTATCTTCAAAATTCCCCTCTAAACATCACATTAATCACCCTCTACCATTGTGTTTTCAAGGACATCCAAAACACGCTCATAGCCAAATTGAGATAAAGAAAACTAAATCAAAGGTGAATGAAATCGAGGGTTTGGGAATTAGGAATCACTCAAACAAGCTGGGGAATAGTTCCCTCAAGTGGAGGGAAGTCATCGCGGTTAAGCAGATTCCCCGCAAATCACGCGGCATAGGACGCCCTTAAAGCATGCAAAGCCGGATGACATGCTCGGCGATTCACAAGAAAGCATAGAAGTTAGATCCGTAAATATAGAAAGAGATTGAAGAGAAAAGGAGGAGCTCTCGGCTTGGAGGTGTGTGTGACCTTCTTCGAGTTGGTATATGATGGCCAAGCGGGCTTTACTGCTAGAGAGATGTAGAAGGTCGCGGCAAGGCTGACGATCGAGAGAGAGGAGCTTCAGAGTGTGGGTGCTTGACAATTAAAGGGCTGAGATGACAAGCAGGGTTAGAAGGAAGAGACAAGAACAAGCCAAGTAGTATAAGGCATTATTCCGAAGAGATGGAAGAGAAAGAAGAGTGAAAGAGAAAATAAAATAAAAAGAGTGAGAACTGAGAACTGAGAACTTATAAGTTATATGATTATATAAATATTTATAGGATTCTTATTTAAAAATTAAAACTACAAATAAGATAAATAATAAAGTTAGTAAATATATATATATATATATATATATATATATATATATATATATATATATATATATAAATAGAAAAACATGAATTTAGTATTGCAAAACTAACACATCACTAACCTCCAAAATTAGGAATATTTAAGTTCATGTTTTAAATCTTCAACTTGAATATTTATTCTTGATCCGATCTGTCGGTTTTGTCTTATGATCTTCTCCAAAGGTCGCTATTTGTCTCATGCCCTCCTTGCCTTGTAATCTTTTGGCATCCAACCAATCCTTCAATAAGATGCACATCTCCGCGAAGATGGGTTCAACCGACCTTCTATCATCAAGTACCCCTCGCTCCCTCGCACTAAAACAGGGGAAATCGTGGACATTATAACACTTCGAATCACGTGCCATGGCGAAGAAACTAGATAGTTATTCTCCTGTTGTTTCCACCATGACAAAACATTAAAATCATTAATTTCCTCATGAGTGAGGAAATGATTAAAATTAGTATTTAAATACATATTTATTCCACCAAAAGAAGTAGAAGGAGTAGAAGTAGTCGAGGAGGAAGAAGTACTACCACTATGTTTCTTTCTCATCAAACTTAATATTTGTAAACCCATTTTATTTTTATTTTTTCTTTGTTAAGTATTTTCAACATCACCTATTTCATCTTGGTTTAATGTTTTTGCACCATAAAATTGATGATAAATAGTATATATTTGATAAAATAAAGATTTATAATCTTCTTTTAAACAACTATTATGTAAACCCATATTTTCATCATGTGAGTCCATAAAAAAAAGCACCTTCAATTTTAAATCTAGGATCCAACATATAAGCCAAAACATAAATTGGTTCTAATTTTCCAAAATATTTTTTAAATTTTTCTTCCATTGTAGCAACAATGGAACAAAAACCTTTCACTATATCTATATTTTTGAAAAAGTTCACTAATATAATACAATTGTGGCAAAATTAAAGAAGTAGTAGGATAATAAAACTTATGGCAAATAAATTTGTTGCACCATAAAACCTTCTAAAAATTTTTAATCATATTTGCTACTTCCAATCATATTCGGTGATTTCATTGTCTCTAAAAATTCATTACAAAAACATTGATAACATCTTTATATGGAAACACACCAGAATTAATAAATATGTTGAATTTCATCTACGCTCAATATCCATGATAAATTTTTTATATTTTTATTACGAAAAGACAAAATCTTTTAAATTCTTGTCTTCTATTTGATGAATTTCAATGAATAAAATACAATTTCTAATTTTTGTAAGGTGAGGTTCAATTAGTTTCAAAACCATAAGATCCGCACATAAATTTAAAATATGACATGACATCTAAGATGAAAAATTTTCCTGAAGAAAATATAGGTTTTACAAGGTGTTTTAAAATTTCAATTGTAAGGACTGCATTACTAGATGCATTATCCTTGGAATTGAAGTAATAGAAAAATAGAATTGGAATTTTATAATTAAATAATGTGTTCATAATACATGTAGCAATGGTACCACTAGGGTGCCTAAATTCTAATTCATTAAAACTTAAAATACGCTTTGAGCCAAAAATCCAATCATTATCAATGTAATGTAAGAATGACAAATATAACTTCCTTGATATTTGGAAGTCCAAATATCGGAAGTAATAGAAATTTTTGAATAAATATTAGATAATTCATTAACTAACTTATCTTTATATTCATTATAAATTGAAAATGCTATTTTTTTCATAGTATTTCTAGAAACTTTTTTATATTCGGGACGAAAACCTTTAATGAGCAACTCTTCAAATTAATTTCTCATTGTCGGAAAGATTAAAAGGTTCTTCATTATGAATAATATATTTAGCTATTAATTTTCTTGCATCTTCATTGGAATAATGAAAAGTTTCTAAATGAGAAGTAGAAATATTTAATTGAGTTTGTGTAGGGTCATTTTGATTTTTAGCATGCCGGTCGGCATGCCTTTTAAGGTGACCGGTGCCACCGGAAGATTGGCATGTAAAATCTTTTTACATTTTTGCAAATAGCCCTAGGGCCTTTATTTGCAATTTCGATACATATCAAAAATGCCCAAACCCCCGTTCTCTTCCTATTACGGTACTGTGTAGCACCAAGATGGTCCAACATTGGTACCATCATTAGATTCATCAATAAGGGGTTCATTTTCATTAAGATAGAATGGAGTATTATCGGAAGGGAAATCCGAAAATCGCCATTATGCTACTAAAATTAAGATTTTCAATTACCTCATTATTTGGTGAAGAATAGAAGAAAGCCGAAAAAAATCGAAGAATTACTTCAAGCCAAATTGGAGTTCAAAGGTTGGAAGCCAAAAAATTTGATTCAAACCTCCAAATATTCAATGTTTGTCTTGCTCATATGATTAATGAAAAATGCACTTAGGAATCTTGAACTTGAAGAAGTTTGCTTGGAGTTGATGATGAGAATGAGAATGAGTAGAAATGAGAATTTGATAACAATAAGATTCTTGATGGAAACATTTTTGATGGAATAGAAGGGTTTTTATAGATCTTTCAATAATTTTCATTACCCAAAATATCCTCATAAACTAGCCGCTTATAGTTGTTGAAGAGGGTAAAAATGTAAACATTTTATTAAAAAGACATAAATACCGTAAAAATCCCACATCCACAGCTTTATAGTTGTTATGGGGATTACAAGTGACTTTTCCAATTTAAAACAAATTTTAAATAAAACAATCCAAAATAAAGAAAAACTAAGAGAGCAGAATAAAAAAAAAAAATTTAAACATAGCCGCGGCTCCAACGCTTGAGATCCTCCCATCGCGGAGTATCATCAGCCTACTTGGTCGTATGACCATATCGACCAAGTACCGGGTCGGCCTACTTGATCCAACGGATCATCCATGACCACAAAGGAAGCTCCGGATGAAATCGCGGGGAGATGGTGAGGATGGGCGTTTGGCGGCAAGGCAGAGGGTTAGGGTTAGCTAAATTTAAAAGGCATGTGCCACTTGCGCTAAGCATGGGTGGCTCCAAAGACCGACTTGGGCATGATGACACCGCCGCGGAGGTTTAGCACGGCTCGCGGTTAGCTGAAAGTTGGAGGAAGATTTTTATTCTGAAAATTAAGTCGCGGACGAGGTCGCACTCGCTGACACCTTTGACTTTTTGGTCTTCCTTTGCGAGCTGGCCCCGCTTAACAGATCCGCATCCAATCCAGGGTAGGGTACTATATATTTATCTGTCATGTTCTGATTAAAAAAAAAAAAAATTTACTTATCACCCCCTCAAAAACAACTAAATCATTTGTCACCCCTTCACTTTTGAATATATCTCATAATCTATTTTATTTTTTTTTTACTCATCATCTCCTTGACTAAAGTTTTATACTTTAATTTGAATTAAATATAAAATCTAAGATTATAATATATGTAAATTAACAATTTTACTTTTTTTATTTATAATATTATTTTTAGTAATTTTTCTCACTTTTTATTTTTAATAATTTTGAAAGATGTATTTTATTAACAAGGATGGAGCTAAGAGGGCTAGCAGGGCTTCAGCCACCCTCAGCACCTACGAGTCATGGTTCCATTTTGCCATGTAAATGGATGGCTCTTAATTCTTTTACTCTCTGGCTTGTTGCCAAAACATAGAAGCCTCATCCAAGGGGACAATGGTGGAACAAATAAGCGTTATTTTAGTGGCAAGAGCCAGAGTGGGCTCCACTAGCATTGGAATCTCACCCATCTGGCTACCCTAAATCAAACACCGAACATCATCTCTAGGAAATAGATTACTGCCACGTGGAACCCTTCATTGTAGAGAGTCTCGGTGAAATAATATTTTATTAAATTTTCTATTTAGTTGTTGGTAATGATAGATTATTATTAAATTTTAATAATATTTTTATAAATATATTTTAATATTATATGTTAGAGTTAGAAATATTATAAATATATGTTTATAATATTGAGCTTCTCTATTCTCTATTTAAAACACCACTCATTTTTTTGTCAAATTTGAATTTTTGACTTGAGCACGAGGTGTTTGCTAAATTATCTATTCTCTCTTGATTTGTTATTTTTGCTCAAAACCCCTGAATACATGTTTTTGATATTATCTATCACTATATACTTATTAATGAATAAAAACGTATATTTTAATTATTAGTATATGAACTTATGGATACATATGTGTATAAATGAATTTTATGTTATTCAGTGGTTAGAGAGAGAATTTCTTGCTGAGAGGACTGGATATATATCTAAGCAGCGCAAAGTAGGGATAGCAATGGGCCGGGATGGGGTGGCCCTCTACTACCATCGCCCCATCTGAATCATCCCCTTCTCCGCTGAAATAGTGATATTATGAATACCACAACCGCTAACACCAATTTTCTTCACACCCCCCCCCCCCCTCCCCAATCATTTTTATTTGTTTATTTATTTTTACTTTTTGCATTGTAGAACTTTTGAGTTATGAATGCAAAGTTACAAACCAGCTACTAACATTCTTGAAAACACTTATAAATTAAAATTTCTAAAACACATATTTTATTCCCAACAATCAAACTAATATATACCCATAAAAATTACTAATGAAATATAAAGTCAGAAATATGAGATTGATTATATATGAAAAGAGTCGTGCTATTCTTACTGAAGAAGTAACCCGAAAACGCGTCTTGTTGTTGCATCAGGATCATCAACACACACATCACGATGCAACATCAAGGGTTTCGGGATGTGTTTTTGAGTTGCTTCTTCGGTAAGAATATCATTTCTCATAAGAAAATAGAAGCATTTTGTAGGAGTACATAGCTTTGTGCCTAGGATAATAATTATTACATGTATGAAAATAATACATCAAAGATGATCAAATTATTGATTAAAACCTGGGTTAAAATTACTATAGGTCACTAAACTATTGACTTTTATCATTTCGGGCATCAAACTTTAATTTGTATCAAAACGATCACTGAACTTCAATTTCATTTCACCGGCAAGTCACCCATGCGAATTCTGGATCCCCAAATTTAAAAAACTGCTAATGTGGCACCGGAGATGCTGACTCATCTTTTTTTTATTATAAAAAAGCCACGTCATTTCCCTCTTCAAATGGGAAGGAGAGAGGAACTTGTCACTTGCCGGAGCTCGTTGGAGAAGAGCTTGTCGCTCGCCAAGTCAAGTGAGAGAGGAGCTTGTTGCTCGCTGGAGCTCATCGGAGAAGGAGAAACACTCAGGCTTACATGGCCAAGAGAAGGAGACAGAAGATAGCTGTCCTCACCTCTTGACGATATGAACCACATGTAATTCTTGCAGCTAGGAAATGTGTAACACCCTAATCCTTTCTTGGACTCAAGTGTTACACCAGCCAGGTCAGGGAGTGAACCCCGGCCTAAGTTTGTATAAAAACATTAATTACTCAAATTCAAACTATTATAAGGGAAACATAAATCCAAGTACAACATTATTTCAAACCATAATGTTTTAATATCTCACACAATTCCAGAAGGGAGTTAACATTCTCCTCAAATAAAACACCATAAGACAAGATACTCAACGCAGCTAAGCAGCCGAGCCACTAAGGATTCCAAACCTAACTTCCCTACATGGGGGCCATAACCCTACTTACTTCTCAAGAAAAAGAGTAACAAAGGGTGAGCTCTGGGGAGCTTAGTGAGGGACTAACACTAATCCAGGTTTACAAACCTCGCAAGCCTTCAATTTCAATTAATAAAACATGAAGATTAAAATACAAGTGAACAATAATTTAAAAACAGGATGCAAAAGATATGGATCAAAATGAAAATCATGGCCATGTTCAGTAATGAAAACATATATCATGCTCTTTGATTAGTTCTTTAGTCTTTTATAATCGAATCCAGAATTAATTTCCACAAATGTCTTTGGCACGACCGTGATCATGCCAGGTAGCCTAGGCATTAGTGAAGGTGACAAACTATGAAAAGCAATCCTCGTCTGAGGGAAATAAATTCCACACTTGTCTGGTGGCCGTGACCAGTACATGCCAAGTAGGCCTCCCCGGTAGCACCAGGTGGAGGTAATTTAACTATGGAATTAAATCCTCATCTTATATCATATTAGTGTCATCTACACTTCTACTCTCATATAGCTGCAATCAGTGGAATAAACCAACTCAATATGTTCCCCGGGTCGAGTCAATACAACGACCGTGAGCTATAAGAGGATATCGTATACTAGGCTCAAAGAGTCACGAGAAGGGGTTTTGTTTTCTTAAAATCAGGGAAGGGTTGAAAGCGAGATAGTTGAATGAGTAAAAATAGAGATCATATAAAACCACCCCCTTCTCTACCTAGTACCGTACTCTCTCGGCTCTATCGAGAGCCACGTCCGCACTTGAGCTTATATTCGAAAGTATGATGCAATGCACTAATACGTTCATCATGGCAACTTCACGATATACAATGTTTTCTCATGCTTTTCATAAACATAACTACAAACTCGAATGAATCGGCAAATCATGCTTGAAAACCGAAAGAGATGCATTTCACGAACAACATAACTACTTCACAACATGAAGTCTCAAAGATCAATATAAAGCATGCTTGAAAACTACAAACATTTCATGATCACCTTACGAGTTCCTAACATGAAATCTTCCAAATTCAATACAATCCAAAATACCAATAAAATCTGAATATTTATGTGAGTGTTCCCTCACCTTAATATTGTAGATCCGTAGGATTGGGCTCTTAGGCCGACTTGATCCTTGCCCTTCCCTTGTCCTAGAGAACAACATAGGAATATTTAGGAATACGAATCCGTATTCTTGTATTCTTATCTAGACTCGAATGAATACGAGAGGTTCTTTAATTTAACTAAATATGTTTCTAGTTAACATACGTTTACATATTTTACAAAAGTGTAAATAACATGATTAATACTCTAAGCCTCGGGTTTGCTAACTTCACCACTAACTTGATAGGTAGTCTCTAACATGCTCCTGGGGTAATGTGACCATTATAATAATTTTCTGATATATATAATTCAGATTTGGTGAACAAGAAATTTGTGAGAGTCCCCTTTGTTTCCGGGGCTTCGAAATTCATACAACCACTCAACAAGTTAATGAAATTTCATACAAATTCATCCATCCAACATTCAATCTCCTATTATTAGCCCATGATCCCCCTTAAAATCATGCATCAAGTTATAGTTTCCAACCTCAAACTTAAGGTTTTTACTTGGAATCCAACACTTCCGGTCTGAAGCCTCGTCGGCACACCATTCTTTGGACGCTTCTAAGAGGATGGTCACCGTCGAGGGTGTCACCGCGTAAGGCTACGTAACTTCATTCGAGGGTGATGGCGTTGGTCCAGGCTGGCGCTGCACGCTGGCCAGCCGCGGCCGGTAGCGTCCCGGCCGGGCGCGCTTCCGGCCTCTGGTATACAGGGCGGTGGAGTGGTGGCGGAAGCGATCGAGGTCGTGATAGCTCGAGTTCAGTGGCCGGCTGGTCCACAGCGTCGCGTGTCACCCTTTCGGGCGGTGTAGTGGAGCGAACTCATACTGGCGTCTGAACAAGCGATGGCCGGTGGCTCGGCCGTCTGCGTACTGCGTGGAGTCAAGATGTGAGATCGAGAGGGAGAGGGGAGGGTACACGCCTCTTCTCTCTCTACATCCTTTATCTGACCAACTTAAAGTCACTTTAATAAAGTAAAGGATATTTGAATAAATTATTTGGCTCTTTTATTGTTTGAACACGGGCGTTCACGCCCTCCCGACCAGATCCACTTCTCACGGGCGGTGATAATGACTTTACTATTTTCTTCCATTCTTTATTTGATTAAGTCTTCTTTGGGTCCTCTGAACTACACAAGCACGGGAACTTGCCTTTTCTCGACCCGGATCCAGATTCCACGGACCGAGATAATTCCAAAGATACTTACTATTTTATTATTTTATTTTTCTATTATCTTTATATCTTCTTTACTTCCTATCGGTGATCACGGACCCTGCTATAGCATCACGGGTTGCGACTGGCCAGAGATCCGGTCTTCCGGCTTTGACCCGCCAATTCTACTTTATCGAGACTCGTATTTTGTCCCGTATTCCCGATTAATTAATTGAGATTAGTTAAATCTTATTAAGTCCTCTAATTAATCAACTAAGATTAATCTCTCTAGTCCATCTTCGTCTATCCCATGTCCAATTTGGCCTGGCCCAAATACGGCCTTCTCGGCCCAATTGGTTGTCATTTCGGACTTAGTTAAACAATCTTCCTGATTTTCCTTAATTAAGTTTGTTATAATAATTAATCTAATTATGTGTTAATTAATCCCATTATTTTCTCCAGAAAATAATTTATTAAATCATGGAAATTTTCAGGGCGTTACAAAATGACAATTCAACTACCATTGCTTGCTACTATGAAAAGCCGATCATTTGTTACTCTAAAATGAAACTATTAGCATCATTCAAAACCAAAAGCATAAGTTTTCGATCAATTAAACAATAATCTCAAATTACACTTCTACGAAGCACAAATCAAAGGAACCTCAGAACCCAAAAAAAAAAAAAAAAATTTAGAAAGAACCATTACAAGACATTTATATTAATATTAAAGAAGCTTCATGCATTTGGGCGGAGCTCTTGATGAAGGAGGCGGGGCTTCTGCTTGAGAAGAGGAAGGGAAGCTTCGCCCGGTGCAGGTGATCCAAGAGGGAAGGAGAAAGGCGTGCCGCCTCACCGGAGTCCATGAGAGAGAGTGGCTTTGACGTAGTCGGAGCCCATCGATTGGAGGCGATTAAAGTGTAACACCCTTATCCTTTTCAGGACCCAGGTGTCACACCAGCCAGGTTAGGGAATGAACCCCAACCTAAGGCTGTATAAAACAAGTATTTACTCATAATCAACACTAATATTAGGAAAACATAAAGTCAAATATGATATTGATACATGCCATAAAGTCTTAAGATACAACACAAGTCTGGATAGGAGTTAACAATACTCCTCAAATCATAAACACTAAAAGTAATACAAGACATCGGCCAGGTGGTCAGAGCAACTATGGTAGTCAAGACCCTATCTTCCATTCTAAGCAGAAACATGACCCTGCTTACTACCTGCAAAAGATCATACAACACAAGGATGAGCTACAGGAGTTTAGTGAGGTACTAACACTACTGTCAGGTTTACATACCTATATGCCTTCAATAGTAGATAATAAAATAATGAAATGTGAGAGATACAAAGACTGAACGATATTAAAACATGAAAACACAGCATGCTGATCATAAATATGAATCGTGCCAATATCCAATTAAATCAAAATGATATGCACATATGCATTTCTTTAATCTTTTATCATCAGAACGGGAGATGATTTCCACATATGTCCTGGCTGACCAACTTAAAGCCAGTAGCCTTCATGGTTGGACAAACTCAACAACCGTTGAGGTGACAAGCTATGGAATCAAATCCTCATCATCAATCATATTAATATCAAATCTACGGGAGATGATTTCCACATATGTCCTGGCTGACTAACTCAAAGCTAGTAGCCTTCACGGTTGGACCAACTCAACAACCGTGGAGGTGACAAGCTATGGAATCAAATCCTCGTCATCAATCATATTAATGTCAAATCTGCGGGAGATGATTTTCACATATGTCCTGGCTGACCAACTCAAAGCCAGTAGCCTTCAAGGTTGAACCAACTCAACAACCGTGGAGGTGACAAGGTATGGAATCAAATCCTTGTCATCAATCATATTAGTGTCATCTACACCTCTACTTTCATACAACTGAACCATAGTGGATACGAGTGGACCAACCAACACTCGATAGCTCTCCGGTCGGACCAACTCAACGACCGTGAGCTATATATATATATACACTAAGCACCCGATGGGTACGGGAAGGGGGTTTTATTTCTTTAAATCATGAGGGTTTGAAAACAGATATTGGACTAGTAAAAACAGAGTTATAGAAAACCACCCCTTTCCTACCTAGTATTGTACTCTATGGCTCTATCGTAGAGCCACCTCTGGCGCAGGCATGTATGTGAATACAGTGCAGTGCACTAATATGTCTATCATTTCAATTTCTGTAATATGTATGTGTTTTTCACATGCTTTTCATAAATGAGTTTTCAAAAATACCGAAACATGATCACTACTTTCATGCTTGAAATTTACAGTATTTATGAAAACTAATCAACTCATAACATGGATTCTCAAGAAGTCAATACGATAAAAATACGAAAGAAATATGATAAATTTACAGTTGTGTTCCCTCACCTGAGGTCCTTCGTTATTCCACTTGATTGGATCCTCCTGTGGAATCCTCTACTTATTTTCTTGTCCTATACAATGTATAAAAATATATTAATCTACTTGTATTTATTTAGAGGTTGCCGTCCTCTTCTAAATGTCAAGAGTAACCAAATTTCCTAGCTTCTATATCAAGTCTTTCATAGAACCCTAAGCAGACTTTTAATATCATGTTGATGAAATCTTGACGAGCAAACAATTAGAAGAACGAACTAAGAATTCTTTGATGTACCTATAACTCAAAGAATAGTCTTTATCTCTACCTTTTAATTGAAGGCTTAACTCTCTTTGAGAATAAGAGAACTAAATTAATATATATATATATATATATATATATATATATATATATATATATATATATATATATATATATGTATAACATGCTTTAGTATACTAGTGTACTACGAATGTATGCACATTGATAAGCTTTTACCCTCACGTGTTAATCGCAGTCATACTTCTTATTAATTCTCTAATCTACTAGAATATGAAATCAGCTCATGGCATCAAACTTAAAATTGTGTGAATGGATTCTACTTCCATTCCTATATTACCAAGCTTGTTTAGTCACTAGTTTCAAATACTAAATTTCTTCTTGTCAAGACACAAAGTCAAGCAAAGTTCAAGCACATTCCCCCTTCTTAGTCTAACTATTCCTTTCATAAAGGTCAAGCTTAATGTTCCTATTATTTAAGTGATTTCTTAGCTTGTAGATTTTTACTTATGCATTTCATCAATCACATAACATGCACGACTAATTACCTCACTGCATCATGGCAAAACCTTTCTAAGTTTCCTGCTATACAATCCATATACTCAGCAAAGAGTCAACAAGTATATGCCTAGTCTAAATGGCATCAAATTGTATGATTTGTTCTCTGTGGCATAACATCAAGCACTTAGTGTGCGCCATTAACTCTAATGGAATTCTATGACAGAACAACTATACATTTTCTGAAAATTTACAAATCATGCATTCAAATACATCACTAACAGGTTTATTTTAGCATTCCAACAAGCTTCATACATGCATGGAGATCTAATTTCTATTTCTCCACCATTAGCTAGATTTTTTTAACATCCATACAAATTTAATGTAAGCAAGGTTGGTTCCAACCTCTCACAGCAAACCAATTCAACTATTCTTGTTGTCCAACAGCTCACAGTATCCCCGACAAGGATCGCAGGCGGCTGGAGTTCGTCGAAACTGAGGAGAGCTCAGCCCGATCAGCTCATCGGGCCAGCGGAAAGAAGGGGACGGCGAGGTTGGACTCGGCGGAGTGGAGTTCAAGCGGCTTGGCAGAAGGCAGGAAGGAAAAGCGGAGGCGGGCTGCCTTGGTTGAGCTTAGGCGGAAGGCAGAAGGTGGGGCTGCCGGCTGGGCGAGCCGCCGATCAGGGCGTCTGAGCAAAGAGGAGGGGGATAGAAGGAGAAGGAGCTTGGGTCGCCGCCAGTCCTAGCCGGAGAATGGGCCACCGCCGGCTCGCTCTCAACGAAGGAGAAAATAATAGTGATTCGGGATTTAGGGCACGATGGGAAGAAGAACAAGATAGGGAAATACATCATTCTCCCCTCTAACTTATAACCAATTAAAATAATTATTTAAGTTTTAATAAAAACCAAATGATTTTAGTGAATCTTTAATCTCTATCTTAGGGGATGTTTGGTTACTCGTAAGTAGCCGTGATGTAATTCCACTTACATGTAAAACTTACTTTTTGTTGTTTGGTTACCCGCAAAAGACATACTTACATGTAAAATATCTTACTTTTCAGCCCTGTTTTACTGTATTTGAACTCACAGCCAAATTGGTCGTGAGTTGAAATGCAGTAAAACCTTTTGTTTACACTCACCTCACTTCCACTCTCTCTCCTCTCACCGATCCCTTTCTTCTCTCAGCCCCTCGCCAATCCCTCTCTTCTGTCAGCCCCCATCTCTCTCATCACTCAACCGATCTCTTCTCTCAGCCTAATCTTCTCTCACCCTGATCTCTTTCTTCTCCGTTGCCGGAACCCTAGGTCCATTGTGCACAGCCGGGCACAACCATCTCCCTCCGGACCAAGAGGTTCGTCCCCCGTCCCATCAAGGACGATGACTGAGAGCGTGGGGCAGAACCAAGAAGCTTGAATCAAGGTAGGCCGAGGCTTTCTAATTGCTTGTTTTTGGCTTTCTCTCTCTCTCGTTCAATCCATTCATCTCTATTCACAAATCTGTTCTTATGGTAAAAAATGAGGTTTTTTGGGTTTCCAAGTCATTGAATTTATTTGTTGTAGATTTTCTTTGGTTTTCTTGCATTCCACGTGCTCTAGAGAAATTTTTGTGGGAAGTTTGTGAATTTTTGTTGATTCGGACATCAATATCTTGTCTCACGTGGATATGTCCAGTTCTCATGTCTTTGATATTTGTTTGAAGGTTCAAAATTTATGACTGTCAAGTTTAGGTAAGCGCGTGTTTTAGGATGAGACTACTACTAGGAAAGGAGACAAGAAATTGGGCTAGAATACCATGTGGTGGAAAATTTGCGTTGACTTTGATTAATTGGTTTAAGGATTAAGAGATACTGGTTTGAACTGTGAATTTGATGTTATGAATAAAATTGTATTTTTATCTATTATGAATAAAATTGTATTTTGAACTGTAAAGTTTTATCTCAAGGTTGAACTCTTAGGCCTCTATAATATTTGTTTTTAGTTGTTGATTTTACAAAAATCCTAGATTCAAAAAGCAACTCTTTTACTTTCATTTCTAGTTACCAGTGCTCTCTAAAATTCTGGTGGGTAGAATATGTTCATGTTTCCCTTGGACATCAATAGAAAGTACTATTGGTCAATTGAAAAATAAACTAATGCAAGGCTGGAATAAAGTTTGGAGTCTTCTGGTAGCTCCCCAGGTAAAAACCTTCATATGGAGACTAATGCATGGAAGGATTCCAACCTATGGATACATGTACTCTCTTGGGTTTGGACCCCAAATGCCTTGCCCCTTTTGTGGACTTGAAGAGGAAACCATTAGACATTTGATGGTGGAATGCAGAATTGCTACAAACTGCTGGCTTGCTGTAGCTGAATACACTGGTTGGAATTCACTTGACATAGCTAACTTCCGAGCTGGGGAGTGGCTAACAGTACCATGTGGTATTGATGGCCAGCACAGCAGCTTCATCAAAGCCTTGCTGGCTACCTGTGCTTGGAGAATCTGGGTGGCAAGATGTGAGGTTGTCTTCAGGAATAGGAGGTATCAATCTCCACAAATCTTCAATCAGGCCCTAAAGCACACTCAGGAGCACTATGGGAAATATCAGACAGCTTTCAAGGAGTACTTTCAAATTTCTGTGTTTAATCATTCCATAACATCTATGTGTGATGCTTCTTGGACTGATGATCTCTCTTATTGTGGGCTAGGTTTTATAATCATGCAAGGAAAGGGCACCATCTTTATGGCTGGATATGCTACCAGTATAGCTGAATCAAGTCTTCATGCAGAAATCCAGGCTATCAAGCTTGTTATGGAACAGTGCAGAATGGGAAGCTAGATTACACTGACTGTCTACTGGCTTTATAGATGATCCGGAATGGAACTGATCTTACTAGTGTGAGGTTGCAAGAAGACATTCAATACATCAAACAGTTCATAAATGATCAACCGGGGATTGAACTGAGATATTACCCAGGGGAACGAAATCTTTTGGTAGACATGCTAGCTAAACATGCAAAGATCAATCCTGGACTTTCTCTATTTCACAGGGGTAGTGATAAACCCAGGTGGCTTGAGGAGAAGCTTAGAGCAGCTGGGCTGCACTTTTAATGTTTTGTTTCGAATTTTACTTCTTAGTGGTCTTTTGGTTGTTTTAATTAGCTTGTAGTAGCTATACTTTGTCAAAAAAAAAAAAAAAATTGAAAAATAAACTATTGATAATTAGACCAATCAAACTATTGGTCACACAACTCTTTTACTTTCTTGTCTTTATTACAGTTTTGTGTATTTTATAGTTGCTGGATTTTTTCTTCTCTCAATTCATCCTATGAATTAATGAAATTAGAGTTAGTGGCTTGAATTGTTTTTTGTTTGTATTGAGTCTAGTATGTTGTCCCTATGAATAAATATGGACCTTACTTTTGTTAGGAAAATATGATTTGAAAGTGTCATTTGAAACATCTTATTGAAGTAGATACATATTCTTTCTTTATGAGTGGGAAAGAGATGTCTACCTAAGATCAAGAACTATACAAAATAGCATAGTGAGCAAATAAGAAAGCTCATCACCCTTCGATTCAATGTATGATACAAGTTATTAGAATCCCTGCTAAGATCAATTTGGTTTTTTTCCTATACTTTAAAGAGTACTTCTTATTGTTAGATGTTTCAAACTTTAGATTTAATGTTTTACGGTTATGAAAAACTGATGAACAAGTAGTGTTTATTTTAATGTTGTCTTGATATTGATTCTATGGAACTGTTTTAGATCCAATTTATGAAGGGTTAAAGTCATTTTTGGTCCCTGAAAACAGGACCAATGTTCATTTTCATCCCAAAAATTTAAAATTTGTTCAATACGGTCCACGTACATCAGCATATACTGACACTTATCACTCCACATCAGCAAAATAAAGACCTAAACATAATAATAAAAAGATTATATGCATTTCATTGGTATTCCACATGACCACCACGTTAGCAATAGGGACCAAAAATGCCAAAATACGGAATATATAGGGACTCAAAATGTCAAAATATGCAATACATAGGGACCATATTTAACAAATTTTGAATTTTGGGATGAAAATGAACATTGGTTCTGTTTTCAAGGACCAAAAATGGCTTTAACCCATTTATGAAACTGCTATAATTTTGTGAGTTCTCTAGTGCTTCAGTTTTGTATAGAATTGTATGTTACCTTGTTGGGATGTTATGATTTATGAGTAGGATGCTGTTGGAGAAGCTGTTCTCTCCCATTGTTTAATATATTAATTTTTTTGTCATGTGTAGCACAATGGGAAAAGCAGTTGGAGAAGGATCCCCACAGTCTAGTTGAATTGGTATGCTATGTGGCCGGAGAGAAACTTGGAAGTTGATTGTCATGGTTTGGACCTCTCATGAGAATTTGTAGTAGGGCCATTGCTCAGTGGTAACTGGCAAGATGTGTGTCAATGTTGGAAAGGAAAAGGATTGCTATCTTAATTAATTTGTTCTCTTTGCAGTCTGATGGAGATTATTCATGAACCAAGCTCCTTTTATTTTTATTTGTTGATATATCATATATATACATATACTCATGTTTAAGATAGAATTTGATTGTGGAGCTTTATTTGGGACATTATGTTACTGACTATTAATGATTTATATGGTACTGTTATATATAGAAGTAGAACTGAGTGTATTCTACTAATATGTTAATTGGTAACAAGAGTTTATAACATGACTTCAGTTAATTACAAGAGTTAATTATTGAATGCTACACTCAAGTAACTAAAAATATTTTATATTAAATTTCATATTATTATTTCTATTATAAATTAATATAAATATTAAAAACAAAATTTGATTATGGGGGTAATCTCACCACTTACTTCATAGGTGATTGTATCACCCAACTTACATCAAACCAAACAATGGAAAAGGAAATGCAGCATTTGAAATTACGGGCAACCAAACAACCCTTGAAGTAAGTCAAAATACAGTAATTCAAGTTACATGTAATTCCACTTACACTGTAAATTGAAATACGGGTAACCAAACAACCCCTTAATGTAATTTAGAGTAGGTATTATGAGAGGTCATTTGGGCCCAACCCAAACTCCACACCTCCATCTATTCAATTGGCAACCCATTTTATTTTTTTTTCAAGTCAATGTAATTGTTTTATCACATTTCTATTAATTCATTTACTATAGCATGTCTAAGTTAAAATTATGTAACCTATTAACCAAGATTTATTTATGTAACACTTGGTTACTATTGACATTAAATCCATTTAATTACATCCTCACTCTCCTATGATTGGGTTTAGCCCATTAAGCACAAATGTTGGCCCAATCCCAATTTTTTAAAATTTTTTTTTCTAAATCTTAAAAATTAACTCAATAATTTGTTTTTTTTTGTCAATTTAATTCTTTTGACCAACATCATTACTTTAATTGCCCATTTTACCCTGGTTAAATGAGTTTTCTTGATTTTTAGATTTTCTCTAAAAACTAGGGCGTTACAAAAGAGAGAAAGTGGGCCGAAGGAGATGTGAGGGGTGAGAGGAGCTCACGACCTTATGCCTCACTGGCCTATCGTGGAGAGAGAAAGGACCTCGCAACAGCTCTCCGGAGAAGAGTGTGGCTCGCCAGTGGTGAGCCGTCCAGCCAGATGTGAGGATCTCGTGGCCCATCCAAGAGAGAGAGAGAGAGCTCAAAATGACAAAAAAAAAACCCTTTTGAAAGAGAGAAGGGGGTGTTGACATGGTTTTTTTATAATAAAAAAAAGATGAGTCAGCTTCTCCGGCGCCACATTAGCAGTTTTTTAAATTTGGGGATCGGAATTCGCATGGGTGACTTGCAGGTGAAATGAAATTGAAGTTCAGTGATCGTTTTGATACAAATTAAAGTTTGATGCCCGAAGTGATAAAAATCAATAGTTTAGTGACCTACAGTAATTTTAACCCATTAAAACCTCATACATTAATTTATCATAAAAATATCCATTGTACTGTATATATATATATATATATATATATATATATATATATATATATATATATATATATATATATATATATATAAGGGTATTTTTATATTTTCTTAATGGGGCGAGGTAGGGCCAGGCGGATTTGAAATAGATGTTTGCCAAACCCATCCTGCCCTGCACTCCTCACAAAATCCCCGCCCCACCTCTCCCCATGCCCCGCTCTCCAACAAAGAAAAAACCGCCACATTCGGGGCGGATCGAGTCGGAAACCACAAATTGGCTCGGGTTTTGTCATCCCTAGCACAGACTAGTGTTAAAAAAGGAGTTGGTGGTAGTGCAGTTCCACAACCAACCAATTATCTAAAAATGATTTTTTTTTTTTTAATGTTTTGCCCCCAGCAACCTCTACCGGTGTGTCTTGGTCCCGTCCCTGTTTGTTGGTGATAAAATGTATTTTATTATTATTATTATTATTATTATTACTATTATTATTATTATTATTATTATTATTATTATTATTATTATTATTATTATCATTATCCTTCTAAAAATTGCATTTTTTTAATAAAAATCTTATTATTTTGTTTTACTTTGAATATCTTACAAATAATTCTTTTAATGTATGTTATTAAAATTTTTAAAATTATATATGTTAATCATATTTTTTTTATAAATTTATTTATACCTCCCTTAGTAAACTCATAATTTATTTATAACCTTTTTCATAATTTCTTAATTGTTTATTAGTCTTGGGTAAATAACAAATATGATAAAAGGGTATTTTTGTCTTTTATATTATTTTTTAAATATTTTTTAAAAACTAATCAAAACCTTTGGTTTGAATAACTAACTCAAGGGGTAGCAAATAAAATAAAAATAAAGGAAGGGGTTATGAGGTATTATTGAAAAGTGAGAGGGTGACAAATGATTTGGCTATTTTTTAAGGCGGTGGCAAATAAAAAACTAAAAAAATAAAACCATAAAATATAGAAAGCTATGATTTTATTTATTTATTTATTAGAGACCTGAACAAAACATTGTCATGTTTCATGGATTTAACCTCTTAATTTCTCAAGTGAAAGGTTGTTAGATTTTTTCAATTTAAAATTTTTAATAACAATGCACAATCGCTTTTTTTTATGGAGTGGGGAAGTTGCCCACTTCCATTAGTTTGGGTGTTCATTTCTTATGAAGTCTGACTTCGGTCACTTCGGGGAGGTGGGCACTTCAGAAAAATTTCTATTGGGATGACTTCAACCCAAAATATAGTGAAGTGGGTGAAATGACCCTGATATAAGAGGACACTTCACTCCACTCCACTCCACTTCGGCAGCCCTTCCCAAACTTTGAGAAGTCATGATCTTGAGCCCTAACTCATGATCCCAAGACCTGCCCTCAGTTCTACGACTCTCCCTCCCTCGTGAGCTCTCTAGTTCGGTGGATCTAATGATCCAGTCCAATTTCTCAACTTTCCTCTCTGCCCTCAGTCTTAAGCCTCCTTTCTATCTCTCACACACGATCTCTCCCTCTCTGAACTCCTGATCTTGAGCCCCAACCTTCACGAGCTCTTCACGAGCCCTCTAGTCCGGCGACTCCGGCAATCCATATTTGCTTCTCTCTTTTTGTCTTTGTGTCTCTGTAACACCTCGGATTTTTCCCAAATAAGCATTGTTTTATTACCGGATATTTTATTGAGTTTATGAATAAATAATAAAGAATATTCAACTAAGTATGAAATGGGCCTTGAAATAGGTCATGTGTCAACAAAACATAGAAAGGTTTTGGTGGGTCGGGCCCCTTTCCTCTCCTTGAAATTCATAATTTATAGGTTTAACATTAATTAATTAAATAAAAGTAAATGTAAGTTTAATGGACCAGCATTGTTGAGAGGGAGAAGGTTTTGTTTATGGGTCAGGCCCAATTTAATCCCAAGTCCTTATGACCTATTCCTATTTAAGGGTTTAATGAAACTTGATTGAGGATTACGGATTTTAACCAAGTTACAGCTTCTATTATTGAATATTGAAAGGAGACAACTCTATCCTTGTGCGCGTACTAATGAAGGCTTGATGTGGGGATCTGGTCGGCCTCCCTCTCCCCGTGAGCATACAGGGCACTCGTGAAGCTCCAGTGGATGCCCCACCTTTAAATCAAGAGCTGCGAGGACACCAAGGAGAGCTCCTCCTTGGTTTCCTCCCGGCAAACGCTGGCTAACACTCCTCCTCACGAACGAAGATAGAGCTCCTGCAGGCCTTTTTCCCCTCAAGCGGTCGTACCCGGTGAACACCTGTGACGCTGCAACCAGCGGCTTACTATCCTGGGTGGTCGATCCTATTTTCCCTTCCCTCTATCTAGCGACCAAGACAGACAAGTTATACCAACTCCAATAACTTCTTCTCTCTCCAGCCAGCAACAAGGAACCTAACTGAGCGCCAACGAGCTGTTGGAATTCTGGGAATAGTCAGGTTGGTCGATATCGAAGCTCCAATCTCATGAAAGAACAATTGAATAGATTAGAATGGTTGTTTGGTGTAGATGAATGTATGCATTGTAAAGTAAAAAAAAAAGAGGAATTAGATAATGCATAGCCACCCCAATTTAACTTACTACTCATCAATTTAATCTCATAAAATCAACCAAATAATAAGATAGGGTTTTTATCTTTTCCAATTAGGGCTCACTGTCGTCAGCAGGGGAAGGAGGAAAGAGGCTCAGCTGTCGGTGCTTGTAGTGGGTCGGCTATAAGGCGGAGGCCTGAGGGAAACTTCTGCGGAGCAAGGGCTGGCGGCTCACCGTGAGGTGGCGGGAGGCGGCTTGAGGCGGTGGCTGACTGGCGACAATTAAGCACTGGCGTGGCGGGCACTGGCGTGTCAGTGGCCGAGGCACAAGGCGAGGGCCGGGGCACACGCCGGCGGCAACCGATGGCGGCTCAAGCACGATGCGAGCATAGGTAAGGGAGGAGAAGAAGTTCGTGTCTCTGAGAATCAAGAGAGAGGGATTGAGAGATTTTTCTTTCTCTCTCTCGCTCACTTTACTTATAAATAGAATTGAATAAGATATTTTCTTTTAAAATTATTTAAATCAATCAATTAACTTATCTTTTAAAAAGAATCTAATTAAACAATGATATCTTCAAAAATATCTCCTACTAAAGGTCGAATAACTTTATTTGGTCTTATCTTGTTACTGTGCCATCACGAGGGCAACTAACAATTATTATCTGGCCCATCTCTATCTCTTACCCAGATCCGGGAATCCCGGGTCACACGACCCCAGTGACACAGGCTTACTGTAGCATCATGGGTCGTTTCTTCTCCCGACCCAGATCCGTGTTTCTCGGCTTTTGACTTGGCCAAATCTACTTTATCAGGACTTTAACTTTAATCCAATATTTTCCACTTAATTAATCTGGATTAGTTAATACTTAATTAATTTCTCGTTTAATTAATCTAACTCTACTGACTATCCACCTCCAACTATTCTGTGTAAAAGTGGTCTGGCCCAATAAAGCCTTCTCTCAGCCCTATAGTTGCGAGGCTGGATTTCGATTCCATTAATTCCTGATTTTCATTAACTTTGAGGTTAAAATAATTAATTTGATTTCTGAGCTAATTAACCTCATTTAAAATTTGAAAATTTATTGAAAAATTATTTAGAAAAATTCGGGATGTTACAAGGAGTCTCTCGCTCCTCCCTTCTTTCTCAAGGACGCCCTAATCCACCACTGCGCCACAACATCCTCTTTGGCAGCCCAAATCAACGCCTGAAGCCTCAGCTCGAGGTCGTCGAATTTTAGGCCGTTGTTTACTCCCTCTACGCTCCTAAGGTCAAGATTATCATAGAGATCAAGGGCCTCTGAGATGGGTTTAAGCCCATTGTGGTGAGGGAAAGATGGCTCTTGTAAAATCCAAAGATTTTAGGTTTTTATTAATTATTTTTCTAAAATCTTTGGTTAATAAAGCAAAAGTTCCCAAGATTGGAGCTAATTGAATTTTGTTAGAATAAACGTTCTCTAATTTTTTTAAATTAATTAGATAATTAGGGAAGTTCCTCGTATTTAGAAATCATTGGATTATAGGTGAAAGGAGGGATTTAAATGGTTGGTCACTTAATTGGGGTTAATTGGAATCATCAAGGGCCTTTTGGTCATTTCAAGAAAGTG
This sequence comes from Dioscorea zingiberensis, assembly GCA_026586065.1. Taxonomy (NCBI): domain Eukaryota; kingdom Viridiplantae; phylum Streptophyta; class Magnoliopsida; order Dioscoreales; family Dioscoreaceae; genus Dioscorea; species Dioscorea zingiberensis. The sequence goes on from CM048824.1 coordinate 39,392,367, forward strand.
GAGGATTTAGATGAAATTTGTATCCTCTCTCAAGTTAAAACATATAGGGACGTATTTGTAATTTCCAAGAAAAATTGGGCTTAAATAGAAAATTTGCTCTCTCACTAATAGAAAGGACTTGTGTGCGAATATTGGAAAGTTGAGGGGTATTTTATTAAAAATGCATCTCAACCATGAATGTTGGCTGATTTTCTTAACTAATGAATATAAGATTTATAGGTAGATACATGGTTTAAGTTATAAATCAAATAAAATTAAAAGTTGATTTAATAGATTACATTATGATTTATATATTCAAATGATTATGATAAGATGGATACTCTCTCTTGTTTATAAAATACATATATATATATATATATATATATATATATATATATATATATATATATATATATATATATATATATATATATATATGTCTTAATTCCATGAGGATTAAAATTCTAATCCTAAGAGATTTAATCTATCATAATCTTGGCCAAATCAGGATTTGATAATGACACAAAAAATGAGATCATCTCAAAGTGGGCCAAGATGAAAATATTTCATGGCTCTAAATTTAAATTAAATATTTGTTTTGAAATTAAAACATTTCAAGATAAAAGAAAAGAATATATCTTGTCATATTTTAAGATAGCCCGAGAAAAAAACAAATCTCGAGGCGACCTTAAATCCCAAAATTGCCTCCGAGCACAAATCTCGAGGCAAACTCAAAATTCCAAAATTGCCCCTGAGAACACATATCTCGGGGCAACATGACAAATATCGAAATTGCCCCCGAGAACATATCTCGAGGCGATCTTAAATTCCAGGATCGTCCGGGAACACACATCCCGAGACAATCCCAAAAATGCGAATCCCAAGACATCATGAAAGTACCAATCCCGAGGCAATATTTGAATTAAAAAAAAAGAGAGAAATTAAAATTAAATTAATTAATTAATTAAGCCACTGGATTTCATCTTATCATAAGTTAGGATCTTACGGAGGTAGGTTTGCGGGGAGATAAGAATGAAATGTCTTATTTAATAAGAAGGGGGACAAAAAAAGGGGAGACAATAAGGATAATCAGACAGATAGAGAGAGGAGAAAGGGCTTGAAGAAAAAGGAAGGTAAATAGAAATCTCTGGTTGTTCCCTTTGACCCCCGCCCCCCATACAAGGCCTCCACACGCCACTGCGGGTCTCGGCCTCAAGTTCTCGCCCATCGCGCCGCATCACGCTGTAGCTTCTTCCCTCGCTTGCCGCCGCCGTCCGGCCTTCGGCTTCTCAACCCGGCGATGCCGCCACCGCCCGGACCGAAACCCCGATGCCGACGCCGCCGCTTAAGCTTGAAGGCTTTGCAGTAACTTGATGATGCCGTTGCGGAAATTTGCTTCGCAGAATGGTCACGCTTTGGTTGCCGGCCGCTTCCAAGACCGTTGCCGACTTGTCAGCCGCTTCCAAGCGATACAGTTGTCAGCCCCAAGACCATGGATGCTGCTTGGATGCTGATCAGGGATGCTGATAGTTGCTGTCCCATGACCCTGGATGCTGATTTGGTTAAAGAATGGATGCTGATGAAGCTGATGGTTGCTGTCCCAACTGATGGTTGCTGATGCCAAAGACTAGTTGCTGTGTTGCTGATTTTCTGGTCGCTGATACCAAAGAATGGTTGCTGATGAAGCTGATGCTGATCAAGGCTAGTTGATGTTGCTGTTACGTCGATGCCATTTGTCACCGGGTTGATTAACGCCTGTAATTGCTAAATGTCAGCCGGCCACCCTTCAAGATCGCTACTTGTACGCTTGAGCCGCCAAAAGAAGGCCGTTGTCACGAATTGAAGCCAAGGTCAGCCACGCTATGGCAATGAAGGTTGCTAATATGAAGGATTTAAGAAGCTGTGATTACATATGAATGAACATATGAATGAATGCAAGAATGAATGTGTAAATGCTTGTATAAAAGCTAAAGCCCCAAAATACAGAGGAAACTCTGTCAATTTTTTTTTTACAAAAAGAGAAGAAGAAGAAGAGGAAGATTATTGTCATTGAGCGGCCATGGAATGAAGTATGAAGGTGTTCACTTGTATGCAACTTCTTAAATCAGCCCTGTGCTTACAATTATGACACCCTCCTCAGATTTGAAATTGTTCAAATTCATATAGATTACAACCATCTTGAAGAAATTATGAGCCCCTTTTCAAGTTGCATATTAGACCATCTTATCCATATTGGAAGCTTCGTAAGACCCTCCTCAGAATGTTGTAAGAAATGAAGATACTAACTCCTCATGCCCCGCTAGACATTTGGATCTCATAATAATTAAGGTTGATGCTAACATGAAAAGACTACTATAATAAGAAAGGGAAGATGCAAAAGAAGAGAAAGAGTTGCTAAATATGAAGAAAATGCCAAAGAGTTCAGCTTTCTTAAATCTTATCAAGAAGCGGGTCAGCCAAAAAATGCGTAAAAACTCACAAGTAAAACGGGTCAAATAAATAGTCAAGTTATAAAGACCCATTTTCAAAAATTAATAACTTTTGCCTGAGAACTCCAATTGAGGAGAAGTTTGCGGTATTAGAAACTAGATATCAAGATCTTTCCGAACATATATGGCGCAGCTCCTTTCGGTTGCCCAATCGGCGTAGATTTTGATAAATAAAAGGGTCAATCCTAACAATTCTGTCACTAGCAAATTCTGCCAATCTAATCACCCATTTTCAAAAATTGATAACTCCTTCCAGAAAACTCCAATGGAGGTGAAATCCATGGCGCTGGAAACTAGATATCCAGATCTTCACAGTTATATACAAAGACACCCTTTCTAACCCGTCGGGCTGCATATTTTGGTGGAGAAAAGGCTAGTCCTTGTACCGCCACTCGATCACCCTTTACTCAAACGGCAGTAACCTTTGCTAGAGAACTCCAATCGAGGTGAAATCTGTGGCACCGGAAACTAGACTTCAAGACCTCTCCAACCATATATGGTACCATCATTGCCAATGGCCCAGTTGGGAGCAGTTCCTGATGGAATAGAAGTCAATCTCTGCAGTTTTGCCAGTTCGACTACTCCTTGGTCAAACGCGGATAACTTTTGCTAGGGATCTCCAATCGAGATTAGATCTGCGGCATTGGAAACTAGACTCCCTGACCTCTCCAACCATATATGACGCAACTCCTAACGGCGGCTCAGTTAGGTGCAGTTCTTGATGGAAGGGGAAGTTAATTGGCGACCTAGTCAATATGAACCCTGGTCACAAACCTCTTTCAAATCTCAAGTGCAAGGCAACCGGCGGATTATGGATCCTATATGGCGGGGCACAGATTCCGAGGCGGAGGGCGGCGTAATAAATAAACAAATATATATATATATATATATATATATATATATATATATATATATATGCTTATATGTAACAAGTCACATTATATTGGAATAAAATAAATTATTCTTTCTCATTCTCTCTACTTTTCTCTCTACTTGTACTTTTGCCCTTAATCGGAGGTTCCCACGACATTGTATGGGGTAATTAATAATAGAGGCTTGCCTCTATTAGGAATAAAAAAACCCACAAACAAATAAAATATGATATTTGTGCTTTGATATATCGTCTGGTGTCTTCACTATGCCAGGCGCGTATTTTCGATCCCACAAATTCTGGCACGCCCGGTGGGGACATATTCCTCCTCCCATCTTTGAGGCAATAGTACAAGTAGAGACATTGTTCCTACATCCTGTGAAAGAGAACTAACATAGTCATTTTCTTATTGCAGAAGAAATGGCATTCAAGAATTCAACTGCAGCAAGAAGCCCAAAGCTCACCATTTTCCTTGGGGAGTGAGCAGAAGTCCAACTACCCAACTGCACTTTTAGTACTAGAGCAGCTGGAGCTGAGTTAAGGTTCGACACGATTACTGACGCCGTACAGTTTGTGAAGAAGTCTTCACCAACAGAGGAAAACCTGACGGTCCCACACCTCCTATCCAAAGGGAGTCGTCCTAATGTGATCGTCCCGAAAATTGACAAAGACGTTGCTGTTGCAGATTCACCAAGAATCTCTGCATTCAAGAGGTTATCCCGCCCTAAAAGGGTAATCTCTGTAAATGACGAAGATGATGAACCTGCCTTCACTGTTACCACAAAAGGGCGGGAAAGTGGAATCTTTCGCTCATTTGATGAAGACACACCGAAAAAGAGTGTGTTCTCGAGACTCACACCTAGGAAGACGAAGATTCTGAAGAAGAAGTTGGATTTTGTATCATTCCAAGGATACAAGGCTGATCAGATGGGTTCTTTCAACAACTCATTTGAACCACTTAAACTGATAAAGAAGAACGCAACCACGGCAGATCTACGTGTCCAGCTGAATGAAAACAAAAGTGGTAGACCTCCGAAGTCCTACCGCAAGGAGTCCTTCAGCCAAAATCTCTATAAGACCTACGTAGCATCAAAGAAGCTGCTGTCAGAGAAAATGACACCAAGAGAATTCTACCAAAATAAGAAGCAACTAATATCAAAAGCACGGAAGATTGTTTTTGATCGTATAGCTTCTGCAAAAACTCAAGCTACAACCTCCCGCTCAAAATTTCAGTGGAGAAGGGAAATGATAGATGAGGAGATGCCGGATATAGATATAGAAGTGTACACGGTCCGGATGGTTACTGAAGCTCGAGGAGATCCAGTGCCTGAACAAGAACATCCAGGACCATTCACGAGGTCTCGCAAGAGAGCAACAGACTCTCAAAGTGGAGTCGTGGATGAAGGCTCAAGCCAGATGCCGTATGAAGGTCAAAGATTTGGGACAGGCGTTCCAGTATTTCGCATGCCATCAAGTCAGAGGGAAACAAACCCTCCAAATGAAGATGATGAGAATGAACCTGCCTTTACTTATAACGAAGATGAAATGAGAAGAAGATTCCAACAAATGGAAATACCCCAACAAGCGGATAATCGAGAAGTTGAATATCGATGGCTCAATGAAAACATGACGTTATTGATGGAGTCAATGCTGAAGATGCAGAGACAAATGGCTGCTTTTATGGAAAATCAAGCTGAGAAAGCACAAAGACCGAGAAGCCCAGAACCTCGATTAAGGGAAGCCCCTAGACCAATGGAACAAGGGGGAACCTCACACACTCCTGTCCCGGAACAGTCAGTTGCAATGACTCGGGAAGAGATACAACAAATGGTAGCTGCCGAAATGAAACAAGCCAAAGGAAAGGAAATAAGAGTCGATGGAGACAAACCTTATCCAAGTTACCATGACTTGGTGCCCTACCCCAAAGGGTATAATGTTCCTAAATTTAAGCAATTTAACGGGATTGGCAATCCTGATCAGCACTTAGCTCACTTCGTGACGGCTTGTGGAGATACAAGTGCAAAACCTTCGCTCCTCCTTAGACAATTTTCTGCAAGTCTCACAGGAGTGGCATTTGAGTGGTATACAAGCTTGCAACCCGAATCAATCCAAACATGGCAACAATGAAAAGATACCTTTCGGGTACGGTTCGGAGGCGTAAGTGACAAAATAACAATCGCCGATCTCGCAGCCACTCGTCAGAATAAAGATGAGAAAGTGGTTGATTACATTATGAGATGGAGAAATCTGAGCATCAAATGTGAACAACCCCTTGACCACCCACAAGCGGTGGGTTTATTGCTCGGGAACATCGATAGTTGGATGGCACCCTTTTTGAGCACATCCGGTATTACTACATTCCAGGAGTTGATTTCACAAGCAAGGAAATTGGAACGGACAAGCCCGAAAATATTCTCCAATTTTCAAGCTCCAAGGAATGATAGAGAAAAACCAAAAAGAACTGAAGGTGTCAAGTATACTGCTACAACCTTCAATGTCGACAAAGGAAAAGGTGTTGCGGAGTCTCACAAGCCGGAACAGGCCAAACCACCCACCTTAGGCGCTGCTGGTAACGAATCAAAGCCTATTCCCTCTTAGAAAGAAAGAATGAATAAGAAATATTCGTTCAGGAGAGATAAGGTATTAAAGATCTTCAAAGATGCTGTGAAAGAAGGTCTGTAGCTCCCCGAATGCAAGAGACCAGAGGAACAGAACAAGAAGGACCATCCCAATTACTGCCCATATCATAGAGTATTGGGACACACAATTGAAGATTGTTATGTTTTCAAAGACTGGGTCGAGTGACAATATCAAGAGGGCAAGATCACACTCTCGAAGAACGTCTTGTCCGAACCATCATCCGAGCATACCCGTTATGTGACAACCCTAAACTCAGAGGGGTCATCCCAAAAGGAAGTCATAGTAATGGGAAATAAAGTAATACTCCCATCAGCAACAGACGACAAGCCTCCTGCTGTTCCAGAAGAGTTGTGGGAAGTATTTATAACCAAAAAGTTAATGAAAATGTTGAAGAGGTTGGCCGAGCTTCCAGGGATCGCTTGGAAACGTTCTGAACAACCTCCTAAAAGACCCCTGACAAGACAAACAAAGAAGAAGAACAAAAAGAAGAACAAAAAGCGCGAACAATCAAAGCGCAAGAAGTCTATTATAGAAGAGTATATCGACTCCCTCGATGAATATGAACAGAAAGAAAGAGTCTTGATCACTCTTAGAGACTATTTTCCCGAGGAGGTCGAAGAATTACTAGGGGAACTAGTCAAAGAAGGTGATGAAGATGTGCAAGTGGAAACTTGTAGGGTTATTTCTGGAGGACACCCTTTGTATGACTCGGATGATGATAGTTTCTCTTAACCAGAAGAGTCATATGACCATTACGGCCGGCCCTACATTAGTAAAAAGCAGAAGAAGAAGATGGCTTTCAGGGAAAGAGTGAAGAAGGCAAACGCCAGACTCTTGGAGCCACACCAACCAAAAGAGCCCAAGACACCATATTACACCCCAAAGACCCCGAAATATAAGGTCTTGAGGAAGGCTATGCCTGCTGAAGAGATCCCTACTTTCATTTAAAGGGTTACGGAGGAGTCAGCTAACAGGCTGGTGCAATTACACATTGAAGATGCTGAGTCGAATAGATCTGAGACATACCCTCCAAGGTCATCAAACCACAATGTTATTCCAGAAGTTGTGAACTCTACAACCCCTTACAAAAGCAACAAAGGCTGAGGGAGAGTTTACTTCTCAGACTATCGGGATCAAGAAAGACAAGACAAAGGAGTCTCTCAATCAAGCTGTAGGGTGGGAGGCACCTAGCTCCAGAAGGTCTTATCGCAGGCAGGTGGGGAAGGTGACACTCACAGACGACTATTTTGAAGGAAAAGGTGAATGTCGCGCCATAACCTCCCAAGATGATTCAGAAAATGAATTAAACTTCCCAGATGAAGAAGATGAGCTGCCGCAACATGTGCATCAGATGCAACTCAGAACTGGGAAGACGCTTTAGTCAAGACAACCTCCCAACTCCAACGACAAAAACAAAGGGAAGAGAATTGAAGAAGAGAACATCTCCCCGAAAAAAACCCTCAAAGAAGCCAAATTATAACATCTTGGCACACTTGAAGAAAGTCCCGGCTCTCCTCAGCATGTACGACGCACTGATGATGTCAGCTGAAGTTAGGGAGTCTCTAATACATGCACTGCAAAACCCTGAGGAGTACCAGGCATACTTTGCTGAAATCAATATGAAGGAGGCTCTGTATGCGTTCCATACGCCCTCAGTATCCTTCACAGACGAAGACTTGCTTCTTGGAACTATAGAGCACAATAGACCATTATATGTGACAGGGTATTGTGATGGGATGAAGATCAACCGTGTTCTGATTGACCCAGGATCCTCTGTGAACCTGATGACCCTTAACACTCTCCGGGCTTTGGCTCTTGAAATATGTCATCTATCTCCGGAGAGGATCATTATTCAAGGTTTCAATCAGCATAGTCAGAAGGCATTGGGATCTATCACTCTGCCAATTAAATTTGGAAAGATGACATCAGATGTGAAGTTCCATGTAATTGATACCGATGCTTCATACAAAGCTCTCCTAGGAAGTCCATAGATCCATGAAAATCATGTGGTTCCTTCAACACTCCATCAATGTGTGAAATATACGGTGAATGGGGAAGAATTCAGGATCGACGGAGAAATCCAGCCCTTCGGCATCCATGAAATTCACTATGAAGATGCGAGGTACTACCTTAAAGCACCTAAAGGGGGCAAATTATCCAAGGGGAGCACGTCATCCAAAGGGGGCAAGCCGCCAAGTCCAAAGGAAGAACCTCTGGTGAAGACACCTAAGTCTGCTCCTGTGCTTCAGAAGAAAGAGTCGGTATTACCTCACTTTGGGAGTGACACTGAATCATCAGAAGATGAAAGCAATAATGATGAGGATCAGGCCGGAAGATTTGCTCAAGAAAACGCACTGCATATTACAAGAATTCCCGAGGGGCTTTACAAATCTTTGGCTGATTTGAGTGTCAACACTGTCGAGCACTTGAAGACCTTTTATGTACCGGCTCGACATGAAGGAGAGAGAGGCGTCCTCTTCTACAAAGCCAAGAGCAACAAAACTCCAAATAATGATATCATAAATATTGAAGGGCTAGAAGATGATGAAGTTCAGCCCATAAAATTCCGTAACTATTACCCTGATAAGCTCAAGATGATGTTTGAAAAATTTGGTGGCGAAATCAAATGGTCGAGGAAATCATATCAAAATTTCCATCGATTATGGAACCCTGCACATATAAATAAGAGAGGAATAGGCTATTCTGAATCTTTCAGGCATTCATGTTACATGACAACGTCCAAGGAGGAGGAAGAAGAAATCAAGCTGAAAAGTGCCCCACTCGAGCTCGAAGACGGGGGGCAAGCAACAATCGACGAGCTGGTTGAAGTCAACTTGGGAAGCGATGAGGACCCGAGGCCGACCTTCCTAAGCACTCAACTATCTGAAGAAGAAAAAGCATCCTTCAAAGCTCTTTTAAAAGAGTATATCGATTGCTTTGCCTGTAACTACAATGAAATGTGGATAATGAGGTAGTTGTTCATAGACTGGCCATTGACCCTAACGCCACCCCAGTCAAACAGGCACCAAGGAAAATGAAATTTGACCTGGAAGAAAGGGTGATAGAAGAAACAAAGAAGCTGATTGAAGCAAATTCATCAGGGAGGAAAAATACCATAGCTGGGTAGCTAGCATAGTCCCTGTGAAAAAGAAAAATGGCCAAATACGGATATGTGTGGACTTCAGAGACCTGAACAAAGCATGTCCAAAAGATGATTTTTCGCTTCCAGTTATGGAGATCATGATCGATAACACCACAGGGTACGAGATGTTCTCCTTTATGGATGGGTATTCTGGATACAACCAAATCAAAATGCATCCAGATGATGAGAAACATACTGCCTTCCGGACGCTTATGGGCATATACTGTTACAGAGTAATGCCATTTGGTCTGAAAAATGCGGGGGCAACATATCAAAGGGCCATGACCAGGATATTTGATGATCTGATCCATAAAGTCGTCGAATGCTATGTGGACGATCTTGTGGTCAAGACAAATTCGAAAGACAAACATCTTGAAGATCTGAGGACAGTTTTCACACGACTCAGAGAATACAAGTTGAAAATGAACCCCATGAAATCTGCCTTCAGAGTCCTATCTGGGAAATTCTTGGGCTTTATCGTAAGACATCGAGGGATAGAAATAGACCCTTCCAAGATAAAGGCTATCCTAGAAATGCCGCCCCCTCAGACACTGAAGCAGCTGTGGTCCTTTCAGGGGCGTTTGGCGTATATCAGAAGGTTCATCTCCAACTTGTCTGGAAGGTGTAAGCCCTTCTCCAAGCTCGTCAAGAAGAACACACCATTCAATTGGGATGATGAATGTCAGAAGGCTTTCGAAGACATCAAACAGTACTTGTTGAGTCCACCAGTGTTGGCGGCCCCAATCCTCGGAAAGAGGTTGATTCTATATACTGCTGCATTGGAAGGGTCATTGGGAACTATGCTGGCCCAAAACAATGAAGAAGGCAAGGAAAATACACTATATTAGCTCGGCAGGATGTTGATAAGAGCTGAGAGTAAATATACCCCCATTGAAAAGCATTGTCTAGCTCTAGTGTTTGCAGTCAAGAAGTTGAGACACTATTTGCTAGCACACAAAGTCATACTCATATCAAAAATTGATCCTCTCAAATACCTTATGACGAGACCATTGCTCAGCTCACAGGAAGACTCGCAAAGTGGGCATTGATTCTGATGGAATTTGATATAACATACACTCCACAGAAAGCTATTAAAGGGCAGGCGCTAGCAGACTTCCTAGCAGCACATCCTCTCCCTGATGATTCACCACTTAATTATGATCTCCCTGATGAAGAGACATTAACAGTGGAAGAAGCAAGGTAGCGACTATACTTTGATGGAGCGTCATCTATAAAGCCGACACTCATATCCACAATTCCACAAATCAAAGCTGGGATAGGACTTGTGTTCATCACACCGGAAGGGGGAATTCTTAGATACGCACTCTCCCTTACGGAGCCATGCACAAACAATGAGGCGGAATATGAGGCTCTCCTAGTTGGTTTGGAATTGGCAATCAAGATGGGAATCCAACACATACACATATTTGGAGACTCACAACTCATAATCAAACAAGTCGAAGGAGACTACAAGATATATAAACCCGAACTTCTTAAATATCACAAGAAGGTCAAAGATTTGATGCAGAAAATCCCCTGAGTGCAGTTGAGGAGGGTTTTAAGATGGGAAAATGGAGAAGCCGATTCTTTGGCAAAAGTAGCAAAGGAGCTGGCGAATGCAGATTATGAAGAAATTCATATAACCATAAGAAATAGAAGGCCCATAAGTACGATCCTTGATGATGTCGAAGAGGAAAGTGCTGGGGGCAAAGCGGAAGTCTTCACCCTCAAAATGCCAGAGGAAGATTGGAGACAACCATTTATAGAATATTTGAAATATGATAAACTCCCAGAGGATAAATCAAAAGGTCTTCAGATAAAGCGAAGAGCCTTAAGATTCACTCTCATAAATGACATATTGTATCGCAGGTCATATGATCAACTACTCCTGCGATACCTTTCACATGAAGAAATTCAAGAAGTCATGCATGATGTACATTGCGGGATATGTGGTGCACACCAATCCGGACCCAAGATGCGACTCAAGATCAAGCGCTTGGGGTACTACTGGCCAACCATGGTCGGAGATTGCATCAATTATGCTAAAAGATGCCATCTATGCCAAATACATGGTGACTTCATTCACCAACATCCAAATCCTCTACACCCCACAGTCTCGTCATGGCCCTTTGAAATATGGGGAACAGATGTAGTCGGTCCCATTGAACCACCATCATCTTTGGGACACCGATTCATACTGGCTGCAACAGACTTCTTCTCTAGGTGGGCAGAAGCAATTCCACTGAGAGAAGTCAAGACTGAAAATGTCATTAAATTCTTCATGGAGAACATCTTATACAAATTTGGGACTCCAAGAAGAATTATTTTAGATAATGGCCCCGCATTCAGAAGTTTCAAAGTCGGGAGATTCGCACAGCACCATAAAATAGACTAGAGATATACCTCCATCTATAATGCTAGAGCGAATGGGTTGGCAGAGGCATTCAACAAGACCCTCTCGAAGTTGTTGAAGAAAGCAGTGTCCAAGAGCAAAAAGGATTGGCATGAAAGACTCCCAGAGATGCTATGGGCCTATTGTACCACCTATAGGACTCCAACACAATGCACACCGTACTCTTTGGTGTTTGGAACTGAAGCAGTCTTACCCCTCGAAATCCAGATACCCTCACTAAGAATGGCAGTGCAAAATGAAATTTCAAATGAAGATAATATTTGGCTTCACTTGGATGAGTTGGACTCTCTCGACGAGAAAAGGTTGGGAGCGCAGCAAAACCTTGAAGTTTACAAAGCCAAAATGTCACAGGCCTACAACAAGATGGCTCGATTTCGGATCTTTACCAAAGGAGAGATGATTCTCATCCTCAGAAGACCCATCATCACCAACAAAAAGGCCAGGGGAAAATTCAAAGCAAATTGGGAAGGGCCCTATGTGGTGGAGATCGTCTACGAAGGAGGCGCATATCAGCTCATTGACGCCAACGGAGAAAGACCGATGCCGCCCATCAATGGTCGTTTCCTGAAAAAATACTATGCATAAGGTAAAAATGTTTGCCTATGACGGAACGTCTGGTCCCTTATAGGGGTAGACTAGTCATGTACGATGAAATGTACTTCCCGAGGCAAAACATTAATTTTATGTACTTTTGTATCAAGTTCATCCAATGAAATAAAGAGGCATGTGTTTGTCTACGATGGAACGTCCGGCCCCTAGTTGGGGGCAGATCGGTCATGCACAATTAAATGTGCTTCTTGAGGCAAACACATTGACCCCTTATTCCCCCTCCCCCCCCTAAATTTTTTTTTAAAAAAAATCCGCATTTCCAGAAAACTCTTCATATTTATTCTGAATTTTCAGAATTAAAAAAAAAGTGAGAAAGGATGAAAAAGAACCAAAATTCATTCAAGTCTAATGTTCATAACAAATGTCTCAAAGTCAACTACCAAAGCATAAATAAACTAAGAAAAATTAAAACTAAAAAAAGAGGAAAAAAGAAGAAGGCCCTTCAATGCCCAGCATGCTTCAGTAATAATTCCTTTGCTTCTTCCAACTCATCAAGCCATTTTGTAAAAATAACCATCAGACTAGCATCTGAATAATCTCCTCTGTCCTCAATAACCTGTGCCTTCGCCTTATCCAACTCGGCTTGAAGATCTGTTTGTGCATGCTCAGAAGCTTCAAAGAAGCTTGTTGAAGTTGCTATCTTCTCATTCAAAGTCTTCATTGCATCTTGAATCTCGCAAAGTTCTGCTTGAAGTTTCTGATGCCTTTCAGCAAGTTTCTGAAGCTCTTCCTTGTTCATATTGATGTCATTAGCCCAGCTCTCCTTGCTTTTGCTAAGACGTTCAAGGGCCAAAGCCTTCTCATGCACACACGCCTTGGCTTGTTGGTTATGAATATAGGCTTAGACGCTGGGATCCTCTGAGGCTTCTTTGGCATAGACCGCACACCGAGCTATCCTCTCTATGAAAGGTTCAAGATTAGTCAATCCAACATTGAAAGGTTCAAGGAGTGAATTTGACTCCTTCACTTTATTGATGACGCTTTGGTAGTTGTCATAGTTGAGAGACTTGATACAGCTAATAACCTCGGCTCGCAGACGTAACACCACACTTGGTATATTCCTCGAACCTATAAAAAGGATATTCAAGATATAAAATTCAAAATTCAAAGTTCAAAGTTCAAAAAAAAAAATTCAAGATTCAAGATTCAAAACCTTGTCCTTGCTTGGACGAAGTTGTAGGTCCAACATTAGTATTGACACCGTCACCTTCCACGGGAGTTGGAGCAAGAGTATCCTCAATAATATCCTTTGAAGGACCTTGCCCCGAAGACGGAGGTTTGTCACCTTTTTGGGCAACTGAGTTCAAAAAAAAAAAAAAAGTGAGAAGGACCTTGGTTTGGCTTTAGAGAAACTGAGATTTCGGCATCAGCATTGGAACCACCACTCTCTGCTCCCTCTGTTGGATCTTGCACAACTAAAGGAGGTGCACTTTCAATATTAGCGTTGTCACCATCAATATCCAATTTCTCTACAGAAGTGGGGGCATCCCTTATAAAATTTGCAGAAGGGATATTGTTAAAAGAAGAAGTACGCACTTCACTCTCTTGATTTATGGGCAAGTTAAGGGGTGCTGCACTCTCCGCGATAGGTATATCTCCTAACAAAAAAAAAAAAAATTAAAAATAAATAAAAGCATATGTACACAAAGAAAAAGGAGGGAGAGGGGAATATTACCTAGCGCAGGATTAGGAAGAGTTTCCTCAACCCCAATGTGTCTCTTAGCTCCAGCATTAAAATCTTGTGGATTCACTGAACCTGAAATCAAAATCTTTGATTAAAACCGTTAAAGATGTATGAGTAAAGGAAGTATTTTCTTACCAACTTGAGACTCTAGAGGCACCCTCGGATTCGATGAAGGAGTATCATCAATTCTTGGAGCTGTGTTAAAAAAAAAATGAAAATGTCAAATCGAGGAAAGAGAAACAAAAGAAGAAGAAAGGGGGCATTATCCTCTTACCAAATTGGCGAGTTGCGAACAACCCCGACATTGGCCAATGGGGCTTCACGAATTTGTATACCTGTTGACCAAAGATTTTGAATCAAATGGAAATTCAGACTTTGAATCAAATGAGAATTCAGACTTTGAATCAAATGGAAATTTAGACTTTGAATCAAATAAAAATTCAGACTTTGAATCAAATGAGAATTCAGACTTTGAATCAAATGGAAATTTAGACTTTGAATCAAATAAAAATTCAGACTTCGAATGAAACGAGAATTCAGGTTTTGAATCAAACGAAAATTCAAACTTTGAATTAAATTGAAACTTTGAGTCAAATAAAAGTCAAAGTCTAAAAAAAAAAAAAAATCCGAAAAAAAAACTTTGAGTTTGACATACCTTGAGTTTGTCGCTGCTTCACTGGAACAGAAGGACCCGCAGGAGAAAGACCTCGTTTTTGACTGATGAAGATACTTTCATTGATGAATCGGGGCCTTTTTGAAGGTTGACCGTGCTCTCGGTTCCTCCTAATATCCCCCCTATCACCATAATCCTCTTGGACTAATAATGCAATGTCCTGTTGGAAGAAGGCTCGCAGGTTTTCGAACCACTTCCGTGCATAAAAGAACATGAGCTCCCCGCTTCGTTCCTTTTCAGGAATATAGAACGAGCTGGAGGTCCTCTGGCGGGAAAAGTGACGCCAATAACCTGCAAGCACCTGGGTAGAGGAAGCTCTTCTCGGGACATCAATATACGCCGGACATTGTTGGTCGTAACCAAACTGGCGCCCAAAACGGTGAGGATTGTAGGGCTCTGCATAGAACTCTCCACCACATCGAAGAGGAAGGATGCCGCAGGAAGGCCTATCACATACTCCATGGTCTGAAGATCCAGCACATCGGGTCCCGCAAGATGCCTAGTATCCCGCACCGTCTCATCATTATGAAGAAGATAAGGAAAAGGACGCCACTTAAAGTTGGCTTCAAACTTAAGGAATTTCCTAGCTTCCAAAGGGGTAAAAGGAGAAGCGGAGGCATTCATATAATATAACATCTCCGACACACTTGTAAGCCCGGGGATTGTATGTGTATTTGCATCAATTTCCTCGAAGAGATGTGCCTTGAAAATGACAACTAGCCCAAGCATACAAAAAGTGGGAAGGAAAGACTCTAGTAGAATGTCCGGGCCCTTTCCTATGATTAACCATGGAGTTTAATATTCCTAAGTATAAGCGTGCCAATACTGCGGGAGCAAAAGCTACCGGCCTTCCATGCACAAGGTTACACGCCATTATAAAAACCCCGGGTCTAATCACCTTATGATTATCCGGCATAATAAAGGAACAAATCCACAATGATATAAAAGCGGCCAAATTTGTGTTTGAGACGGGTTTTGGAGGAGGATCAGAACTCGAATCATACTGGGAACTGGATTTTGACTTCCTAAAGAAATCTACCCAATCTAAGAAAAGTACGCTCTTGGTAGCATCCCGCCTTGCAAGCCATTGAAAGATGTCAAAAAGATTCCTTAACACAGAAAATTTCGAATTTTCTCTATTGTATAATATACTATTAGGTGGGATTACTTCATTATATACATCACCAACTATAGAAAGCCTCCAAGACTTTGATCTCCCATAATGAAATCCCCACTTCCCCATGCAAAAAGTGGAAAGTTTTTGTCTCCGGACACCAAAACTCTACCAATGCTTTGAAAAAGTTCAAATCTAGGTCATAGCGACCAACTGAGGCCACAATCCCCCCAAGCAAATCTACCCGGGATAATTTTTTAGAATATTTGCTAACAATATACTTAGCCCAATCAGAATGATGAGGGAAATCTATTAATTCACTCCTAATAGGATTTCTAGCCCTCCACCCCGGGTAATGGTTAAATATCTTATGACCTAAGGTTTGAAACACACTCAAATCTCTAATTGCCCCTTCGGGTTTCAGATAAATCACATTGATCGTGTTACCTTCATTACAACGATTTGAAGACAGTCGGGCTGTAGCCATGCGAAATCTAGGACGCTCCACCCACTCTGAGTGCTCCCTTCCATCATATCTGACTGCAGGCTCGAACCCGGGACCAAAAATAGGATTGTAACGCTGAAAAATTTGACCTTTTGGAATCTCATGATGATCTTGATTGACATCCCAAAAAGGCTCGAATTGAGGATTGTTGGCCATCACAAAGAAGAAATTCAAGAATTCCTACTTCTCTCTCTCAAACAAATTTCGTGAGAGAAGTATGAAGGGGGCAATTTGTTTATAAAATATATATATATATATATACATGTCTTAATTCCATGAGGATTAAAATTCTAATCCTAAGAGATTTAATCTATCATAATCTTGGCCAAATCAGGATTTGATAATGACACAAAAAATGAGATCATCTCAAAGAGGGCCAAGATGAAAATATTTCATGGCTCTAAATTTAAATTAAATATTTGTTTTGAAATTAAAACATTTCAAGATAATAGAAAAGAATATATCTTGTCATATTTTAAGATAGCCCGAGAAAAAAACACATCTCGAGGCGACCTTAAATCCCAAAATTGCCTCCGAGCACAAATCTCGAGGCAAACTCAAAATTCCAAAATTGCCCCTGAGAACACATATCTCTGGGCAACGTGGCAAATATCGAAATTGCCCCCGAAAACATATCTCGAGGCGATCTCAAATTCTAAGATAGCCTGAGAATACATATCTCGAGGCGATCTTAAATTCCAGGATCGTCCGGGAACACACATCCTTAGACAATCCCAAAAATGCGAATCCCAAAACATCATGAAAGTACCAATCCCGAGGCAATATTTGAATTAAAAAAAGAGAGAGAAATTAAAATTAAATTAATTAATTAATTAAGCCACTGGATTTCATCTTATCATAAGTTAGGATCTTATGGAGATAGGTTCGCGGGGAGATAAGAATGAAATGTCTTATTTAATGAGAAGGGGGACAAAAAAAAAGGGGAGACAATAAGGATAATCAGACAGATAGAGAGAGGAGAAAGGGCTTGAAGAAAAGGAAGGTAAATAGAAATCTCTGGTTGTTCCCTTTGACCCCCCTGCTCCCCTTACAGTCGCGCCCCTCCGCCGCCACGACCTGCAGCTGGTCCGCCCCCAAGTTCTTGTCCATCGCGCCCCGGCCACCGCACAGCCCCCAGTAGCAGGCCCCCGCTTCAGTGCAGGAGGCTATGGCCTCTTCCCTGCTTGTCACTGCCGTCCTTGGCTTCTCGAACCTCGATGCCTCCACCGCCCGGACCGAAACCCCTGATGCCAGACGTCGCCGCTAGCTTGAAGGCTTTGCAACTTGATGCTGCTGTTGCTGAAATTTGCTGCAGAGAATGGTCGCCGCTTTGGTTGCTGGCTGGCTGCTCCAAGACTAGTTGCTGACTTGTCGCTGCTTCAAGGATAGTTGCTGTCCCAAGACCATGGATGCTGCTTGGATGCTGATCATGGATGCTGATAGTTGCTGTCCCAAGACCCTGGATGCTGATTTGGTTGAAGAATGGATGCTGATGAAGCTGATGGTTGCTGTCCCAACTAATGGTTGCTGATGCCAAAGACTAGTTGCTGTGTTGCTGATTTTCTGGTCGCTGATGCCAAAGAATGGTTGCTGATGAAGTTGATGCTGATCCAGGCTAGTTGATGTTGTTGTTACGTCGCTGCCATTTGTTGCTGAAGTTGATTACTGCCCAGAATTGCTAAAATGCTGCTGTCACCCTTCAAGACTGCTACTTGCTGCCCATGAGCTGCCATGAAAGAAGGCTATTGCTGCTGAATTGAAGCCAAGGCCGCTGCTGCTGTGGCAATGAAGGTTGCTGATATGAAGGATTTAAGAAGCTGTGATTACATATGAATGAACATATGAATGAATATATGAATGTATGAATGAATGCAAGAATGAATGTGTGAATGCTTGTATAAAAGCTAAAGCCCCAAAATACAGAGGAAACTCTGTCAAATTTTTTTTACAAAAAGAGAAGAAGAAGAAGAAGAAGATTATTGTCATTGAGCGGCCTTGGAATGAAGTATGAAGGTGTTCACTTGTATGCAACTTCTTAAATCAGCCCTGTGCTTACAATTATGACACCCTCCTCAGATTTGAAATTGTTCAAATTCATATAGATTACAACCATCTTGAAGAAATTATGAGCCCCTTTTCAAGTTGCATATTAGACCATCTTATCCATGTTGGAAGCTTCAGAAGACCTCTGCAATGTTGCAAGAAATGAAGATACTAACTCCTCATGCCTTGTTAGACATTTGGATCTCATAATAATTAAGGTTGATGCTAACATGAAAAGACTACTATAATAAGAAAGGGAAGATGCAAAAGAAGAGAAAGAGTTGCTAAATATGAAGAAAATGCCAAAGAGTTCAGTTTCTTAAATCTTATCAAGAAGGGGCTGCCAAAAAAATGCTGAAAACTGCTGCAGAAATGGCTGCTGAAAATACTGAAAACTGCTGAGATTGCTGCAGAAATAGCTGTTATAAAGACCCATTTTCAAAAATTAATAACTTTTGTCTGAGAACTCCAATTGAGGAGAAGTTTATGGTATTAGAAACTAGATATCAAGATCTTTCCGAACATATATGGTGCAGCTCCTTTCGGTGGCCCAATCGGCGTAGATTTTGATAAATAAAAGGGTCTATCCTAGCAATTCTGTCACTAGCAAATTATGCCAATCTGATCACCCATTTCAAAAATTGATAACTCCTTCCAGAAAACTCCAATGGAGGTGAAATCTATTGCGCTGGAAACTAGATATCCAGATCTTCAACAGTCATATACAGCACAGACCCTTTCGGCAACCCGGTCAGTGCATATTTTGGTGGAGAAAAAGGCTAGTCCTTGCAGCGTGGCCAGCTTGACCACCCTTTACTCAAACGACAGTAACCTTTGCTAGAGAACTCCAATCGAGGTGAAATCTGCGGCACCGGAAACTAGACTTCAAGACTCTCCAACTATATATGGTACCATTATTGCCATTGGCCCAGTTGGGAGCAGTTCTTGATGGAATGGAAGTCAATCTCTGCAGTTTTGCCAGTTCGACCACTCCTTGGTCAAACGCGGATAACTTTTGCTAGGGAGCTCCAATCGAGATGAGATCTCCAGCATTGGAAACTAGACTCCCTGACCTCTCCAACCATATATGACACAACTTCTAACGACTGCTCAGTTAGGTGCAGTTCTTGATGGAAGGGGAAGTTAAAGGCGACCTAGTCAATATGAACCCTAGTCACAAACCTCTTTCAAATCTCAAGTGCAAGGCAACCTGCGGATTATGGATCCCATATGACGGGGCACAGATTCCGAGGCGGAGGGCGCCGTCATAAATAAACATATATATATATATATATATATATATATATATATATATATATATATATATATATATATATATATGCTGATATGTAACAAGTCACATTATATTGCAATAAAATAAATTATTCTTTCTCATTCTCTCTACTTGTACTTTTGCCCTTAATCGGAGGTTCCCACGACATTGTCTGCGGTAATTAATAATAGAGGCTTGCCTCTATTAGGAATAAAAAAACCCACAAACAAATAAAATATGACATTTGTGCTTCGATATATAGTCTGGTGTCTTCACTATGCCAGGCGCGTATTTTCGATCCCACATCTCTCTCTCTCTCTCTCTCTCTCTCTCTCTATATATATATATATATATATATATATATATATATATATATATATATATATATATATATAGTTTTTATTATATCTATATAAAGGTCTAGATATAGATGCATGTAGAGACGTGCATGGCTCCCATTGATTTGAATTTTTCTCTTGAAACCGCGTGGAAGAAAACGTGTGATTTATTAGAAAGGAAACAGGTTCCTTAAAAGGAGAACGGGTTTCCAACAGCTGTTCGCGAGCACTGCACAGAAGACCCAGCCGTTCGATTTAAATAAAAGTTGATCTCAAGGCAGCAGCGCGTGATTCTTCTTCTCCGCTAGTGAGTAGCGACACCGCGTGATCTTATCTGTTCGTACGCTTATCTCACACCGGCCATCCTACAAATGAAATACAAATTAAAAGATAAACCCTATCAGTAAGAGATAAAATCTTATCATCACGTGAGTATCTATAAATAGAAGGGGTCTCGGAACCCTACTCCCATCATCTGAGCGGAGGCATAGTTGCACCTCTCTAAGAGACACTGAGAGACAAGGAGATAGTAGAGGAAGAGATCATCGAGACGCACGCTCACGGGAGCCATTGCTAATCCGGTAAGCCTCTGACCCCCATGTTAGGGATCCTGATATTTGTAAATGAGCATGCATAGTTTCTTGAAGATAAAGTAGGGATAGGTTACAAGTTTTAGAATTTGTTGATGCATGCAGTTTGGGAAACTTTTATTTGATCATACTTGAGATAGTTCCTCTATGACTTGGGCGTGGACAAGCATGAACATCTTAGGGTGAGTAAGGTCCAGGAGACAGTGAAAGATGGTTCATTAGTTAGTACTTTTCATGCATGATTAATTTAGGGCTTACTAATAGGAGGGATGCAGGTGCTGGGGGGTTAGAGCATGTGTCAACTAATGATATTGTAGGTTTGTTAGAAGGCATGTGGTCTGTTCAGGGATTAGCATATAAACAGAGAGGATTAAACCCTTCATTGAATATGTGGGTTGGGATTTTGGTTTGGTTCAATGGTAGTGGCTCTCTGTGATTTCAGTTTGGGTGAACATGAATAAAGAAGGGCGGGTATAGAGTTAGTTGTGAGGTTGATGGTGTTTTCTCTTTATAATCAGAGCTTGATTAATTTAGGTTGCATATGGTTAGGATCGGGTACCAGAGGTGAGCACATGTATGGTCTACAGTAGGTAGTTATGAAACCTTATTAATATGCTGTGAAGAAGCCAGATTAAAGGGTAGGGTTAATGCTGATCTTCAAGGAATCATGTGGGTCAGTCCTTGAGTGGGATAATGGGTTTGTGTTTATTGGCCTTTTGTAGTTTGGTTTTCTATTAATGGTTGTGAGAAAAGTTATTATTTGAGGATGGTGGTAATATTAATGGATTTTAGGAGAAGAGATGATATTGTGTTTCAATCAATGAATAGTTAGCAGAGTTTCTAAACCATGGCTGACCGAAAGTATATAATGACTTTGGTTGACGTAGTTAAGAGTGACTTGTAAACCACCTATATATAAGCATGGTTGAATGTTGGTTGAGAGAGGCTATGTTCCACTAAGTTAATAAAAATAGGGTGTTGGGTACCATGTTAGATCACTAGATATAGACTAGTGGATCATAGTCCACTTCATGGGATGAGGAAACCATTTAATTAATTCTAAGATTAAAATATTGGGGGTTATATTAGTGATGATAAACACTTGATGAATGGGACTCAAGGTCCATAGGTTCTTATAACACTAATAATGGTTGAATGGCAAAGGTCTGTATAAAGGTTGTCAAAGAATAGGTTGGGTTGGATTTGTTTGTCTAAGTTGACCATATGGTGAGTCCAAACGGGTTGGGTTTGGATCTATTTCTATTTAAATCAAACCGGTTGAAGTTAGCCAAGTTAAGTGGGTGAGTCTGTATTAAAATCAAGTTGGGTTGGATTCAGTGTTAATTGGTTAGGGCCAGTTAATTAGTAATGAACTTAGACTCAATTGGGAGTGGGTTCGATAAAATCAAGTTAGGTGGTCCAGTCTGCAAAAATAAATAAATTGTGGTTGTTGTGATTTGAACCCAAGCCTCCAAAGCCACAATAGAGAGCCTTAACCACTAGGCTACAGTGACATAGTTGACTAAAGGGTAGGGTTTATCAACTTAAAGGGTTAATGGACCCTAGGCCCAGTAAGGATGGTAATAAGATAACGAGCTATTTTATACTTAAATAGATACTAAGACACCATTTTTATATTTACCAGATATTGATATAGAGCGCTGGGCCATGTCAGGAGGGACGTCAATCTATTGAGTAGACCTTCGATAGAAGTAAGTTACCTTTGCCTAGCTCCCACCCAGCTATGGGTTTTATTGACTTTGTTGTTACCTTGTTTGGTATGTTATTGATTAATTACTTTCTGGATTTCGTGCTTGTGCATATTTCTTTGATGCCTTGGATCTTTGTTGTTGATTTCATGCACATACATGGTTTGTTGCTTCCATATTTGCGTATGTGCGTTGTGTGATTGGATGTTTGTATTAGTTGTTGTTGAATGCTCACTGAGCATGCTCACTATGGACTGGGAAATTACTGTGGAGACTCGTGGTGCTTGTGTTTAGGATGGGTAGGTATGCGTCAGTGGAGTGAGAGGGCTCGCTGAGCATAGCCCCCGTTGTCCGACACTTGACCACTGAGGCACGCGACACTTGTGTTGACCTTGGATGTGTGTGTTGGTTGAGTTTCGGGACCCCATTTGTTTAGTTTGATGATTGTTTGTTTGATTCATATCTTGACTTATCTCTTGTTATCTGGTGTTGGTTATGTATAATTGTGCTCCTGCAGGGTACTTACTGAGCTTTCCTTTTGAAATCTCATTCCACTTCTTTTCTCTCTTTTCCAGATTAAGAGGAACAAATGACTCAGATTAGGAGTTGTGAGTGGGACTGGGATAGGTTGCGGAGGTTTGAGGACCTCAGGTTTCCTTTGTGTGTGAGATTGTATATGTTTGTAGGACCCTTATAGGGATATAATTGTATAGGGAGTCGATTTATGTTTTAAATTCATATGTAGAACTTTGAGTTTGATTATTTATGAGTATTTGGATTTATTTTATTACATGCTTTTGATTTACATAGGCCTTGTATCCGAGTGGGGCTCGTCTCCACTTGTGTACGGTCTGTCTGTGTACGTGCTTGAGGTCCCGGGATTCAGGTCGGGGTGTGACATCTCTTTTATAATAATTTCTGGATACCTTTAGAGGTTTTGCACATTGATGCATTGATTGTGTTTTTTCTTGAATTTCTCTCAATTACTTTGTTGATGTCTTATTTGGGAAACAAGTTGAGATTTTTTATCTTGTTTTTTTTATTTACTGAATTTTACTAATTTTCTAGTCTTTAGTTTGTTGGTGTCTATGTGAGTAATTTACTTTGAATATATGGTGATTCATGCACAATAGGTGTTGTTTGTTGAAGAATAATAAGATATGGTATCAGAAAGCAGAGGAATTTTGTAGTATTAATCATTAAGAGATGGATTATTGATAAGTATATCACTTGTTTACATAGTTACTCTCAATTGGATGTATTGCTAACTGACCAAAAAATTTGTGAGATTGTACCTTGTTGTGGCTTCTACTACTTGAGAAGATGTCTGCAGATCTTAGGGTCCGTTTGATACGCGAAAGAGAACAGCACAAGAGTACAACACAGTACAAGTGGTTGTGGGACAACACAACTGTTTGTACTGTTCTTTGTTTGATATTCAATGGACATCAGAAAACTTTTTGTGTTGTTCTCCGTTTGTTTTGCACAAGTACTGGACAAAAGACTTTAAAATTACTATAATACCCTTGTTCTTTCTTATGTTGTTTTGGAGTAAATCTTTTTAGAGTTTTAATATAAGTTGGGGGCAAAATTGTTTTTAACTTGAGGTCATTGTTGTAATTTTAATATAAGTTGAGGGCAATGTTGTAATTTTTATTATAGATTGGGAGCAAAATTGTCTTTAAGCTGGGGGCATTGTTATAATTTTAATATAAGTTGGGGGCAAAATTATGTTTAAGTTGGGGGTATTGTTGTAATTTTAATATAAGTTGTGGGCAAAAATGTCTTTAAGTTGGGGGCATTGTTGTAAATTTAATGTAAGTTGGGGGCAAAATTGTCTTTAACTTGAGGGCAATATTATCATTTTTTAATATAAATTAAGAGCAATATTGTTCTTACGTTGGGGGCATTGTTGTAATTTTAATATAAGTTGAGGGCAAAATTATCTTTAAGTTGGGGGCATTATTATAATTTTAATATAAGTTGGGGGCAAAAATGTCTTTAAGTTAGGGGCATTGTTGTAAATTTTAATATAAGTTGGGGGCAAATTTGTCTTTATGTTGGGGGTATTGTTATAATTTTTAATTTAACTTGGGGGCAAATTTGTCTTTAAGTTGTGATGTCCCTCACTTAAAAAGTTGTACTGTATATTTTGAGGGACAAAATTTTCAGCCACTTGTGCTGTACTTAAACACCTTCTTGTGCTGTACTGACATCCATTTGCAAATCAAACAACGTACAAAAATTTTTGTCCTGTGCTGTCCCTCATTTTTTCGCGTATCAAACGGACCCTTAATGGTGATTGTTTGTATCCATCTGGGGAAATGTTGCCCTTATTGTGGAAAGTATATTTGTGTTTTTAGAGTGGAGAGGTGATTGGGTTTGCAACTGAGGAAGAGGTAGTTCATGAATCTGTTCCAATTTTGCTTTTTGATTGTAATATTGGTGTCATTTCTTATAAAAATATTAGCGAATTTGGATTCACATGATTGTAGTTACACTATTAGAAAATGTTTGTGTTGATTTAGAGGTTTGAATTTGATTAAGCTTAGGCACTCACATATCCCAAAATTTAAAAAATAATTATTTAAATATTTATTCATAATAATTAATTTATTATAGTTATCATTTAACAAACCTATTATCATCTCATATAATATTAGTTATTTACATAAAGGGCACAAGAGTCATTTCATCACATATTTCTTCTTTTACTTTTCTCATTCCCAATAAACTATCATTTCAATCCCTTCCAACCAAACACAGTTTTCATTCCTATATTTTCCATTCCCCCTCATCTCATTCCCATTCCCATTCCCATTCCCATTCCGCCAACCAAACGCCCCTCAATATATTTGAAAATACCTTAAATAGAGGATTTTGAATTACGTCCAAATCGGGTATAATCCGAAATGCATGATTTGGATTTACTCTCACGAGCGTAATTTGAAATCAAGAATTTCAAATCCTTCCACCCAAACATAAAATTTTATAATCTGAATTCTCAGTTACAACTTACCAAACATCCGATTTGCATGTGTTGTATTTTGAAAACCAGGTATTTACAAATACATTATAACTGGAAATCCATGTATTTTGGATTATATCCAACCAAGCGCTACCTTTGTGTTTCTACATGTGCCGTGAAGAGAATAACCAGTTATTAAGTGCTGCCGAGCAGGATAGCGATTATCCTCCTGGCTAGCTGCCACTTATGGATCACAAGGAAGAACGCAAGAAGACATCCACACAAGAGAGAAACGTCTCTCAAATTCTAAACAATTTCATAAAAATCAAGGCTTGACAAAAACTAACCCACAAGCCGAGTTAAATAGCCAAAACTAGCAAATACTTATCTAAAACCTAAACTTATCCAAACTTAAAATTTAAAACAAAACTAAATAGTTATCCGAAATCCTAGATAAAATAGGATTCAAATCCTATCATGATTTGACAAACTAATTATTACCAAAAATGGTAAAAAAAAAATCTAAAAACAAAGTTATGAAGAGAAAACATTGGAATTTGGCATCGAAAATGAGCCATATAACTGAATCACATCATCTGGCTCGGATCCTCCTGCATTAGTCATCCCGGGTTAGAAAGAACTCGCCCTCAAGTTCACAACAACATCTTCAAAATCTGTGAAACAAGCATGGTGTTGGACTACCTCGTTTGAAACCTGCCCACGATAACCACGGTCAAAATCATGCACCGCCAGACGACGAGATAACCTTGCGACTTGCATTTGCAAATTCTCAATCATCACCTCCTGGATGTTACGATAATGGCATTGGACTTCCTCCCACAGAACCTGCCCATGAGGACCACGATCGAAATGGCGCGCCGTTAGAGGTCGGGATAACTCTGCGATTGCCTCTGTAGATCCTCGATCATCACATCCTTGACATCACGATCATGGTCCTGGACCTCCTTATTCGGAACCTTTGTTGAGTTCTTGATTCCTCTTTGATTTTTCGTTTGTGATTTTTTTCAAGATTTTGGGGTTTAATTAAATGAAGTTTTGATTCTTGTTCTTCTTTCTCGCAACCCATTTCTTTGCACTGTTTAAGGATTTTTAGTGGGTTTTTGACTCCGGTGTAATTGGTTACTTGTTATTTGTTTATTTGGGTTTTATATAAGTGGAGATTGGATTCTTGCTATTTTTTTGGACCCATTTCTTTGCATTTTTTACAGGATTGTTGGTGGGTTTCCTGACTACATTTACTCCCTCTTTGAGGAACAAGGTGATCTCAAACTACAGGTGCGAGTTTTGGAGTTTGAGAGGGTATTCCAAAGAGTTACAATTGTGAAAAGAACAATCAGAAGTGTAAGTGAATCTAGTGCTTTGCTTGCTGGAATTTTTTTGTCATAAGTTCCAGTACTTTGGCTATTATGGAGTTGTAGAGTTTGCTGAATCGAGTGCTTTACTTGCTAGAATTTCTTTTTTTTCTTGAGTTATTTTTATTTATTTAT
This sequence comes from Dioscorea zingiberensis, assembly GCA_026586065.1. Taxonomy (NCBI): domain Eukaryota; kingdom Viridiplantae; phylum Streptophyta; class Magnoliopsida; order Dioscoreales; family Dioscoreaceae; genus Dioscorea; species Dioscorea zingiberensis. Next base: position 39,418,915 of record CM048824.1, read on the forward strand.
TTTTTTTGGATGTCAGAGACTTCTTTATTTTTTACTATGGTGTGGATGTGTGTTTCTTCAGGGTTGGATCTGAATGTATGTCAGAGACTTCTTTATTTTTTACTATGGTGTGCAAAGTATATTCTTTTCAGTCTATTTAATCAGAGGATACACTTGTTTGATGATCCAAAAATTTCATCAGATTGTTATATTGTCCCATTATACAATTATTGAATCAAAGTTTCTTTTTGTTTGTTTTTTATTATTTCCCCAAGATTGTTATATGTGCACACATAAACACATAGTTTATTCATTTGGTTCGTCATTAAATTAGTGAAAATTGTTTGCCCAATCCAAGTTTTTGATTTCTCTTCACGGGAAAATAATCTGCAGATTTCTATTTTTTTGACTAGGTTTTGTTGTCATTTCACTTTATGGGAAAATAATCTGCAGATTGCATGTTTTAACACAGTGAATGTAGTTAGTTTGTTAAATCTGTAGTGAGATTCTCTTGCTAATGTGTACCTTGTTGAATCATGTTTTAACATTTTGATACCTTTTTTTTTGCAGATATCTTCTACAATGGATGTTTCTTCTCCAATTTCCATGGCTGGTCCACAAGAAGATTTCTCTCCCAATGCCACTACCAATGCCACCAAAAATACAACAACAAAAAATATGGGAGAGCGTAGAGAAGATAAATGTTCACTTCAAAGGAAGAAGAAGGCAAAGACATCAGCAATGTGGGCTGAATTTAAATATGTTGGTAATGGGTCTAATAAAAAGTTGGAGTGCATTTATTGCAAGACTAAGCTTTTTTCAAGACTTGCAAGTGGTTGTATAATACACTTTTCAAGGCATTTGAAGAGTTTTTTGATGAGAAAGACTCATATGAATAATCAGCAAAGAATTAGTTTCCAAGCAAAAGAGAAGGAATGTGATAGCTCAATCATGACACCGACAATTATGGATAGGAAATTGGACATGATGAAGATAAGAGAAGGGGTTGCCAATTGAATTCTTATGCATGAGCATTTATTTTCCATCGTGGAGGATGAAGGTTTAACATGATACAACAAAGGGGAATGGCTCAATGGGAAAAGTTTTCTCGTGTCACAACTAAGAAAGATTGCATGTTAGTGTATGAGAATGAGAAAAAGAGATTGTTTTCCTTGTTGTTGAATGTTAACAAGATTAGTTTGACAACATATATGTGGTTGTCATCACCTCAAAAGATGGAGTATATGGTTCTGATCGGACACTTTCTTGATAATAATTGGCAGTTACAAAAATATGTTCTAAATTTTGTGCATCTTCCCCCTCCTCTTCATGGTATTGACATTGCCGATAGTGTTTACAAATGTTGCAAGGAGTGGGGAATTGAGAATAAGGTCTATACTATCTAGGTTGCCAATGCTAGCAAGAATGGTGTTGCAATTAGAAATTTGAAGGATACATTTTCAAGACATAAGAAGTTGCTTTGTGGGGGAAAGCTATTTCATGTCGATTGTGTAACGCCCTTGTTTTTAAATATAATTATTATATAATTTCCAAACAATAAAACGAGGGTGATTACCATATAAATAAAGATTAGAGTAATTAAAATAATAAAATAAAATAAAATAAAATGGGTGTATAATTGAAGAGATAAGTTAATTAATAGGCCATGTGACAAAATTATTGGGATAACATTAATTTAATAATTTATCATGTTATAAAGTTATGAAGACTTTTCCATTTCTTTCTCTCCGCTACTTTCATTTTCTTTCTTCTTTTCCCTTCTCTCCCGTGCAAACACCCACGCCTTCCTCCTTCCTCTTGTAGAATTTGGCAAAATTCCTGGTGATCTGGGCTCCGGCAGCCCAGATCCGCCGCCTTGCTTCCCTCCGTCGCTCGCCAGACTCCACGCGCACTAGGCGGTTTGCCGACGTCGCCTAGCAGCCGCCTCCCCACGCCTCTCAACCGGTGACCGGCGGCCTGCACACATGATTGGCGGCCTACTCCTCTTCTCCGTACACGACGACAACCCTCTTCTCCGACGTTCCCCTCCCTCCAGTGTGCTTTAGGAGAACTCATAATATGAATAGCAAGAGTTAGTTTGGAACCCAAGTTTAGAACAATTAAATAGGCTAAAATGTTTGATTATATATGAAGGATTGAGTCCAACTTTGAGTTGAGACATGGTTGTAAAATTTCAAAAGTTAGTATTCAAATGGGTAAGCTATTAATTTGAAATTTAACATGCCCATCACTTGTTTGATGAAGTGCCACATTGAACTTGTATACAACTTCATGCTTTATGAACTTAGATTATGTTGTGAAATTTCCTGTTGATTATGTATTAGTATGAACAAGAAGGTTAGGGATGTCATGTTAGCAAATCAATGGGAATATTAGATATTTGTGTTAATGCCCCAAAGGATTATACTAGAGCATTTTGGCTTGGAACTAAGGTTAAAACTGTTTGAAATAAAACATGTAAAGTTGACCCTAATCTCTCCTTAATCATGTCCATTAGAACTTGATTAATGCTGCCAAAATGAAAGGAATTGTTCATGAAAATCTATTGGAGGTGCCCCTAATAGCTGTTGTCCGAAGGGGATCTAATTGCAGTTATAAGGACTGAGATAATATCTGCAGTCTGGCTGTCGCTTTCGAGGGGCAGCTGGGTAAATTTACTACTCCGATGATAGAATGTAATATGTTGTTGGAAAGGTCTTGAAATTACCTTTCTAACGAAACCTAGATCGGAGAAATCCGATGTCTGGATTAGAAGTTATGGACAAAACAATCAGACTGCGCATAACTAGCAGAATTTCTGCATTTCTTGTTTAGGACTTACTCAACTTAGATTATCATTGGAGTATGTATGCATTGTAAGCCCGATTAAGGAATCCTAGAGATTTATTAAGTTTATTATCACTATTACTAGGAGAAGGAAAGAACACCGCGGGAACGGCAGGAGGATCGGGTCAAACCTAAGCTTGCTATGGACTTGATGTGAGTGATTAAACTATACTTGGATGTTATATGATAGGGTTTTTATCGTCAGATTTGTTTATATGAGTTTTATCTAGGTTTGTGATTTGCCGATGGATTTCTCCGCTATTATAGTATAGTGGATTTCATGCTTGATTAATTACTACATGCTCGAAATAGCACGATTGAATGTAAAGTGAAACCTTAAATGGTAGGGATTGATTTATATATGTATCGTAGGCTTCACCTTAGCTAGATATGGATGAAGGATCCAGCGGGGCTCTGGATAGAGCCTAGATATGAAGTATACGATATCGGGTTAGGGATGGGATTTGTTTTTAAATTGTTTCCTTACTAACAAATGTTTTTTTTAAATCATTTTTTTTAAAATAAAACCCTTCCTGGATATTGTTAGTGCCCATATCAGATACGAGATGCTTGCTTGACATACACATGTACTGTATATCGCTGGTCGTCAGGTCCTGGGCTCATGTACTGTATACCGTTGTTCCTTTGATGGTAGTTGGAGTTCTTCCCGAAACATTTGAACTAAGGGTGCTAGCTTATACGATACGAGGTCTTTGCATATGTATAAGATTATGATATGCCTTGTGGTGATTGCGATTGCATATGTGCTTTATTCGGGTTTTCTGAAATGCTTGGCATGTTAACCTAATGAGAAGATAATGTGTATGATTAGCATTATTTATGATATTCGTATATCTTTTATTATATATGTATTTCCTTATATTAGTAATTTTCACTCAAGTGAACTACTAGCAAAGGTGAGCAAGTATGAGTATTCCAGTAGATGGCTCTAACATAGCAGATAAGGATAGTGTTTGTTTGCACTTGATGTTTAGACTTCTAGAACTCTTCCACAAATTTGTAAATTTGTTTATTTCTTATGAATATTAGTTTGATTGTTATTATTATTATTAGGTTTAAATTACACAACTTATGGGTTGGGTGCACTCCCGGTCCAACCAGTATGGCATCTGCTCTGGGTTTCGGGGCGGCTGTTACATGTTGCACGGCTCACATCTTGAATATTATGGTTCAGTATGGTCTTGAAGAGATTGAGAGGATCATCAAAGACATCCGTGATAATGTGGTCCATATCAAACAATTTGAGAAACGACTAATCATGTTTTCAGAGATTGTACAACAATTGCAGTTGCCTCATAGAAAGCTTATTATTGATTGCAAAACAAGGTGGAATTCAACTTATGATATGTTATCTACTGCACTACAATTTAGAGAGGTGTTTCCAAGATATTTGGATTGTGATTCCTCCTATGAATGTTGTCCAAGCAATGAAGATTGGGAAAATGCGGCAAAGGTTTGTGAAATTCTTTAAGTTTTCCGTTCCATCATCAATATCATTTAGGGTAGTGAGTATCCTACCTCAAACTTGTTTTTAAATGAAGTTTATCGTGAAAGTATTATTGGATAGAATATACCAAGAAAGTAGGGATATAGATAATTTCATTTTTGACATGGTTGTAAACATGAAAATTAAGTTTGACACGTATTGGGGTGAATGCAATTTGTTGATGGCAATTGGTGCTATTTTAGATCCAAGGTGCAGAATGAGGGTTATTGACTTTTGCTTTCCTAAAATGTATTCTCCATTGGAAGCACAAACTTACATTCTTGATGTGAAGAATTGTTTGTATGAGCTCTACAGTGAGTATGTTACTGAATTTCAGTCCATTGGTTGTGAAAATAGTGTTGAACATTTTAATTAGTGGAGTAAGTTGTGCAAGTATTCTTAATGGCCAAAGTTCTTCATTAGGATGGTCTGAATTTTTGGAGTTTGTGAAAATTGTTGAAACCATTGCCCCACAAAAGTCAGATTTAGATACTTATCTTGAAGAGGGGTGCTATATTTGTGATGGAGGAGATTCAAGTAAATTTAATGCTTTGGATTGGTGGAAGGCAAATACCTTGAAATTTCGTATTTTGTTTATGATGGCTCAGGATGTTCTTGCAATACCTATCACTACTGTAGCTTCTGAAGCCACTTTTAGTGTCGGTGGAAGAATCATTGACTCATATCATGCTTCATTAGCTCCTGAAACTGTGCAAGGTTTAATTTACGGAGGTGATTGGTTGCGTTGTCTTTATGGCACCAAGTAAAAAAGCAAGGTATATTAACTAAATTTTTTCTTTTAACTTCATATGATTTTATTTCATACTATTATACTAATATTTTAACATTGTTCTTTAAGTTTTAATCTTACAAAAAGAGAACAAGGTCAAAGAAATTATTCTTCCTATCGAGTCTTGAAGAGCTAAGCTTGAGTTGATAGGTGAAATAAACTTCTGAACAATATTTATGTAGGAGCTTTTATGCATAATGATAGCTAATGAGTATTCTCTTTAAGTTATGTATTTGGCAACAAAATAGCTCATCAGAATGACTCCCAGTGTTATGTTTTATGTTTATGTATTGTTGCTAGATTTGTAACACCCCTAATTTTTCTAAATAAGTAGTCAGTACTTATAGTTTGTATTGTATTAAACAGTATTTTAAATTTGAAGTTATGTTATTAGTTGTTTGCTTTAATAGCTTCCGTAATTATTTTTATTACTCTTGAGTACCAGTTTTACAGCCTTAGGCTCAGGGTTCACCTCTTGATCTGGCTGGTGTGACACGTGTCCCCTGATTTGGAGATGGGTGTTACAAGATTGATATATTTTTGTATGCTCAGTTGATTGGTTTCAAGGCTGGCTTTAGTTAATAGATCACTTCTTGCTAATCTTCTATGCAACCATATTACATTTAGTAATTTATTAGCTTGCGCCCAAAAGCGCTTAGGTGTCTGCCTTTAACAGTACTGAGTTTTGTTTGGCTGTATTGTACTTCAGTGAGTATTCATTTGAGTATAAATCATGTCCATTACTAATTCTCATTTCTAAGGCTGCAAATTTTCTGACCACATTTTACTATCTAGAGTCTATTTGAGTTGGCAGGGTATTATCTCTTCTTACCTGGCATTATCTTGGTTGCTAGCGATTGAATTTGTCGATAAGTTAATACACGAGGGAAAATCTGTCTTCTAGTTTTCTCTAAACTGTAATGTTTTTTTTTTAAAGGTTGGAAATTTATGGTTTTAAATTTTAATGAAGTGGATTAGAGGAAGAGAGTTTTACTGAGTTTTATGGTTTTAAATTTTAATGAAGTAGATCAATTTCACCTAGCTAATGATAGGTGAAATTGGTAATACCAGGTTTTTTTCCATCTTTCTTATCAACCTTGCAATGAATTCCTATCTCACTGTAGGTTTTACTGAGTTTCGTTCTTTAGATTACACAGGTTTTCATGCCTTGAATTTGTGCTTCTTTTCATGTGATTGTTTGAATTCTCATCTTGTACATTCTATGTCTCGGTTGCAACTTATTTTCCAGTGAATGGCATATAGTAAGAAAAAATGTTTTGCAATCTCATTGTTTTTGTTTCAAGAGACTAATAATCTAGTTGTTCAATTTTTGCAGGCAAATAAGGCTCGCTAGAGAATTTTTAAGGAAAGATTACTGCTGGAAAATGGATTGAAATGAAGTTGGTCATTGTTAACTGTTTTACTTTTATTTTGTTTTGTTTTGTTTTCAATGTGGTAACTGTTGAATGTCATTTTGATTGTTTCGGAGAAAGACTACTACTTAAGGCATGTTATTTGCTGTCGAAATCATGCTACATGTGTTTTCTACTGTATTTTTATTTCCATCATCTTTTGATATATGGGGGATGAACTTGAAGCTATTTTGATTTTTTTTTATTTTATGATAAACAAGCCACTAGCACACTATACATGTGGTTCGAATACTTAACTCAATCTCTTTTTGTGAAAAAATGAGTTATCAATTTTTCTTTTGAAAGTTGGTAAGCTCTTTTAATATTTAAAATGGCAAAAGCCACTAATGGTCCCTGTACTTTATCACTTTGTTGATTTTCAATCTTGTATTTTAAAAATGTTCAATACGATGCCTGTACTTTGTGTATTTGTTCAATATAATCCATGGTGCTGATGTGGCAACTAATTTGGCATAGGAATGAAATACAAGTTTTTTTTTTCTGATTATTTTTTTACTTCTAGCTTACTGTATTTTGTTGATGTGGCAATTTTTTTAAAATAATATAATTTTTAAATAAGAATTTAAAACATGCTATCTGTTCACATGGCATTAATTTTTTAAATAAATAATAATATAATAATTTATTTAATAAATAATATAATTAAACATATTGCATTCAAATTAACAATCAAAACACAACTTATCCTTAATAATAAAATCAAATTAATAAACAAAACACAACTTAATCAATTTAACAAACAAAAAATTATCATGATTAAACTAATTACAATTAAATCACCAAATAAAACACAACTAATTAAATCACATTAGCAAACACAACTAAAGTAAACTTAATCAAATTAATAAAGATTAAATCCAGCCCCAACCGTAACCCTATCTTCTCCCTTATCCCCCGCCGTCCCCTCCTATGCTTCAAGAACCTGAGCAACTCCTCCTCCGGTCCTCTCATTGACGCCGAAAAGTGGAGCGACTATTACTGAGAATACCCGTTCACAAATGGCCCCATTAGTCCGACGTGTCCGATAACCTCCAGTTGCAGGAGCAAAAGCCGTGAAACGATGCCCTCGTCAACGAGGAAGCTGAGATCATCACCAAGGCCAAGGTATTTGGGGACGAAACAGAGTTGATCTCCGCCGGATCAGAGTCGAGAAGCCCATGACGACTTGCTATGCGATCACTATCATGCGGAGACGGTACAGAACTTGCGTGGAGGCTACGGAGCTTCTTGTAGATCTGAGAGGAACCGGATCTCTTCAAACTCGGACCATATCTTATAGAACTTGAATAGGACAAGAAGTTGGGTTATTCGCAGTGGCAATCGAGGGTGCTCCGGGCTCTTGATCTTGAATCGGACGTCGAATTGATCATGCAATGGTTCCAACTTATAGACAAAATAAACCAAATGGATAGGGTTTCAGGGGCATTGAAAATTTTAGGGTTTTAGAGTTCTTGGGCGGCAAGAATTTTAGGTTTAGGGATATGATTAGATTTAGAATTTTTTTTAAATTTTATTAGTGTGGTTGTGTTATATTTTGTTTGTTAATTTGATTTTATTATAGAGGATAAGATGTGTTTTGATTGTTAATTTGAATTTATTATAGAGGATAAGTTGTGTTTGATGGTTAATTTGATATAATATGTTTAATTATACTATTTATTAAATGATTAACTATATTTTTATTTATTTAAAAAATTAATGCCACAACAGCAAGTAGAATGTTTTAAATTCTTAGTTAAAAATTATATTATTTTATTAAAAAAATTGCCAAGTCAACAAAATACTGCCACATCAGCTAAGTACAACAAGCTGGAAATAAAAAATAAAATAAAAAAGCTTGTAGTTCATTCGTATGCCAAATCAGCTGTCACGTCAGCACCATGGATTGTATTGAACAAATACACAAAGTACAGGCACCGTATTGAACATTTTTAAAGTACATGACTGAAAATAAACAAAGTGATAAAGTACAGGGACCATTAGTGGCTTTGGCCCTATTTAAAATAGGTTATTTTTCATTACTTTTTTTAAAATAATCTGGTCAATATAGTCACGAGCCGAGCTTCACAAGCTAGATCAATTCGGGCTTCACAAGCTCGATTTATTGGTAATTCGAGCTTCACGAGCCGAGCTCGAGTAGCTCAATTAATAGGCGAGCTGAGCTTGAGCGACAAAAATTAAATCTCCAATGAGCTCAAGCCGAGCTTCGAGCTTCGAGCCTCGAGCTTTCTTCACGAGAGGAGCTTGAGCATGCCAATATTTGGCTTGGCTCGGCTCGGCTCATTTACACCCCTAGCGGCAGTGATGGCAGCGATAGATTGAATAGTACTGTTAGACCTAGGGCGGTTCTCCTCTCCTGTAACGGCGATGTAAAATCCAAGGATTTTATTAAATTTTCCTAATTACTTTGGTTAGTTAAGGGAACCCCTCGAAGTTGAATTTATTTGAATTAATATGAGGATTAAATAAAATAAAAATAAAGTATATATATATATATATATATATATATATATATATATAAATATATATAGTGTATAGATCGTGCCTAATTTAGTAAGAGCCACCTGATCCTAACACTACTTTTATATATTAAAAATATATAAAATATATATTATGTAAATTCCAAGAATTTCTATGTTAAGTGTTGGTCTTTAGGGGTTTGTGTTTTTCTTTTTAAGATTTAATTAGTTATTTTTATTTGTTTAGAAAATAAGGGAGAGTCTCCCAAGTTTCGAAATGTTCCAATTATTACTTGAATAAAGTTTTCTAATTTCTCCTTAAAGTGATTAAGTGATTAAGAGAGTTTATTAAACTTGGATAGAAATTATAAAAGGAGATCAAAATGGAAAATAACCTAATTAGGTTTAATTGGAGCTGCCAAGGACCAATTTATAAATATGGAAAATTGGAGGACTTGAGGGAAATTATCCGTCTCTCTCAGCCGGGGGATGTTCATATAAGGAAAAGAAGATGGCGAGACTAAAGGATAATTTACCAGGAAAACCATGCAGAGAGAGGAAACAAACGGCAGAGATTTAAAGATCGCGCGATCTGGTTCAAGTTCGAGGCAGAGGATCTAATCGGGACCGCTCGTAACGCTTCATCAGCCAGGAGTAATCGCAGCTGTTCATCTCAAGGGGGCGAGTAAGTTCGAGGCACAGGGGTGATATCCGGCCACTCGCTCTGGTCCGATCAGAACCGTTGATAAAAATCGAAGCCAAATACGAGGAATAGAATTAAAACAGAGGCCGTTGGATCGTTGCGCCCAATCTGGGCCGCTCAGCCGAGAGACCCGATCGGGAGGTAGCCCAGGCTACCTTCTCCAGCGCGTTGTCGCCCAAGTTTATCCATATATGCAGGAGATTTAAACAAAGTTTTAAACGCTAGACAAACTCCGAGTTTGAGTAGGATTAGGGGCATCTAGAAGCCCAAGAAAAAACCTATAAATAGCGAGCCCTGATGGGCCTGGAGATCATCCAAAGTCAGCTACCGCCGCCTGTCAGGTGAGAGATAGAGAGAGAGAAGGAGGGAGAGAGAGAGAGAGAGAGAGAGAGAGAGAGAGAGTACTGAGGTGCTTTCACGGATCAAGATCCTTCTCCAGAAAAGCAAGGGGGACGGCAATGGAGCTTCACCACGGAGGAGAACCACGAACGATCGAACACTGGTGTCTCCCATTCCAATCACCTTCTTGATTTTCTTGCATGCAAGACTCCGAGAAGAAGGAAGGTAACGAGAAAGAGAGAGAGGGGACTAGGAAGGCCTCTGTCTGGCGACCATCAGAATCGGGCGAGGACCGATGCTCCGATGAAGGGGAGAACGAGAACTAACGGTTCTCGCGCGACGGCGAGCGGCGCATGCACTACCAAATTACGGTGTGAAGTCGGTGATGAGTCAACACATCACCGGCGATCGGATCGGGGCACTGTCTCTCTCCGGCGAGGCAGTCTGGACAGGGATGTTATGTAGGATTTTTTATTTAATTTAAAATAGGTTTGATCAAGTGTTGAGTCGGGTCTGGTTTAATTAAAATTTAGATGATTTGGTTTGGTCAGATCAGTTGGGTTTGAACCGGTTTTAGGATGTTTGGGTTCAACCGGGTTAAGAGAGTAATAGAGAAATAATGGATTGAGCCAAGTCGATTGGGTTCAGATACAAGTCCAGATTAAATCAAGCTAATCGGATTGAGTTAAGTCCAGTTAAATCGGGCTAGGGTCTAATGAGGTTAGGTCTGATCATATTGAACCAAGACTATAAAAAAAAAATATAAAAAAAAGGGGTAGAGAAGGGAGATTGAACCAGGGATCTCCCACTTGGGCTTGGTGGGCCTTAGCCACTATATTAGCTAATTCTTTTGTACTAAATAGGGAACGTTTTATTAATATAGGAACAAAAGCTTAGGAAATAAAAGGGAAACGACATGGAGGACATGGGAAGGCCTATAAGTCAAACGTGGGCCAAACTAGGGCATCATGCATGTTTTATTTTAAATTAAAAAAAATTACCGTTATTAAATTAGACTTTACTGCCAGATACTGACGTAGAGACACATCAGAAGTAGGAGTTCGGAAAGAATTTCAGATATCGTAAACCGAGGTAAGTTACCTCTGCCTAGTCTCCCACCTATCAATAGGTTTCTTGGTTTTATTGTTGCTATTTCTTTTAGCATATCTATTGTCTATTTGTTATTGGAATACGTGCATATACCTGTTGTTTGTTTCCTTCTTTGTATGTGCATAGTTGATATACTAGAAATTTATTTCATTACCTGTTGTTTGGTTTATTCGTTGGGCACAGCGCCCTGTGATTGACATTTGATCATGGACATATGGTCTTATGTGCTGGCCAGGCAAGTGTGCGCTAGGTGGGTTCTTATTTTGCCGGCTAAGTGGAGCAAATGCTCATGTTGAACGTTCAGGGCTGAGGACACCCTGACGTTCTGATAGTTCCATGCCAGGGGGAGGATACCATGGCAGTCCAACCTGTCGATGGGGCGATATATCTTGGCCAGTTGGACCGCGTCACGAAAGACGAGGGTCCATTCTAGATGAGGCTAGGTGCTGACCAGAGAAGTTTGTTGAGCCAGGGGGCTGTTTCTTAATCTAGGAGTTTTTTTCTTTCTTAGTCTCCTAGAATTTTGTTTGTGCAGGGTATGGCCCTGGTTGCTTGACTTGTTGACTATTGAATTATGATATACCCTTATCATGTTTATCGGTTTGATTTCGTTGTGATCCCTACGGGGAACTTACTGAGCTTTCCTTCCGAAAGCTCATCCTTTTTGCTTTCCTTTTCTTTACAGGTCCTAAAGGATAGCTGTCTCAGATTTAGGAGAGGCATGAGGGGTCAGAATACAGCTTGCCGAGGTTGGAAGATCTCAATTAGTTCTGACTTGTAGGACCCTTGCAGGGCTTGGTTATTGTAGGGTGTATGAATTCTATTTTTAATTCTGTTGTAACTCTGATTAATAAATATTGAGTTATTTTGATATTTTGTTATATGTTTCTGATTTACTTAGGCCTTGTATCCGAGCGGGGCCCATCTCCACTTGGATACGGCCGGTTTGTGCACGTGCCCGAGGCCCCGAGATTCTGAACGGGGAGTGACAGATTATATTTTTATAATGTATTTTTATATATATAGAGACTTATCTATATATTTTAGATAATATATAGATACGCATATATAATTTTTAAATTATCTTATTATCAGAATATATGTATATATGTACATATAAATTTAAAAATTATATATACATATCTATATATTTTTAAAATATATAGATAAATCAAACTATATCTAAATACAATATAAAAAATATAATATATAATAAAAATGATACAATCTGGTGGTTGGACATCCGACCAACCTGATTATATCATTTATATATATATATGAGTAAGTTAAAGATGTGGTTTAAAAACTTAACCTTATCATTTCGTTTATCTCACACTGGCCAACGATCTTTGGGGATTTAAACGAGGGATAAATCTTATCGGATCTCCTCCGAAGCTTCTATATATAGATGAGTGATCCCAAACCCTAGCCACTCGAGTGCAGCCGCCGCCGTGACCGAGAAACAATGTGGAGGAGAGGGTTCTCATCTCTGAAAGGAGGCGGCAGAGAGCCACCGAGAGAGCACCACAAGTAGACCCTCTCCGGGTCTGTGAACACTTGGGAGCACTAGAGCTCAGCCACAACGCGTCGCACACTACTGTCCTTCAGCAGTGCTTTACTTCACCTAAGAAGGGAGACAGAGGCTAGGTTAGAAATCCTAATGATATATATAAGTTCATGCGTTATAAATGATGACGATTATAAGCATGCATGTTATGAAGAGATAGAAGGTTGGTTCATGAGGGTTGATTAGTATAATTGCATGTTAAAGCTTGTATTTAAGGGTTACTAGTTGGATAATTCTGTTCAGTTGTTGGGTTGCATGGGATGAGTCTCATGTGTATGCATGATTGGTGGGGATCAGAGGAAAAGATGGTGTGAGAGTTGTAGGTGGTTGTGGGTTTGAGGAGTCTTTACTGGGTGCATAGCATCATGGTGGTATGGTTTAGTTGTGTGGGTTTTGGTGATGAGTAGAGAAGAAGGAGAAGGCTTACTAATTTGTATTATACTTGGTGTTGTCACAGTTGTAGTTGTCCATATGTTGCTATTATAATTAGTGAGGATTATGAGAGAAACGGCTCTCTGTGAATGATGAGGTTAATTGGTGAAGGTGATAACGGGTGATGGTTTCCTCACTTAATCAATAGGGTTATCAGTAAAGTTCCATGCAATTGGTTAATTGTAGAGGTAACTGTAGGTATGTATAAGTTAAACTTTAAGCTTTCATGGCCTTCTGTTAGGTAAGTAAGGGAAGAAGTTGATAGAGAGTATTGTGGTTTGTTGCTGGACTTTGTTTCATGGAGTGAATAAGGAGGTTATGTTTGGAGGTCTCTGTTAATTGAAGTGTGAACAGTAGCAATGGGCTAGGAGTGTATATTTAGTTTTGGAGATGTGCATGTTCACATGCATGCCAGAATAATGAAATATTTTTCCCAATCGTTGATAATTGAGTAACAATTAATATAGTTATTGGATGGGCTCTGAATAGTTGAAACATAATATTGTTCTAAGACTAGTAATATTAATTAGAGACCCTAATTAACTATATGTTTAACAATGGGGTTGCATGGTTATGATAATTACAAGTTGAATCAAGTTGGAATTAGTTAATGACCTACAGTCTGGCTGTTTCTTTGGAGGGACATCTGGGTCTTATGTAGTTCCCTGATCGGGATGTGCTGTACACCGTTAGAAAGATGAGGGAAAGCCCTTTCTAATGAATCTTAGATCAGCTAAATCGGGTCCCCGGATTAGAAGTTATAAGCAATTCCTATGACTGCGCAGAATTACCAGAATTATGCATTAACACTAATAATAATAATAAACCACCTTTGTTGGATCCTTTATTTTTAGGGTTTTAGTTTATTTGAGAATAAATGTGTTTACATTAGTCTTTAATTAGTTTATTACTTTGGTGCATTGGCTAATAAAGGATGTAATTTAACTTTAATTAATTTGGAATATTTTCTTGGTGCTCTTCAATTAATTAGATAATTGGATGAATTCTCCAAAACTTATAATTAGTAGGATTTATATATATAAATATATGAATGAAATAAATCTTTTAATTTATGTTATGTGGTTTAAGATATAAATCAAAATATAAACAAATATTTATTAGTGTGAGTTTGATAAGATAAAGATTTAATATATATTAAAGTTGATTTGGTTATATGAATGATTTGGTTAGAATAATTTAGAATTTAAAATAAAAAAATAATTAAAAGCACGATTGGATTGATATTATAAAAATATATATCTATAAATGTATTGTATATATTATATTAGATAGATGAGAATCAGAGTTTAGAATTCAAGAGAATAATAAAATATTAATATATATATATATATATATATATATATATATATATATATATATATATATATATATATATATGGTTCAGAGTTTATAATTCAAAATGAGAATATATAATAATATAATACTAATATATGCATGGCAGCCATTAATGTGTGGATAGAGTTTTCTTTTGTGGATTTAAAACGTGTCCATGTACGAGTTGCATTGTGGAGCTATCAATGGCCATGATTAAAATTTAAAATAACAAAAATACATCTAATGGTTGTGGCAAGGAATAATGATTGAATGTTTATTTGTTGAAACAAAACGCGTGATAAGGTGCTTATCTCCTCCGTCAGTGAGCACGCACACCGCCGCCTTAACCTCTCTGCCGGCCAGCTATGAAAAGTGATTTAAACCTGAAGATAAGCATTATCCGATCTCATGTTTGATCTCTGAAACTTACCCGAATTCATACGTGAATTTTTATAAATAGAGAAGGCCTCCTGGGAACCCTAGCAATCATCTTGTCTTTCGTCCGCTACTCACATCGCCGCCACCACCATTGCCGAGAGACCAGAGAGAAAGGCATCGGACGGAGAGCCACGCGAGCGTCTAAAGAGTCAAGGAGGCAGTGCCGGGACTCTTTCCGTCAGATTGACGGATCACCGACGAATTCGGTAAGCTCTTCGTTCCCTGGTTTGGAGTTCAATCTTGCATGCATGGGTTTGGGTTCTTCATTATTCATACTTGGGTTCAGTGAGGGTTATGAGAAGTTTTTGTTTATGACATGAATGAGTATTATCATGAGAAGGAAGAGGGTTCATTCACCTGAGTTTTGTTTGTTCTTTTAATGCTATGCATGTACGAATTATGAAGAGTTTAAGTAGAAGCTTTCTTAATGTTTGGAACCTGGATAAGCATGTGTAGTGTAGGGCTGTTACATGAATTATTGGAATAGTAATTTATAGAATTCATGAATGAATGATAACATGGGATAAAGAGGATGAGGGCTTAATGATTTAGGTGTTACCAACTTGGATTATTGAGGGTTTGACTCATAGTGAGTGGGACTTGATTCTTTATGGTTTTGTTTAGATGTTGTACAATTGCATGCAAAGGTTCAGAGGATAATCTATTAATGTAGAGGTTGGATATAACTATGGTCGTATATGTATGTGTGGGAGGGTATAACCTAGGAATGAATGTATACCTGTTTGGTCTCTGGTTTCATAAAACTTGGGTAGCTCTTAAGGTGCCCCGGTATGGTCTTATGGGGGGTGAAGGTTATCAGTTGGATTTCCTTTAGTATCTTATGTGTGTGGGTCTGATTTTGTATAATTAATTAGTGGATGGTTGGCCGAGTGAAGTTAAGAAATATGGGTTCGGGACTTTAATTGAATTCTCAAACTATGTTAGAAGGATTAGTTCTGGTGGTAGGCTATTGAATGAGAGGAAAAGTAATATTGGAATGTTGGTAGTTGGGGTTGTGCTAGTGTTGGTACTAGGATTCTTACCCAAGTCCCACACTTATATTTGGAGACTTTAACCACTAGGCTACAGTAGCTTGTTGGTAAGATGAGGGATTCTAATAACTTAAGGGTGAACGCACTTAGTCGAATACAGGTAAGACAAGGCCTAGCCATTTAGTGGGGGCACACAACTGAATCTAGACATGTAAAGTTTATGAATAATTATCGTTGCTTATATAGAATTTATTTCCAGATTTGACCTAGAGACGTGTCAGGAAGGAGTCCCGTGGGAATCAAGATATTGCTATTAAGATAAGTACTTCGGCCTAGTTTCCTACCCAGTTTTGGGTTTTCCTTGACTTTGAATCTTTGTTCATGGTTTTTGTTTGAAAGTGGTTGACATTGTTATTATTGATTTTCTTTGATCGGTCTTGAAGGCACTATGTGTATTGTGTTGTTGCTTGATTACATACACGTATTCGTTCTTTCCTGTTTTGTTGAACCTCTATGTTAGTGTATGCTTGTTAATATGCTTGAAGTTGATGAAAATGCCATTCCCGTTGATCGACAGGAGGCTGTGGAAATACGTGAGCCTGTGCTCTGTCTTGGGTTGGTGTTTCGGTACATCTTGTGTTGAAGATTCTCCAATGAGTGCAGATAAGTTGCGGGCGTTCAAGGGGAGGACACTCTGAACGTCTTGTAGTCCTACCAGGGGGAGGAAACCCTGGATGTCCACCCGTCAGTGGGATGATACGCTAACCGTGTACGTGCACGTTGGAGCGCTACCAGACTCAAGGGTCTGGATGTAATTAAGATGAGCACTAGGAGATGACGTGAAAGATTTCTTGACTATCGCTTGCTGTAGTGATCCTGGTTTCTGTTCTTGTGTTCTGATATGTACATATTTGGATCACTTTTTGTTTGATTATTTCCTTTTGGCTTCTTTGTATTTCCCTTGCAGGGGTGCTTACTGAGCTTTCCTTTCGAAAGCTCATTCCACTGGATTTCTTATTTTCTCAGGTTGGGGGATTAGTCGGAGTGACTTCAAGAGCTGCGCAAGAGATTGAACTAGCTTACCAAGGTTCAAGAACCTTATATAAACTTGTGAGAGAAAATTGGTAGATCCTTTGTATGGCATAGTCTTGTATGGGTGACTGAACCGAATTTCGCTATAAATAAATTGAATATTTATGAAATTTGAATTTATTATGTTGCTTGTTTCATGATACATTAGGCCTTGTATCCTAGTGGAGCTCGCCTTCACTTGGGTACGGCCGGTCTGTGCATGTGCCTGAGGGCCTGAAAACCGGGTCGGGGCGTGACAACCTTGTTTTTTTAGTAATGGTACTAAATTATGGTTGTCGTCACCAGATTTAGACGTAGAGCGTTGAGCTTCATCAGCAGGGACACAGCTAGATCGAGTAGATCTTCAGTAGAGGTAAGATACTCTTGCCTTATTTTCACCCATCTTTGGGTTTCTTGACTTTGATGTTGCTATTTTTTAGCATGCTTGTTTATTTTATCTATTTATTGGTTTCGTACACATACCTGTTTCTTCATATTGTTCCTTCGCTATGTATGTGTATGGTTGATGTGTTAGAGGTAGTGTTTACTGAACACGATGATCCGTTGATCGGCATGTGGCCTTGTGCTCCCTCCGAATAGGAGTGTAAAATTTCACAACCTATTGTTGAAATGATCATTGGGCATGCCCACCCGTGGGCAGACACTTGACCGTGGGCACATGGTCTTGTGTGCTGGCCGAGTAGGTGTGCACTTGATGAGTTTATTCGTCCGCCCGGTGCAGTGGAGTGAGGAGACTCCATTTGGGAACATTCTGGGACGGGGACACCCTGGCGTTCCAGCGTGCCATGCTAGCGGGATAATACTCTAGTTTTCCTACTCATTAGTGGGACTGATTCGCTAACCGTGTCGATATGTATGAAAGGTGGTGCTACTGATATGCGACTAGTGTGTTGCCAACAACCGAGGCTCCACTGTTGTTGTCTGAGGGATAGTTTGCTGAGCTTCTTTTTGGAACTCTCTTCCATAGCCTGAGGGCTGCTTTTGGATAGGAGTCACTACCATTGTTGTTGTTTGTGGTAGACTCCTAGGATTTGGATTATGCGGGGCTTTGCCCCATTTTGTTTGGTCTGATGATTTTGATTCGTTCGTGGATGACTTATCTTTTATCATCTGTGTTGGATTTGCTTAATTGTGATCCCTATGGGGTACTTACTGGGGTTTCCATTCGAAATCCCACCCACTTGTTTCCATTCTCTATTTCAGATCTTGAAGAGTAAGTGACTCGGACTCAGGAGTCGTGCAAGGGACTGGGATAGCTTGCAGAGGTCTGAGGACTTTATTTTATTTCTTGTGTGTGAGACATTGTTTATAGGACCCTATAGGGCCTAGACCATTGTAGGGTATTTGAACCCTTATGATTTCTTTTCCACTCTGATGTTATTTGTTTATTTTATTTTAGTCGACATTTTGTTACTATTTGTTATTATTTGTTATCTTCTATGATTTATACAGGCCTTATATTCGAGTGGGATGCTCCTCTACCTGGGTACGGCCGGTCTGCTCACATGCCCGATGCCTGGGATTTGGATTGGGGCATGGCAGGCGGTAACATAAATAGCTTGACGGGATTGTTGGTAGTTCATCCACCAAAGGTGGCATGGGGTTGGAGGGCTATTTACATATATGGTATTATCACATCATGACAAAGAAGGAATACCTTGAATTTATGTCTCCTTTTTTTCTTTCTTTTAATCAATCTCTCTGATTTTTCCTCTCTAAAGTCCTCTCTCAAAAAAAAAAAAAGTCTCTTGTCCCTCTTTTTAGAAAAGTCTCCTTACTAGTTTTTAACCTTCTCCCGAGAATCTCCTCCTTGCGAGACCGTAACCCAGTATAGTTGTAACCTCACAAGTGTAAACAAGATGAGAAAATTTTAAATTTTGAATTATTATTATTATTATTATTATTATTATTATTATTATTATTATTATTATTATTATTATTATTTAATTTTTTTAAGATTGCCTCGTGATCTATGTCCTCGGGCTATCTTGAGATTTGAGATTGACTCGAGATTTGTATTCTCGGGCTAACTTGAGATTTGAGGTGGCCTCAAGATTTGTGTTCTTAGGCTATCTTGGAATTTAAGATTGCCTTGGGATTTGTATCCTCGAGCTATCTTGGGATTTATATCCTTGGCCTATGATGCAGGAGAGCCCGAGTCAGATGATGCCGAACTGTCTGATTGCACCATAAGAGATTTGGCATACTACGACTTGGCAGACCGACATAAAGGCGGAAGGTGATCGAGCCAAGTCCAGAATTGGGGAGCACTTTGGACAGTTTCGGTATTTTGACCATAACTTTGGTTACAGGCATCAGATTCGCGCGCTGTCATGCCCTGACCCGGATTCCGGGACCCCGGGCACATGAGCAGACCAGCTGTAACCAAGTAAGACACATCTCACTCGGCTACAAGGCCTCAGTAAGTAACAACAGATAACATATAATCAAAATAAATAACTTAATTAAAAGGTCACAGCGGAAATCAAATAAGTGGGTCCAGATGCCCTACATAAGCCAGGCCCTATAAGGGTCCTACAAATAAAAGGTCTCACACTCAAACAAATAAAGATAAATAAGGTTCTTGGACCTCTGCAATCAACCCGACCCTCGATCGGCTCCTATGCACTAGACTCTTACTCCTCAGAATCTGAAACCAGGAAAGAAACAAGTGCGTGAGCTTTCAAATGGAAAGCCCAGTAAATACCCTTGCGGGGGTTCAAGAAAAACATCATAATATCATTAAATATGATCAGCAAGTCAAAATCTTGGGGACACGCACCTCAAAGTAATCCCTAGGAGTCTACCACAAAAACAAGCAAGGTACGACCCCTAACTACAGAAGCCCTTGAGCTCTACTAAGAATTCTAATGGAAGCTCAGCAAATACCTCCCCCAGCCAGCATCATTAGCATACTTCCTGCAATTACGACCCTCCGGTCGTACGGCCCTTAGGTCGCATGTCGGTAGCGCCACCTCTTGTACATATCGACACGGCCAGAGAATACTCAGAAGAGTGGGAACGACGCAAGTGTACTTACCTCAACAAAGTCGATCGGGATTACTTGGCAAGATCTTGCCTGTCACTACTCTATCTCAAAACCTGATAATAAATTCTATATTAATGTTGGTAATATATCAAATTATCAAGTTGAATATGCAAGATGCTCTAAATGGGCTCAAGTCCAACTTGTGGGCCTTTCCTTGTGTTCCTAAGTCATTTTACCTTAAAGGACTAAATTCATCTATTTCCATAGATAGAATATGGTGGTCTAGTAGTTAAGGCCTACTACAACCATGGGGAGGTTTCCGGTTCTATTCCCCTTATTTGCCTTTTATTCTCTTTATCTCTTTAATCTGGTGTTCATGCTTTAACTAAATATTCCAAGTTATTCTATCACAAGAGCAATAGGGCCTTGGTGGTTACAGGCCACAAAGCCCACTTGAGGGGTTCTTGGTTCAAATCCCCCATCTCACACCTTCTTTTCTTTTTTTCTTTTTTTTTTTTTAGTTGACTTGGTCTAGTCAGCTAGAACAGGTTTAGACCCAACTGATCTAATTGACCTGACCCAGAGATTTGGTTCAGCCAATTTAAACTTGATCAAACCCAAGCCAAGCCCAAACCGAGCTGATTGAACCCAACCAACAATATTAATAGGTTGGCCCAACCGATTTCCAACTTGATTGAGCCCAACCATGATTTAATTTATTTAACTTGGTCTAACCTAACCAGTTTCTTAATTGGATAAGCCCAATCAGTTTGAACCCAATCAAACCCAACCTTGCCAACTAATTAACCCAAACCACTTGATTAATCAACCAAATTGATTAAACTAAATCAGACTTGATTAAATTAATTCAGTTGGTATTTTATTTGATTTTATTAAACCAACTAATTAACATACTTAGAGTTTAATTATCCATTAACTAACTAATTAACTGTTTAACAAATTATCTTTTCTCTCTCTTTTCTTTCTCTCGCGCAGTGCCTCGCCGGCGACTGTGGAGCTCCAACTCCTGTCGGCGACCACCGGTGACGCACGGGTGGCCGATAGCGCTCCGTCGTGACTGCCTCACCGGTCGATGGTAGCTGGCACACCAGAAACACCTCCTGGACAGCAGCTCCGCCCTGTCTACGAACGGAGTTCCCGATCAGGCTTCCTTCTTCTCTCCGACGTCCGTCAGCTCGGCGGGAGATGACAGAGAAGCCACCCTCACTCCCCTGTCTCATCTTAACTACATGCATACACGACAAATCACCAGAAGGTCAAAGAAGAGAGAGACTTACAAGAGCTTTTCCGGCAGTGGAGCTGCGCTACCGGGGAGCAGCAACGCTGGAGAGAGGTTCCTCGCAGTCCCCTCTTCGTCTTCTCCCCTCTTTTCCAACTGCAGATGTGAAATACAACCACCCTTTCCCTTCCCGGATCTCTCACCGTGAGAATCACTTGCCGCAGCTTAGTGGTCTTGCAGGGTCCTTGTTCGCCGGTTTATATAGAGGTTTGGGGATTCAAACAATGAAGATCGCGATCCTTGATTGAAGATCAGCATGTGAAGATCATCTCGTTTCTATATTCGAAGGTTTCTATATTTGGCGGAAGAGAAGTCACGCGGTGGCACGCTCCTGGAGAAGACTCGAGATCTCTCACCCTATCGCAGATGAGCGACCCTGATTGAATAGGAATGAGCGGTCCGATCGAGCTGCTTCCCCTCGTTGATAAACCGTCAAGAGATGAGCGGCTGAGATCCTCCCGATCCGATGAGATTACATCAACGATCGAGATCGGTTTTAGTGTCTCGAACTTAAAACAACATATGAGATAGACATGCGAGATACACCCGCACGGCGAGGGTGCCCATATCCTCCTTCCCTATATCGTGTGGATCGTTGGATTGCTTCCTCGTGATCTGATCGCCCACGGATCCTCAAATCTCAACTGTCCATTATCACCATCCCCCTTTATGCACGACTTTGTTGTGCATTTTTTGCAATTAGCCCCTTGTCCTTTTCATCTTTACATGCAAGTCCTCCCCGTGAGAGAGAGAAAAATTTCTTTCAAGTCCCTAGCATCGTCTGTTTTTATAATCTGGTCCCTCTCTTAGAGAGAAACAATTTTCTGGTTAGTCCTTGCATTTTCTAAAATTACAGTATGGTCCTTGGCAGCCCCAATAATTCAAATTTTGGAGATTTAAAATTAATTATTCCTAAACTTGGAGCTTTCATTTAACTGATTAAATCAATCACCAATTTAATGAAATTGCTCCATTTTTTAAGAATTTACCAATTCTTCTCTTTTCTCATTCCGTCCCAAATAAATTCTAAACTTAGAATTGTTCATTTATTAAATCAATCAATTACTAAATAATTAATAATTTAATTATGTATTCCCTTTTTAATCAAATCCAAGAACTTCCCAAACTTGGGCATTACTTTTAATTAAATCAATCATTTAATTAACCCAAGTAATATTTATTTACTTATTCTTTTCATGTACTCCAAATATGCCAAATTACCAAAATGCCCTTGGGTTTAATAATTAAACCCAACTATGGTTTTAACTATAAAACCCTCCTTTTCCAAATAATTTATGTTTGTGGGAAAATTAATTCAACCAATAAAATATAAAAATCCATTTATTCTATAGAAATCTCGGATTTCACAATCCTCCCCCCTTACAAAAATTTCGTCCCCGAAATTTAAAATTCACATCTTCAGGTCTCATCCAGTGGAAAATAAGTCCGGGTAACGCTTCTTCATGTCTTCCTCGCGTTCCCATGTTGCTTCCCGATCAGAGTGATGGTTCCACCTCACCTTGACAAACAGAATGGCCCGATTCCTCAACTACTGCTCCTTGCGGTCTAAGATTTCTACCAGGCGTCCCTCATAGGATATATCCTCTTAAACTTCCACTCGAATCTGGGGAATCACTTGAGATGGATCTCAAACACATTTCTTCAACATAGAGATGCGGGATACATCGTGAACTTGCGCCAAGTCCGGAGGTAAAGCCAGTCTGTAAGCCACAGCTCCTATCCGTTCCAAGATCTCGAAGGGTCTAACATAGCGTGGAGCAAGCTTCCCATGCTTTTCAAATCTGACAACTCCCTTCATAGGTGACACTTTCAAGAACACTACGTCACCGACCTAGAACTCAAGCCCAGAACGCTTCAAATCTGCATAACTCTTTTGACGACTCTGAGCAACTTTCAGTCTTTCTCTAATCATCCGAACCTGCTCCTCCGTCTTTCGAATGAAGTCTGGCTCCTCCAACTTCCTCTCTCCCACATCTCCCCAACATATGGGCGTTCGGCACTTCCTTCCATATAGTGGCTCATAGGGAGCCATCTAAATACTTGCCTGATAGCTGTTGTTGTAGGCAAACTCTGCCAAGCTCAGGCGTTTGTCCCATGAATTAGAGAAATCCAAGGCACAAGCTCTCAATATATCCTCCAAGATCTGTATGGTCCTCTCCGACTGACCATCCTTCTGTGGGTGAAAAGCTGTACTGAATGCCAGACGAGTGCCCAAGGCTGTGTGCAGACTCTCCCAGAATCTTGAAACAAACCTAGTGTCACGATCAGAGGTGATGGACACTGGTACTCCATATAGTCTGACAATCTCGTCAATGTACAACCACGCTAACTACTCTAATGTGGCCCCCGTCCTCAGGGGTATGAAATGAGCCGACTTGGTCAAACGGTCCACTATCACCCACACCGCTTCGTGCCCCTTCCGAGCCCATGGTAATCCGGTCACAAAGTCCATATTGATGTGCTCCCACTTCCAAACGGGAATCGGCAACGGTTGCAGCTTCCCTGCTAGCTTCTGATGTTCCACCTTAATCATCTGACAAGTGATACACTGCGCCACAAACTCGGGGACCTCCCATTTCATGCCCTTCCACCAATAGTGGTCCTTCAATCCTCTGTACATCTTGGTGCTCCCGGGATGGATCGCGTAGCTCGAGTAGTGGGCCTCCTCCAGAATTTCCTTCTTCAACTCTGGGACATTGGGAACATAGATCCGCTCATCAAGTCTGAGAGTACCATCCTCATGAATCCGAAACAATGTATGTGCATCCTGGTCCATCTAACCCCTGATTTCCTCCAGATTTGGATCTTTAATCTGAGCGTCTCAGATTCTCCCAAGAATCAAGGGTGCAAGCTTGCCAAGCTGACATCCATCTCTGGTAGTACCACCTCCAACTCCAATCTTCTCATGTCCTCCAACAAGGGCCTCTGTGAAGACAATAAAGCAACAACCCCATAATTGGACTTTCTGCTCAAAGCATCGGCCACCATGTTAGCCTTTCTCGGGTGGTAATGTATGCTCAGATCATAGTCCTTGATCAACTCCAACCATCGTTATTGCCTCATATTTAGTTCCTTCTGTGAAAAGATATACTTAAGGCTCTTGTGGTCTGTGTAAATCTCACATGGTACACAATAGAGGAAATGCCGCCAGATTTTCAAAGCAAATACGATCGCTACAAGTTACAGATCGTGTGTGGGATAGTTCTCCTTATAGGGCTTCAACTATCGGGAAGCATAAGCTATAACTCGCCCTTCTTGTATCAGGACACATCCCAAGCCAGTCTTGCAAGCATCGCTATATACTGTATACCCCTGACCACTCTGTGGTAAGGCAAGAACTAGTGCTGTCACCAACCTCTGTTTTAATTCCAAGAAACTTTTCTCACAAGATTCAGTCCAAGCGAACTCGGTATCCTTCCTGGTCAGTTTGGTCAATGGTGCCACCAAACGGGAAAAGCCTTCAACAAATCTCCGGTAGTAGCCGGCTAATCCCAAGAAACTTGTTATTTCCCTGACGGTGGTCGGTCTCCTCCAATTAATAACTGCCTCTATCTTCTTGGGTTCCACAGATACTCCAGCTCCACTAATAACATGCCCCAAGAAGGCCACACTGTCAAGCCAGAATTCACACTTGGAGAACTTTGCATAAAGATGATGCTGTCTAATTATTTTAGAATTAGATAAGTTTATCTTTTGAACCAAAATTTGCCGATTTGGGCAAATTTTGATAAGTTAGGTTTTCTAGGTTATCTAGGTTAGTTTTTTTCAAGCTATTTAAACCCGGCTTGTGGGTTGAATTTTAGTCATTGATTATTGAATAATATTTTTCCTTTGAAGTTTCAGAGACTTTCTTCTCTGTTTGTCTTCCCTTTTCTTGTTCTTTTGTTAATCCTTCTGGTTACCACCGCCTGTAGGTTAATCATTACCCTGCCCGGCATTAGCTGGTATTAGAGATCGTCTTCTTCCTGTGGCATCGCATCAATGGCTGGAGGTCATGGTGGCCATGGTGGTTATCGTGGTGGACATTTTCCGGTAGAGGAAGGTCCTTCTTGAGACCCAATCGCCTTGGAAGCGATGAACGAGGATCTACAGAGACAAGTAGCGTTGGCGGTGCGAGATTTGGGGATCGTGAGGTTTCAGACCACGACTTTGAGTCCACCTTTGTTAACCCCTATTCCTGGCGTGGGCAGTCCAGAAAGCACTGTGCACGAGAGGAGCGTCACGGAGATCTCGGCTTTCGGGTGGAGTTGCCCTAATTTACTGAAACCCTACATTTTGAAGGCTTCATCGACTGGCTGAATGAGGTAGAGAGGATATTTGAGTACAAGGAGGTCCTTGATCGTCTGAAGGTGAAGCTAGTTGCCATCAAGTTGAAGGGCCGAGCATCTGCGTGGTGGGAGCAGCTACGGCGTTCACGAGATCGACAAGGCAAACCAAAGATCGTAGATTGGGACAAGATGAAGAAGAAGATGAAGGGGCACTTCCTCCCCTTCGGCTACACCCAAACCTTGTTTTAACGCCTGCATACGTTGAGACAGGGCGCAAGATCGGTAGATGAGTATACAAAGGACTTCTACCAATTGATCGTGCGGAACGACTTATCGGAGATGGAGGAGCAACTGGTGACTCGATATCTGGGAAGTCTACGCCAACTACTTTAGGATGTTCTTAGTCTACACACATAGTGGACTGTTTCTGAGGCATACCAGCGCGCCCTCACTGTTTAAAAATAGCAAAATGGAAGACCCCCAATCAGGAGCAATCAGAGTAGCCAGACAGCTCACCCTAAGGCACACTGCCAGGTCCAACAACCACCGTCATGTAGTTCTAACTCTGTCGTTCGTTGTTATCAATGTGGTGAGCAGGGGCATAAAGCAGCCTAGTGTCGCAAACATGCTAGTC
This sequence comes from Dioscorea zingiberensis, assembly GCA_026586065.1. NCBI lineage: Eukaryota > Viridiplantae > Streptophyta > Magnoliopsida > Dioscoreales > Dioscoreaceae > Dioscorea > Dioscorea zingiberensis. Next base: position 39,445,150 of record CM048824.1, read on the forward strand.
AGAAGAGTAAGAACCTGATAATTGAAGAGATCGAGGTATGCGAGGCTGAGGAGGCTGAGGAATCAGTTTTTGATGACTATGGAGATGATGATGATGGGGCTGATTGGGGATGGCCATGTGACTCTCGTTGTTCGCAAGAGTCTGCTGGTACCTAAGGATGAATCAAGGGACGACTGGCTGAGAAACAACATCTTCCACACCACCTGCACAATGCCCGACAAAGTTTGCAAGGTGATCATCGACAACGATAGTTGTAAGAATGTAGTGTCTGAAGACGCTGTCCAAAAGTTGCAGTTGAAGACGGAGTGACATCCGAAGCCCTACAATCTATCATAGCTGAGCAAAGACACCGAGGTAAAAGTAGATCGGTGATGTCTCGTGTCTTTCTCCATTGGGGAGAGGTACTTTGATAATACATTGTGCGACGTTGTGTCAATGGATGCCTGTCACCTACTACTGGGGCGACCTTGGCAGTAAGATCGGAGCATAGTTCATGATGGAAAGAAGAATACTTATTCCCTCAACATCAAGAGAAAAAGGATCGTGTTGGCACCCTGCGGGAAGAAAAGCCTCCTACCTCGGTAACCAATACTAACCTACTTTCTATGTCCAGATTTTTAAGCGGGATCGAGCAGGGAGATGTAGTCTATGCACTACTACCTTACATGCATAATGCCACGGACATCGATCTAGATCTACCAATAGAGGTGCAACAGTTGGTCCTAGAGTTCGCGGACTTGATGTCAGAGGAACTTCCCCCGGGACTCCCACCTATGAGGGACATACAACACCAGATAGATCTTGTCCCAGATTGAGCTTGCCGAATCGACCTGCATACCATCTCAGTCCCAAGGAGGCCGAGGAATTGCAGCAGTAAGTGGAGGAGTTATTAAGAAGTGGCTACATCCAAGAGAGCATGAGTTCCTGCGCAGTTCCAGCTCTATTAGTGCCAAAGAAAGATTGCTCGTGGTATATGTGTGTAGACAGTTGAGCAATTAACAAAATCACCATCAAGTACCACTTCCCCATCTCCTGCCTGGATGACATGTTGGACTAATTATCCGGCGCAAAGGTCTTCTCAAAAATCGACCTGAAGAGCAGATACCACCAGATCAGAATAAGGCCCGGAGATGAGTGGAAGACGGCATTTAAGACTCAACATGGACTGTACGAGTGAATGGTGATGCCTTTTGGGTTGTCCAACTCCCCCAACATGTTCATGCGATTCATGCACCAGGTTTTTCGACCGTTTATAGGCAAGTTTGTGGTGGTCTATTTCGATGACATCCTCATTTATAGTCCGAGTTGGTCATCACACTTTGACACCTTCGCAATGTCTTTGAGTTGCTGAGAACGGAGCGCCTGTTCATCAGCCGAAAGAAGTGTTCCTTCTTCACCACTTCCCTTGGCTTTGTTGTTTCTACTGATGGAGTTCATGCAGATCAATCAAAGATAGATGTGATCTTGGAGTGGCCCAGACTGAGGACCTTGCATGATGCTCGAAGCTTCTATGGGCTGGCCTTGTTCGACAAAAGATTTATCCAAATCAAGGGGCGTGATTTCAAGTGGACGGATGAGGCCAAAACTAGCTTCCACCTGGTCAAACAGAAGATGACTGAAGCACCAGTTCTAGCATTTCCCGACTTCGACAAGGTGTTAGAGGTCAGCTGTGATGCATCCGGAATTGGTGTTAGAGGTGTTCTGAGCCAGTCAGGACAACCGGTAGCTTTCTTCAGCTAGAAGCTGTTGGGGTCGAAGAACTACTCTACTTATGACGTGGAGTTTTATGCCATAGTTCAGTCACGGAAGCATTAGTGCCACTACCTCATACAGAAGGAATTCATCCTGTTCACCGATCATGAGGCCCTAAAGTGCATCAATGGCCAACACAAACTGAGCACACGGCATGCTAAGTGGGTGGCGTACTTGCAGGAGTTCACCTTTACCTTGAAGCATCAAGCAGAAGCCTCAACAGTGTAGCAGATGCTTTGAGCCACCACAGTTCTCTTCTCACCATAATGAGCGCCAAAGTTGCAGGTTTGAAGCCTTCATGGATATGTATGTGGATGATCCTTCCTTAGGGCGGATATTTCAGGAGGTAACCAATGGGCATCGTCATGATTTTATTTTGCATAATAGTTACCTGTTTCGTGGCCTACAGCTGTGCATCCTCGACTGTTTATTGTGACAGCAGATCATGAGTTAACTCCATAATCAGGGGCACTTTGGTCGTGATAAGACCTACGGCCTCATAGTTACAAACTTTTATTAGTCGAAGCTGTCTAGCGACGTGACTCACTTTGTGGAGCGCTGCTTTGTGTGCCAGCGGGCAAAAGAAGTTCTCACCAACGTGGGTCTGTACACTCCCTTGCCAGTCCCTGAAGCCCCTTTGCTTGACATCAGTATAGATTTTGTTCTGGGCCTTCCTCGTACCCAGCGGGCCTCAGATTCTATCATGGTGATGGTAGATAGATTTTCCAAGATTGCCCATTTTGTAGCCTGTCGGAAAGCTATGGATACGGTCTGCGTCGCACATCTCTACTTTCGGGAGGTTGTCCGCTTGCATGGTGTCCCTCACTCTATCATATGTGATCGCGACACCAAGTTCGTTAGCCTATTCTAGAAGAGTTTGTGGGGGAAGTTGGAGATGCAGTTGAACTTTAGCAGTGCTCTACTACCCCCAAACAGATGGCAAAAATGAAGTGGTGAACCGGAGTTTGGGCAACCTACTGATGTGTTTGGCTAAAACTAAGCCGAAGCAATGGGATCTCGTACTACCTCAAGCCGAATTTGCCTACAATAGATCGAAGAATCGAACTACCAACTTAAGCCTATTTAAGGTTGTCTATGGGCAGAACCCATCAGGAGTACTTGATCTGACCCCCATCCCACGAATTGGGCATGTTCGGTATTTTGGCCATAACTTTGGCTACAGGCATTGGATTTGCGCGCTCAACCCCAATTCAGAAAGCTCATCTCGACGCGTACGTGGAGTCCATCCAGCTTTGCTCGATGGACCTTTCCTACATCCTTAAATTCCACTATTTTTTTTCGTCGTTTCTTCATTTTTCAATGTTTTTTTTTTCAATTTTTGGTAATAGTTCGTATGCCAATTTAGGATAGGATATGAATCTGATTTGAACTAAGATTTTTGGGAGTTATCTGATTTATTTAGTTATTTTAGAATTAGATAAGTTTTTCTTTTGAACCAAAATTGCCGATTTGGGAAAATTTTGATAAGAAGATAGGTTTTCTAGGTTATCTAGGTTAGTTTTTTTCAAGCTATTTAGACCCGGCTTGTGGGTTGAATTTTAGTCATTGATTATTGAATACTATTTTTTCTTTGAAGTTTCAGAGACTTTCTTCTCAGTTTGTCTTCCCCTTTCTTGTTCTTTTGTCAATCCCCCTGGTTACCATCGCTCGCAGGTTAATCACTACCCTGCCCAGCGTCAGCCTGCCTCGGGATTTGTATCATGGGCCTGCCTCAGGATATGACTAGGTAATATCATATTTGTTTATTTATCTATTTATTTATGAATTTTATCAAATCCTGATTTGATCAAGATTAGGATGCATAGATTTCAATTTATTAAGATTAAAATTCCAATTCTAATGGGGTTGCGATATATATTATTTTTCTTAAATAAACAACCTACTTTCTTGAGCTTGGCTAACTATCCATGGTGATTAACCACAGGCACCAATCCCCATTGCTCCATGAATTCTTGCTCAAAGACGGTCCATCCAAGCCTTCTCCTTTCTTGCTCAAATCTAAATTTGAGCCATCTCCACCATTTGCTAGCCTTCCCATCCAAGAAGAAACATGCAACAGAGACCCTTTCTTCTCAAGGTACCTCGTAAACATGGAAATAATAATGCCTGGTTATATTTAGCCACTCGTGGGAATCACCTCCACTAAAACAAGGGAAATCTACCTTCGGCTTCTTGAGCCTCTGAGCTTGGTAGTGCCTTCTGTCATCTCGCCTTTCTTGCCCTCATTGTAGTCCAAAGTAAGGCTACCGACCATGTGGCCTCCTCCAGTGTATAGACCACTCCTTATCTAATGCGTCACTATCCTCCCCACAATAGCCCCAATCATCATGTGCTCGCCTTCAATTAGAAGTCTTGGAATGATCTGCCTCATCGAAACAATGCACCACTATGATCACTTTCACTAGAATTTCCCATTGGCCTAACTCCAATATGTCCAATCTCACTCTATGAGACCCTGGTGTCACTTCATGCTCCATGGTTGTCTTCGATTGTTTCAAACAATCAACAAAAATGGAATCTAAAAGATACTATGAGTCCCCGATGAAGTAAAAATCTCAATGAAAGCACCAATTTGTTGAGAACCTGGTCCCAGATCCAATAACTAGGTAGATGGCATTACCCCACTAAGGGTAGTGGTTCGATCCCTCTAGCTTAGGGATAAGCTTACCCCCTTGCTAGCCTAAGCGTCCTGCTATATGGATACGATACACTGCCAATTTCCATGCTCATCGAAGATGACAATCCTGATTTGCCAACAAACTTCCCTTTCAAAGATTACAAGAAGTAAGGTAAGGATAACCTGTAGAAGCCTCTTTTTTGATATCCTCCATAAGCTTGCATTACATCCCTTTATATGGGTACTTACATGACTCATTAACTTCCTAGGTATTTATGATAATGTAGAAATCCTAAGAGATACTATTGAAACTCTAAGAGACACCACAAGAACCTAAGAGATACATAGGAAAATAAAGAGTTATAATAATAACTAGAGCTCTTAACTTCCAAGGATAACCAAACCCTTATTCAATTTATTTGCCCTCCTACTTTTTACTTCCCTAAATCCTTGGCCAGCTAACTCTATCAAGTGAGCCATAAGTGCTTCCTCCCAATCCAACACGCTCCTTCGTGACCATGGTCTTGTCTTGGATCCTCACACTACGCTGAGTTGGTGCTTCACAGGGATGATGCAGCGAAGATTAAAGGTTGGTGGACTCGAGGACCAGTACACTATCTCATGACACCTTGAACCACCATACTGAGGAGTTAGCGGGGTCTTAGAACTAATGGCTAGATGCGGCCATACCTTACATCAAAGTAAGGGGAGTACAGTGTCCTTATAGATACATTATGAACAAGCATTAGGGGAACGACTACAACATGGCAAGATCAGGTGACATGGAGACTATTGTGGTCTGTGAGTTACCCATCAGAACATAGATATTGAGGCCCTTATTGGGGATGAGTTTGGTGACTTGGACATATTCTTTGACGATGTATCAAAAGGGAAACTAGCTCAAATCAGGGGCTCAAATAGTCTTCAAATTGTGCTTTATTAGCTAGACAATCTAATGAGTATGGCAACATATGTCGATGATGAGGGCCCAAAAAAGATAGGCCCCTCATTCACACTTGGTGAGCAACCTCAAAAGAAGGGAGCTAATTAGCAGTTTCTATGCAAGGAAGGTAGTCCTCACACGCTATCAGGCGTGGTAATCCACAACAATGACTCCAAGTGGGCCACAGGTTGAGTTGAGGGTCTAAGCAAGCCCGATCCACTACAACCATCATTGGGGCTCTTTCAGAAGTAGCCCAACAAGGTGACGCCAGGCAGGATAGCGATTATCCAGCGGGTTAGCCAGATCCAAGGACCGCAAGGAAAAACAAACAAAGAACCAAAAGAACCAGAGAAAATACTATGAAATTCAGGAAAATATTTTTATTCAAAACTCAATAATGAAAATTCAACCCACAAGCCTGGTTAAATAGCATTCAAAGACTAACCTAGAAACCCTATCATTTTATCTAAATTGCCAAAATTGGGAAATTATTATTCAAAACTAAAACTTATCTAAATTTAAAACTCTAAAAAATCAGATAAATCCTAAAAATCTGAGATCAAATCGGATTCAAATCCTATCCTAATTTGATAATTAATTTAATATTAAAAATAGCAAAAATATCTAAACAATAATATGGCGGGAAAACAACAAAATTTGAATTTGAAGATGGTGCTACCGAGTCGATCTGGGGGACCATGGGGTGCGCGTCGAAACATGCTTTCTGGATTGGGTTCGAACGCGTGACTCCGACATCTGTAACCAAAGTTATGGCCAAAATATAGAATCACCCCAAAACTTCTCCAACCACGGAATTGGCATGATCACTTCCAACCTTTACGTTGATCTACCAACTCGGCACCAACTTACTCTAGCCTCCTGCATGACAAGGTTAGTTAAAGCCCATTTCCTAACTTTGGAGGCCCATTGTCTGATAAAATAAACATTTTGATTATAAGGTCAATTTTGAAAGGATATCTAGGATAGAAAGGCCCAATTACAACCCCTTTGGGCCTAATTAAACAACAAACTCTTGGAGCTAGAAAGTAGGGTGAAGCTAGATCTAAGCAGATTCTTAGATACATCAAGGGTTTTTGGATCCTTATATTTGATGTAGCATGAGCATTGATCTTAGCAAGGAACCCACAAGAGGGAACTCCATGCCAAGAACAATATCCAGCTAAAGACTCAAAGAAAGATCCAATGGGAGATTAACTAGTATCCAAGAAAGCAAGGAAAGAATTGACCACTCAATCGGAACAATCAAGATCCAGAGGAAGGCTAAGGAAGCTCAAGGGATTAGCATAAAAAAATGAACAATCCCCAAACTCGACACTAGAGTAGCCTCAACCCTTAGGCTCCAAAAGGAGAATGAACCAGATAGATTCATACTGTATGACCTCCATCCTTTCTATTGTTCATCTTACTTTATTTGAATGGCTTGATAGGGAATTAATATTGGCCACTTTGCTTGTGGGAGTGGACCTTGGGCTATCCGAAGGCAACGTCTCCTCATTCCTAGCACACATACATTTGATGGAATAAAAATGATTCAAGGAAAAGTAAGGGAGCAACTAGGCTGCCCCTTGACCTAAGACAGACAATAAGGGAATATAAAATTTTATAATAAAAATAATATCATGGAACATAAGAGGACTGAGAAAATAGAAAAAATATTTCTTAGTGTATTACTATCTTCACCCGCATAAGACTGCCATGATTTCTCTACAAGAGACAAAACTACCTTTAGTTAATAACATAATTTGGAGATCCATAAAAAGAGCTAGTTATGATGGAAGATTAGTACTACTGACGATTAACATAAGAGGCGAATACTACATCAACTGGAAGAGCACACATCTCAAACTAATAAATAAATACTTGGATATTTTCTTTATAACATTGATCCTAGTAGACCTCTCTAACTCCAAGCAATGGATGTGTACAACGGTTTATGGAACCTGCGAAAGAACCCAAAAAGACTCTTTGGGGATGGGATGAAATACAAATGATAAGAAATTGGTGGCAAAGCCCATGGATAATCACGAGAGACTACTTTAATGCAACAAGGTAGTGTGAAGATAGGAACATGGGGCCCAATAACATCCATAAAATCTAGAAACAAGAGGACTTTAATAGTTAATACACAATCTGCAATTATATTATTCCCTACTCTTGGGAAGAAAATTCATAAGGACCAACTAGCATTCATGGTCAATTCTCTCAAGCTTAGATAGATTTCTTATGTTAGCAAATTGGGTAGCCTCTTTTCTCCGAATGTGGCAAACAACCCTCCCCAGAATTTGCTCAAATCATGCACCAATATGCTTGGATTGTAGCTCCCATCACCTGAGATAATACCTTTTTCTTTTAAATAGAGATTGGACCAAGATGGAGGGTTTCTGAAGAAAAAAAAAAATCAAATCATGTTGGTAAGGGAATGATTAAACAGGAAGCAAGTTTTACTTTATTAAAGAAGATGACACTTATATGAGGAAGACTTAGGAAATGATACAAGTAAACAAAAAAGGAAAAAGGATCTGATAGCAAAGATGGAAAAAAAAAACATACATTACTTTAGTGGATACTTACTGAGCTCCCAAGCTCATTAATCTCTGGACATTTTTTTTTCAGATAAGGAGGAGTAGCTAGTTGGTGGGTAGATAAGGTGTCTAGAGCCTGATCCTGTCATTAGTGTCCTATGGATTTTCTCTTGTGTTTTGAATAAATTAAATTATCCTTATTTACTTTTATAGACTTTGCTCATTTGTTAGGTCATTTTGGATGTTGGATTGAACATTTGAGTATTAGCAATAAAATTTATAAACAGGTCCTGAGGCCTTGCATACACAGTGGGGCCCATCCCCACACATATGCGGCCGGTCTGCCGGCATCCCAACTAGGTTCGGGGCGTGACAATGGAGTCCTGTAGCTCTTGTAATAAACTCTTAACTTTAAAAGCTCATTCATAATGCTCACAATCCTATCTCCTTCTCTCTTTTTGCTCCTTTGCCATAGAACATCCCTTCCAATTTTCACTTGATCAATCCTAACTTGGTCACCATCTTTGAGAGCTAACACTCTTTTCTGAAATATGTTTTTTCAGCTCTTTTTGATCCAAATTGATTGATTTCTACTTCTTTTGTCCCAAGTGGCTGTTTTCTTGTTCGATCACAACAAAATACCTAACAAAACACAAAACTTAAGAAATCTATGCGAAAAGACAAGCAAAGTGCATGTGAATGTAGTATGAAAATATGTATAATTATGCACTCATCATAGTAGGTTCCACAATAAACTTGGTTCGATAACTAGATTGAAAGACACTCACCGTGGAACCTATTCCTCATGCTTCGTATAATATGGAAAACAACTATATATCAGAGTGGAAGCAAAACACAAAAATATCCACCTGGGGATTCCCCTTCTCAAGCCAAGCCTCCTCTCTAAAGAATGGTACAACTCAGCCTCCTACACTCACACTTAGAACATAGGGACTCTAATACCTAGTATATATAATAGGAGCTAGAGATTTTCTCCAAACAACTAATTCATCATCAAATCACTAAACTGCATCAAAATAGATGGAGGAAGAAATTGCTTAATATGCTTGACCTTCTGGAAGCAACCATGCACCCTAAAATTGAAATTATTTGCATGACTAGCTTGGGATGACAAAATCTTAACATTGGAAAATCTTGACAAAAATAATTGTGGGTGTGTGAGTAGGGGAACAAAACAAAGTTTTATGTTTGCAATAGGTAGACGAGATAATTACACACGTGCTTCTTCTATGCCCTTACAAGAGTAACATCTGGGGACACTTCTACAGTCTATTCTAGTTAATGGGTAAACCCCACAAGATATAAGATCTTTGGAACCAAGCCATTTCTCCAAACAACTGGTGAAAGACCTCTGCATGGGGTGGAATCTGACATTGATAATCATCACTAGAGCTTATGGCTGGAAAGAAATAAATATTGTTTTAATGACAAGCAATGTGTTTTCACGAAACTAATGCATTATATTGATTTCCTCATGCTTTCTTGATTTGATGTTGCTCACACGACCAAGAGGCCCAAGCTACTAGTGATGGAGTCCATTGTTAAGAGAAGTCTGGCATTCATTAGGGAGGAGTCGCCACAAGACTCACTCGATGCTGTTTTTGAAGAGGATAAGTAGTTTTAGCATGACAAATCTAATTAGGAGGCCATTAAGGCACCCATCTCAAAGACTTGTTCCAAGGGTCTACTTTGTACTTTGAATCTTTTTCTGCTCTACATCAATGAATGTGGTTTACCCACTTTTCAAAAGAAAACAAAAAAAAAACAAAAAATATAAACAAAGACAAAGAAGAAATAGATGGATTTTTTTTTTTGGGATAAAAGTGGATAAACAACATTCTTTTATTTAAGATAAGTAGCGATTACATAAAGGCACCCTTATTGGGTTTGATATATTTGGGTGTATTATCCCTTAGAGTAGACACCCTGATCCCCCATTGGTACTGAAAGCGCCTCTCGAATCGCTCTTAGTCAACCTGCGTGTCCTCTAAGCCCTTCCTTGGTGAGAGTTTTTGGTCCTCTTCTCTAGTGAATGGAAGACTCCTTTTCACAATAGACTCCATCGCGATCAACTTTGGCCTCTTGGACGGGTGAGCTCCATCAAACCAAGAAAATGTTAGGAAGTCAATGTCGCTGATTGTTTTTGTCAAAACGTGGCGTTTATCATAAAAGTATCGTCTATTGCGTTCTGTCCACACTGTCCATATAATGGCCATAGATATCAGGTTCCACCCCATACAGGTATCCCTGGGTAAGAAGTTGACAATTGTGGTTCGACCCCACACATCTTGTATAGTGTGGGAGGGGGGGCTTAATTGAGATAGTTGTGTGAAGTGTTGCCAGATACGCTTGGAGTATGGGCATTGTAGGAGTAAGTGTTGTACCATTTCCTCCCTTTCCTCACACATGTAACAAGATGTCCTTGTTCCGTTCCAGCCGCTTTTCCTTGTGTTGTCTAAGGTTAGGATTTTATTATCCAACGCGAGCCAGGTGAAGGCCTTGATTTTGTCGGGACAGGGCAGTTTCCAGAAGCTCTTCCCGATCTCCGACTAGGAGCGTACTGTAAGTTCCCTTCGGCGGTGAGCTTCCAGCACCTCCTGTCACGCTTTATCTCCTGGCACTGCTGAATCTTCCTGGTGAGTTGATCCATTTTACTTGCTCCTCCCTTAGGGAACCAGCCCTCTAAGAGTATTGGCATGCCTTGTGCCATAGAATGTCTTGTTTCTTGTAGCGTGTGAACCTTCTCTCAAGCCATAATCATATAAAGAGGGGTATGCGGTACGTGGTGCCCGTCCATCCATCTAGTTGTCAACCCAAAAATAGAGTGTTTCCCTCGTACTCGCCCTGGCCTCCATGTTGTGTAACAAGGCTTCCTACCGCTGAGTGACCCCTTTTCAGAAGAACGATGTGCGCGAAGGAGCTGGGGTATAGGGGTCGAACTTGCATCCTCTGAAGTACTGGTTTTTTTAGTAATTGTGCATAGAGGCCAGCTTGCCCAGTAAGTAGTCTCCACCACCATTTCCCCAACATGGCAATGTTAAAACAACGTAAGTTGATAATACCCCATCCAACATATTCTTTTGGTCTGCACAACCGCTCCCAACTCACTAGTCTATAGGATTTCCTATCCTCCTCTACTCCTCTCCATTGGAAGCCTAGCCTGATCTGTTCGATTTGATGTGTGGCCCACTCCGACATCCGGTAGATAGATAACCGATAATTCAAAATTACCGTGGGAACTGCGTTAAGAAGTGTGATTCATCCCCCCAATGAGAGTAGCTTCCCTTTCTATGTAGCCAACCGCGCTTTGATTCTAATAATGATCGTCCTCCAGTCCTCCTTTTTCTGCTTGGAGCCTGAAATTGGCAATCCCCGATATTTGATCGACAAATTTCCAATGATGCATCCCATCATTTGCTTGATATCTCGGGGTGTGTATAAGAGTGCCTTAATGGGGATGGTAATGCTTTTGTGGTAGTTAATTCTGAGCCTCGATAGGCCCTCGTATAGGAAGAAGATCATTTTCAGGACTCTGAAGTGTTATAGGCCCCCAGAGCACAATATTAGGAGGTCGTCTTCATATTGGAGGGTGGAGGTCTCTTCCTCTTCAACTTCACCATAGCAGATCCCCCTGAATAAGTTAGCCCTCGTGCCATTTGCCATTATCATGTTGAAGACGTCTGTTACCAGAATGAAGAGTAGGGGCGATAGCGCGTCTCCCTATCGTAGACCTCTTTGGTAATGTACATAGCCCATAGGTCTACCATTTAGGAGGAATTTGGCTTTGGAGGAATCGAGGATTAACCGGATCCATGAGATCCATCTCGGTCCAAAACCTCGGGCCTACAAAATTTTCAACATGAAATCCCAATCCACCATATCGAAGGCTTTTTCAAATACGTACCTTGAGTAGCGCACCATTAGCCTTTCCTTGTTTCATCCTATGGATGAGTTCTTCAGCGGCCACGATGTTGTCTTATATGCATCTACCCTTAATAAAGGTTGTTTGTGAGTGGTCCACTAGTTCATTTATCCTGCCCCCGAGCCTGTTGGCCAACACCTTGGTGATTATCTTCATTGAGCAGTTCAATAGGCTGATTGGTCTGTAGTCTGATAAGTTCAAGGGTGAATTTATCTTCGGTATAAGGGTGATATAGACCCAATTCAGCTGCTCCAGTGTTGGTTGCCCTTGGTATAGGTCGTCGAAAAGGCTAACAAATCATCTTTCATAATATTCCATCCTTGTTGTTAAATAGACATAGGGAAGTCGTCCGATCCCGGGGCTTTATCCGGATTAAGATGCCTTACTGTTGCCTAGATTATTTCTTCTTCTCTGAATGGGTTGTATAAATGTTGCAGGTTAACCTGTTCCTTGTGGGCAAATAGTCCGTCCCTTGTTGTTGTTAGACTATTTGGATAGTTTAGTTACAAAAGCCTATGGTGTTTGCTATGACATATTAGTTATACTTATCAATTTGTAGCCCATTTGATGCATGAGAGCCCGAGTCAGACGATGCCGAGCTATCTGATTGCACCATGAGAGCTTTGGCATACCATGACTTGGCGGACGGACATAAAGGCAGAAGGTGATCGAGCCAAATCAGGAATTGGAGAGCACTTTGGACACGTTTCGGTATTTTGGCCATAACTTTGGCTACCGATATCGGATTCGCGCGCTCAACCCCAATTCGGAAAGCTCGTCTCGACGCGCAAATGGGCTCCATCCAGATTTGCTCGATGGACCCTTCCTTCATCCTCAAATTCCACTGTTTTCTCCGTCGTTTCTTTGTTTCTCGGTGTTTTTTTTTTCATTTTTGGCAATACTTCGTATGCCAATTTAGGATAGGATATGAATCCGATTTGAACTCAGATTTTTAGGAGTTATATGTTTTGTTTAGTTATTTTAGAATTAGATAAGTTTTTCTATTGGACCAAAATTTGCCGATTTGGGCAAATTTGGATAAGAAGATAGAATTTCTAGGTTATCTAGGTTAGTTCTTTTTAGCTATTTAAACCCGGCTTGTGGGTTGAATTTATTCATTGATTATTAAGTTATATTTTCCTTTTAAAGTTTCAGAGACTTTTCTTCTCTGTTTGTCCTCCCTTTTTCTTGCTATTTTATCAATCCCCCCTATTTACCACCGCCCGCAAGTTAATCACTACCCTGCCCGGCGTCACCATTGTAGCAAACTGAATAGTGGGTTATGATTTTTGTTCAAAGAAATGTGGATGACCCACAACTCTTTTATGAAGTAAATAAGATTAACTCTTTGGTGAGGTGCACTGAAGCTTCACAACAGAAAAAGCAATATAATGAATTATGATGTTGAGCTCTCAACATTTCTTTCTTAATTTTGGTGGTGTGTTGTATCATATTGAAGAGGAGGTATTGGCTTTCTCTAACCCATTGCTATATCTTTTCAATCTGCCGCGTTCAAATCAATCTGAGGTGGTGAATATATTGGAGAAATGTTTTGATGTGTGTGATTAGTATATTGATGAATTTGATGGATTGGAAGCTGAACTAATGAAGAAAATTACTTGTAATTATTTAGACTTCTGAATCATATCTAGTTCAATACAATGAAAAGTATAGATGATAATATGGACATTCAAATCTAGAATTATTACCTATCAGAAGCACAAATTAACATTCCATTTGATTTGAATATTCCAATTCAATGGAAAGAGTATCATTTGGTCCAAATTGCATCCTCAAAATGAATTATTTGAAATATTCATCTCAATCAACTAAGTTGATGCTAAACATGCACCTCACACCATCATACAGCATGCCTAGATCTCCCACAGTGTGCCTAGATCTCCACTGTTGTACCTGCAAAATGTCCCTGAAAATTTTATGAACCTTACCATCACTGCCTCAATAAATGATGTTTCTGAAAATAGCTCTCCTTGTTGTTAATTCTAATTTGTAGGATTCTGAATGTTCATGTTGGGAAGATCCAGATCGACACAGAAATAGACTAAAATTTGGTTCCTGCTTAATCTGCTATATATTGATTGTTGGATAATCTATTCAAAACTGGCATAAGATCTTCGGAGCTTTATCTCCAAGAATACCACCACCACTTCTGACCTTGGCATTGGAGATAGCCAAAGTATTTCATTTGAAACTTAATTAGCTGAAGTACTATAAATAATAGATCCTTTTTACAGGTTTTTCACTGAGTAGTACAATTGTTTTATTCCACTGTTTTCTCTAATATTGCGCAAAACATCTGCAAAAGCTAGTTGTAATAATTAAGAAGAACTGAGCTGAACAAGTGTAATTGATGAATTGAACTGTGGATTTCTTGATTTTTAAAGATTCTGAATAGTGAGCTGAACAGGAGGCCTAGCTAGTATCCTTCAAAGCCTACTTTTTCATTAAGAAATGAATCAAAACATAATCATAACTGTTTATTGATTTGATTCTTTCTTTCTTTTGCAGTTATGTTCAACAATTAATCATGTCATGTGTGGGAGGATATCCTTACATTAATGCTCTTCATGAAGAACATATATAGCAATGTCTTCCTGACATTACTTTCATTTTGTGAAACATCACTTCCTTAAATACACAGATATTTTATTATTTCTAAAATTTAAACAAATTCAAACACACATTTGTTTTTGTTTAATTTCTGTCTTAATTTCTAGTTCAATTCTTTGCGCACACCCCTTGATCATAAACATGCATGCATGGTTCACCTTTAAGTCTCTCTCTTGATTTCTCTCCAGGCAGACAAGGAGAATCAGTAGTAGTAATGGCAGAAGGTGTTTTGTCATGCCAGCAGCAACACCTGCATGCACCTCCATCTCTTTGATGCTAGCTGCATATGCCATCCACCCACTCAATATTCACTTCCAAACTTCAAAGCAATTGGGACCATTAATTAACCTTTCATCATATATATATATATATATCTTAATTAACAACTTGATTAATATAATACACAATCTTCAAGTTCATCAGATCAAACTTCAAAGAGCTCGGGACCATCTTTGAGCTGCAGGATATATTAGTAGAGCTATTAATCAAAACAACAACACAAAATAGATAGATTAATTAACAGTACGTAATAGTAATAGTAATAAGAGAGGGGTCCCACGTGGCATTCACGTGGGAGGGTAGGGAAAATTAATGGGCGATGGGCCCCACACATGCGCGCCGTCGGGGCCCGCGCCCGCGTGACTCGCACGTGTCCCGAGTACGGAGTTGTCTCGGTTGGCGGGTTCCCACCCGAATCCGATTGGGTCCCTGTGATGATGGGACGTGACCCATGCACGTGCGTACACTCACCGGCCATGTTCTCACCGCTGCTCCGTGCCCAATCATAAGCCTATCCCAACTTCAAATCACAGCCGTCCAATCAACAACTTTCTTCTTTTTTCCGCAGAAACATGCAGTAGTACTTTTCATATATATATTTGGTTGTTATAATAATTTTCCTTAATTACCATGGCCTGTATTAATTGGCTGATTATAAATTTATAATTAAATAGATAAAAGAAAAGAAAAAAATCAAAACCAGGTAGATGAAAATAAAGGGCCACAAAGGTCTATTGGTATCAGGGTTCTTTGTTAAGTGATGGGTGATAAACATGTGGAAACCAGGGTACGAACCCCTCCCTTGCAAGGTGCGGGTCAAGTAAACGGATCTTTGTCGAGTTTTTGTGCTCCCGCACTGTTGAACCTGTACACGTCCTTGACATCTTTCGGATGTGCTTGTCGTATTAGTCAAAATAAATAAATAAATAAATAAAATAAAGGGAAACATGGACAACAAACGAGTACATCCTTATCCTTAGGTTCAAGATAGTGAGTCAATAAAAGAATACAATCCTATGACACTATTGATAAACATATATATATATATATATATATATATATATATATATATATACATCAAATAATAACACCTGTATGTATAATGAAAAATGATCGATTTTAGGTTAAAAACATGTTGGAAATTAATTAAAGACAACAAAATGATCGAGTTGTAAGACATGAAAAAGAAAGGGTAATGAATTAATGAGTTGGTGGGTGGTATGGAGTCCTATGCTTGACATTGGCTAAAGCAAGCTTTGATTTGATTAACATTTACATCACTTTCGAATCTATGCAACAATGGGTGTGTTGTGGTGGTTGCTTAATTAGATAATTAAACAAGAGAAGAGAACCCTACGTAACAATACATTAATTAACTAATCTTTGTCACTCTATCTCTTTCTCTCTTCAATGTTGGATGTCTTGATGTTTTCCTTATCTTTGGATGAATTAATATTTTTATGATGATTCCAAGTTGGCCTATGTAAGTGCCAACTAAAATAAGATCATGAGTTGGTTTGTCAACTTTATTATGATAATTGATAAGGTTGAGGTTTGGAACTTTAGCATGAGGACATGATGATTAGGTGGAGGAGTATAGTGGGAGGTTTATGTGGTCCTTATGGTGATTAAAGTGCCTTTAATCTCCATTTTCTTTGCTAATTAGGTTGTTTCTTTCTTCCTTTGGATTTGAACACATCTCTAGCTAGCTAAGAACTTGTTCACCTTATCCTCTCAGCATCTGGTGGTCTTTAGAATCTCTATCTAACCTTGCTCTTATTGCATGCATTTTTCTTTGTTTCTATTGGTGATTAGGCAATCACTAGTGTCTATGTTTATCGATGACAATATGAAATATGTTCCTTTTAATTAAGTGTTTAATTAATTTGACACTTGTACTTTATGATTCGTGATCGAGCAATAACATCAGAATATATAAGCCAAGTTGGACCCGTAAATTCATTGTATTGAACCAAAAAACCTTTCTTTAGTTCTATTAATTATATATCGATCAAACAATTAATGAATGTAGTTTATTCATAAGCTCAATAATAATAATAATAAATAATGATTTTTTTTTATGAATCATAAATAATGAACATTACTCAAAAAAAAAAAAAATCACTGTGCTAATTCATAGTCGAATTTATGAACCATGGATGAACCATGCACGTACGGAGATTAATTAAGAATAAATCTTTAAACCCTTTCTGTTGTTCTCATGATCTCTCAAGGTTTGTTAAGGATGTATTATTCATGAATCAAAAATAATAAGTACTTATCTATAAACTCATTTTGCTAGCTATTCATATGAAATAACACAGGTTGAACTTATGAATCCTAATTAAGTATTGAATTGATAAACCGATCTTATCCTCATGATTAACCACGGAGATTGATAAAGAATTTATTCTATAAACCAATTGCCCAATTCATATGATATCTAGTCAAGGTTTGTTTAAGTTGTACATATGTTCAATAAAAACTTATATTGTATTGGAAGATTAATTAATTAGAAAGATCTTGTAATTTTCTTGTGAATATAGTATTACGTGTGATTTTCTTGTAATTATTCTCTTCAATATATCTAGGAACTATAATATGTGCTATAAAATTCTTCTAACTATATAAGAGTACTATTTATCACAAAAAAAAACTATATAAGAATACTTAGATATAGGAACTCTTAGCTTTTTAAGATTGATTACTTTTTCTTTTTGTTAGTCAAATTAAATAGATTTTATTATACTGAACCAATTCTATTGACAAAGATTGTATATTGTTACATAACATTGTTTATATTACTTATTTCCTTGGAAATATTATAATGATAACCTTCAAAAATGAACATTTGATAATGCTTTATTAATGTATTATCAATAGATAGTAAGCCTTTGTTTTCCTCCTTGTGTACTGTAACATTTGTACTAAAATATTAATACTAATTAACCAACTTGATCACATTGAACTTTTAAATTTATTACAAAGTTAAGAAAAGTCAGCTTGCATTAGCTAGAGTAAGAAAAAAAAATGAGAATGTATAATTAAACTCCATGAACTAGAGGATGCACCAATGCCATATTCTAATATTTGACTTGAAAATTTAATATGCAACTTAGAACTTTTTCTTCTCATTTGATGATTATATATATAATAATGTTGTGATAGATTACTCTGATCATAATTTAATTATATATATATATATTTCTTTATTCTAATAAATGTCTTGGCAAGCAACTTATAAATCTTATGGAATTTTAAAGTTACTTTAAGGTAGCAACATCAAGGTTAGTTTGCCATAATTTATTGGTGGTTTTACTTAGGATTGTAAGAAAGTTTTCATTATTTGATGATTGGATGAAGAATCTTGTTAAAGTTTAGGTGCTTCAATTTTCTACACACTAAATAATTAACAAGAAAGGACGTACACTGGCTATAAAAAGAAGTACTACATCTTATTTAATTTCAATTCAACATTACTATCATGATCAAGTGATTCTCTAGAAAAAGGAAACATAATCTAGAACTCGATCTTCAACAGAAACAATCAAACATTAAGAATTTTCAGAGTGATCACTTGTTAAATAAAGACTTTATAGTCGGCATCTATATATTGAGGTTTATATTTTGATGATCATTGTAATTAAATTCAATTAACGCGGGTTCTTGAAACTCGATGGCATCAATA
Organism: Dioscorea zingiberensis; assembly: GCA_026586065.1. Lineage (NCBI taxonomy): Eukaryota > Viridiplantae > Streptophyta > Magnoliopsida > Dioscoreales > Dioscoreaceae > Dioscorea > Dioscorea zingiberensis. Next base: position 39,463,567 of record CM048824.1, read on the forward strand.
ATGGAGCTTCGAATTCTTCCTCTAGTCCAAATACAATATGCCAGTGTCTAATAATCTTATATCATAGAGATAATCGTTGAGATTTACTTTCGAAAAGCTATAGATGACAAATTAATGGTCCAATTAAAACCACCAAGGGAACTATATATTACAAATTAAAGAACCAATTAGCTAGAGACAACATATATACGTCGATCAACATGGTCAAAAGTTAATAGAATAATAATACAACACACGCATATACAAAACCCTTGAAGTCCGGTCTTAATTTGTTTGCCCCTCTCCTAGACCAATTATTCCCTTATTTCACATTACCAACACTCCATCGAACATTACTACTTATTTTAATTATCAATTATATATCAAGAACACCCATTAATATTGATCTAACTAATCAAAGACATTTAATAATTATCCATTATAATAACCCAAAAACTCGATCTAACCTATAGCTAGCAAGCAAGGAAACCACCAAACAATCTCCTATGATTGGAGTTGCATGTAATTAGTTTAATCAAGAGACTTAAACTAGTATATATATATATATATCATGAAAGCCTACAAAATAAAAAAAGAGACTCCAATGCTAAGTAACAACCAAGACTTAATTATCCAATCAACCACCATTCCTCTTCTCTCTATATATTCATTTATTATTCCCACATTTTTCTTCAATTTTCTTAGCAGATGTACGAGGGACGAATATGTATATATGCATGCATCTTAATTAAACTCAAAACTCTATCCACATCCATCGTAATGAGATCAAAAGTACATGATTTCATATATATATATATATATATAACATTTTAGGTTAAGAGGGGGAGGGGGTGGTAGGGTGTACCGCGGAGGAGAAGAACGTGGATGAGGTTGACGTGAGATGCTGACGTGGTGGATAGAGATTGGCGGGAATGGGACAAACGTGGACTGGGGACCAGGCCTCGTGAAAGCGATGTGTGGTGTCAGAGGGTTGAGCCCTAAAACCCCGGGCGACCTTTTTTTTGTCCTGTTCCTGGTCCTCAATTCATTGGCTATTTCTCATATTAATCCCTGATTAGTTTTAAATTTGATGAAAAGTCCCTATAAAGAATTGTTGAGTTGAGGAGGGGTTAAATGAAAAAAGAGGTAGTGCTTTATTACCTCGGTAGTCGGTTCCAAGCGCGGCAAGAGGGCATGGGGCTGACCGCACGCGGGCAGGGTAGAGTGGGGCCCACCATAATGTCGGATCCCCCACCCGCGACGAATCCGGATCCGGATCCGGATCCGAATGCGTTTGATGCCCACCACCGCCTCTGCCCACGTTTCCGGGGCAGCTTCCCTTACACGTTTCCCGCGCGACCAATTCCCGATGAAAGCGACGGCCGCCTCATGGCCGACAGCTCTCGCCACGTGGGCGCCCTTTGACCAAACCCAATTCCGGCTCGGTATGACTCGGCTCGGCTCGGCTTAGTGGCGTGCAATGAATCGTTTTTTCGGCTTCTTGCCATGTGCGTCTTCCGAGGCACCGCAGCCATATCCGGCCATTGATTCATGTTTATCCTCATTATTCCAAGGTTCTTTTAGGTTTTTTTTTCTCGAAATTCTCAGGCGATAATTAATATTTTTATCAAATATTTTTAATAAAAATTAAAATAGATAATTCACTATTCATCCTTTGAATAGTGAACTATTTGCCAAGGGCTCCTTGGTGGATTTTGTTTAGTATTTTTTTGGGGGGTGGTTGTGTGTGTTGACCTAGCAGGGACCTTAAGATAATTTGCCCAAATTAAAATCATATGAAAACATAATGCTTCATTGTTGGGTCCTCTCTCATCGATCAAAATCACATAATTTAATATTAAAATTATTTTTAAATTTTTTTATTTTATTATGAAATATTTAAAGTGAATGTCCATTATATATGGTTTTCCCAACTCCTCTTCACTCTTAGCGTTTCATTTACCAAAGAGTTTTTCGGTTTCTAATGTAATCCTTATATATATGATATACTTTATAAAGAGTTGAAAAACAAGAAGAACATTCTCTACATCTCTTTTATATCTTGCTCTTCTTTTGTCTTCTTCTTTCTATTTTCTATAGTTTTATAACACATTATCAACATGAATTGTTCTCTATAAGATCCTTATAATATAGAACCTAGCAAAGAGGAATTGGACGAACAAGATGTTATCTCTGTGAATTTGTGATGACGAAGAGAAAACCACATCACACCATCTCTTACAGTGCTTATACTCACAACAAATATGGGGATATTTTTGTGATCTCTTTGCGATTGGCAACCTCCCCACTCAGATATAAAATCTATGGGGTTACAACACAATCGCCAAACTATTGGCGAAAGAAGCCTGTAAAGGGTGGAATATGGTGGTAATGATAATAACTTAGAGTGTTTGGCTGTAACGAAACATGAGATCCTTTCAAGCGTGTTTACATGAAAGTTATGTCGATTTCCTTATACTCTCTTGGTTTGATGTAAAAGAGCTTGGAGTTTACCCAAGACGAGGATCAACAAAAACTACCCGACCCCAATGCAGGTTTTGAAGATGAGATGCCGTTAGAGTAAAGCCAAAAGAGTAGGGCCAATAAAGACTGTTGTTAATCAACAAACACATATGACTCTCATTCGCCTTCTCAAATTATACTTTATCTGTAAAATGTACCTTACTAGGCTTGAGCCAGGATCTAAGATGGTTCAACAAGGGCCTGTTTTATTTTAATGAATGTGGTTTAATAAAAAAAATAGTTTATGATTGTTTTATTTAGCTCTTGAGGATATATATATATTTTCATGTTCAAATATTAATTATTTAAATATTATATACAAATTTATATATACTTTTAAAATTCGGAAAGAAAATAATTTATTAGTTTTTTTTAACAGTTTTTTAAATGATTAAAGAGTTTAAATTTAAGCATTATTTTTATGAGTTGTTCTTTTATGTGTTTAAAATTATGAAATAGTTTTATTAAATTTATCTTTTAATTTTTTTTCGAAGAATATTGATATCAAAGATTTTAGATTTAAAGCATTATTTCTTTTGCACTTAAAAGTTCATTGTTTTAAGTTTGTAGTATTAAATTTTTCCAAGTTTCAAAAGAATATTTTATAATGAAGTACGTGTTGTTTTGTGGGTTATTTTTCACATCAGGATATTTGTTAAAGGCTTAAAATGTATGTTTTAATCTATGAAATAGGTTGATTAAAGTTTATCTTTTTACTTATTTTTTAAAAAGAATATTAATATAGTTTGAAGATTTAAAATAAGATAAATTTATATTTTTGTAATAAATTTATTATTTATAAAATAATAAAATAAAATTACATGATGAAGAACTTTTACAATGAGAGGCATTACTGAGTCACTAGGTAAATAGATGAAAGAGAATACTTAGTACTAGGTAAAAAGATTTAACGATATATTTTATAATAAAATATATATATTTAAATAACTTTGACAAAAAAAAATTATGTCATGAGGACTTGTAAGATATAACTATTCTTCTCTTCCTCTTATGTAATATTCTACAGTTAAGTTAAAATGTATATATTTTGGGCAAAATAATGAGCTAAGGAAGAGGATTATAGAGGGGGAAGAGGCCAATTGCAATTAGGATAAAAAAAGTTGTCTCAAGTAACAACTACTACGACAAAACATTGTTTAAAAGGTATCATTCAACAACTACATTAACACCTTTAGCATCACAGCTATATATACTAGAGGACTACGCAAATAAGAAAAAATGGATGTGTACCACGGCGTATGGTCCATATGAGCAGAGACTCAAGCAGACCTTCTGGGATGAGTTGTATCTTATCATGTCCTGATTGAAGGGATTATGGATTGTCGGAGGAGAATTTGTTGACCGCCGACTATGAGTGCGAACACTCAAGCTGCCGCACGCAAGCATACACAGTCCTGGTTAATAAAAATTCCAGTGAGTACCAGGTCGAATCCACGGGGAACTATAAAAGTAGGTCTAATTGAGCAATAACGTACTAATTCGCTTGAAGAGTCAATCAATCAGGTAAGTGGATATGGAGCTTCACCAAGTCCTAAGAGAGCAAGGAAAATAACGAAGGTTGCTAGGGTTCTTCTCCAGATAATGAGCTTCTAGGGTTGTATGACTCTATTGACTTGAAAAGGTTTTCTCCTATGTTTTACTATGATTAGGTAGCTATGAACAAGGGCTATTCAGTGGCTCGTAGGGGACTTCAATTACCGGAGCACAGATGATAATTCTCTATCCCTAGAGAATACACCTACAATTTCTTCCACATATCCCTATGGGTCGAGTGAGATGTAACTCCCCCCTACACTCAGCCCTGACCCTGGATCATACAAGTATATCCCTATGCTGTAATTATACAAGTTCGTCACGCCAGACTTCCACCCTATGATGCTAATACAACTCTCACATGCATATCACTATGCATCAAAAGCCAAGATTTGTCGTTACCTCCTGGCACATGATTAAAGATAGTATTAGTCATAGGCACATCTACAAGCAACTCAATTAAGCAAAACATAGGATAATACCAATATCAAGTTAACATGTCCATACAACCCTAGCTAACAAAGAGAGATTTAACAATAAAAAGTATAAAAATAAGTTTCCCCTTCTTGTGTTGAGCTAAACCCAGCTTCAAACACTGTTGAACGCCTTCAGATCGTCACCTCCACTCGTAGCAGCTTGTAAAGGCTAAGATAAAAAAACCTAGAGAATTGGGTCTATTTATACCCCTCAGATATCCACGTCACGATGTTAGATCTTACATCGCAATGTCAGTAACAACTTGGGATCCTGGTTTCTCCTTTGATGGTGATACCGCGATGCCGCCTGCAGACATCACGATGTTGCTAAAATCTTGAGAAGGCTCTAAGTCTAGACATCACGATGTAGACTGCAAACATTGCAATGTCACCGAATTCCCGAGAGATATGGTTGAAGCCTCTACAGACTGTAGACATCGCGATGCCCAAGTTCTCCCGAGAGTGTGCTTAAATCCTCTATAGACATCCTGATGCTATGAATAGACATCGTGATGTCAATACTTAGCTGCTCAACTAGTCACCTGATACATACACAACTCACTTGATTTAGCCTCTATAAACATAAAACAGATGGAAACCACAAATAACTCAACTGTGGCAGCTAAGTTGGCCAATTAATGCATTTCATGACCAAAATCATATAATATTCATTCAAAACCATACATCTTGGCCCTAAACATGTGATAAAGGCCTACTAAATTAGCTCTCATTCGAGAGCTATCAGACTTCAATGCCACCCTCTCCATGGAAGACAGTAACAAAACAATACACAACACCCATGGCATGAGGGAATTTGGAAAATTGGTAGACGATCTTCAACTATGGGATCCCTCGCTGCTAGGACAAAAATACAACTGGTCAAATGGGTGAAACAAACCAAGGTTGACAAGACTCGATCTATTCCTACTATCCTCCACTTGGTCGATAGAATTCCTCCAAGTATGGCAAATGGCGCTGACAAGGATCATATCGGACCATGCCCCTATCTCAGTGGAGTATGGCCCACATAACTCCCATCTTTATCAATTACGGTTTAATCAGACTTGGACCAAATCTGAAAGGTTTTGGGACATGGTTCGTATTTGGTGGGAAGGAGCTTACTTCGAGGAAAGCGGAGTATATACCTTATCAAAAAAGCTAAGCTTGGTATGCAAAAGATTGAGGTACTAGAACTCACATAAGCAAAAGGAGAAGGACGCAAGGAAGTAGGAATTACTACACAACATACAAAACCTAGATGTACAAGAAGGAGGAGGACTCATCATTGAATAGGAGCAAGAGAAAATCGACTCCTAAAAAGAATACGAAGACTTAATTACAACTGAAGAAGCACACTAGAGACAATGTTCCCGTATGCTAAAGGAAGGTGACCAGAATACAAAATTCTTTCATGTAATGGAAAAAGAGAAAAGGAGCCGAAACTGGATATATAGAATATAGGTAGGAGAGGCCATAAAGGAAAGGCATGATGACATAGTGGCAACAATCACGTCACACTTCACACACCTCTTTGGCACTAAAAGGGACAAAAGACTCTCAACTAATTGGAATAGGTTGTTTGCTCACAAAGAATAAATCAACTTCAGCCAGCTAGATAACCCCTATAGAGGAGGTTTAAGAGGCAGTCAAAGACCTGAATCTTGACAAGGCCCCAGGACCTGATGGTTTCCCGATGACCATATATCAATAAGGATGACACATTATGAATGAAGACATAATGAAGGTCTTCAATGACCTCTATTATGGGAACGCAAATCTAGAGAGCCTAAGCTAGGCCCACATAATATTAATTCCTAAGAAGAACTCGCCCACAACCATTGAGGACTACAAGCCGATTAGTTTATTGAATTGTCCAATGAAAATTATCACCAAGGTTCTAGCAAACAAGGCTCAAAACAGTAATCGACAAGCTGGTGGACCACACCCAAATAGCTTTCATCAAAGGCCGATGTATATATGACAATATCGTAGCGGCTGAAGAGCTGATCTTCAAAATAAAGCAAAGTAGAACAAATATGGCCTTTGACATGATAGACTGGGAATTCCTACAGGAGGTCCTCCAAGCAAGGGGATTTGACCCTAGATGGACCGCCTGGATAAAGTTAATTCTAACCTCCTCGAAGGCAAAATTCCTATTGAATAGGAGGCCAACAGGATATGTCCGGCATCAGAGGGGTTTGCATCAAGGAGACCCATTGTCGCCATTACTCTTTGTTCTCATCAGTAACATCCTAAGCACCATGCTGGAAAATGCCATGAGGATGAACCTATTCAGGGGAGTTTGATACGAAAATATAACAAAATAAGAGATCTTGATACTACAATATGCAGACTACCTACTAATCTTAGGCTCAAGGGATTTAAATCACTTTCAAACTCTGAAATTAATATTTTACCTATATGAGGGTTGTTAGGACTCCAGATAAACTATAATAAGAGTGAGATCATACCTATCAAAGCGCTTACTTACACCACCTACGACTTCGGGCAAATGATAGGTTATAACATAGGCAGCTTACCCATTAGCTTCATGGGACTTCCAATATCCGGATCCAAGCCTAAGAAGGACCACTGGAGAACGCTCATCGACAAAGTGATGATCAAGCTAGCCACATGGAAAGGGAAATTGCTGTCAATCGGAGGGCAGATCATGCTACTTAACTCAGTCTTATTGGCTATTCCGAATTAGGTGCAATCTATTTATCAACTACCAGAATGGGTGATCCACCAAATTGACCAGATTAGGCGAGACGTCCTCTTGAAGGGGGCAGAGAAAGAAGTCGAGGCATACAAACTGGTGAACTGGGACCGCTTATGCACACGAAAAGAATTTGGAGGATGGGGGATACTCAACTTGCATGTCTTCAATATAGCCATGCTAGGAAATCCGTGGTGGAGGATACTCACGGGGCACGCCAGCTACGTAGGCATATGTGAGCAAATTCTCAAAAGCCAATACTTCCATAACAACGTCATAGACCTTTTCCTTAAGGCGCCACCCAAGGCCACATTCTTATGAAAAAGAGTAACCCAACAAACCAAAGCCCTCTTACACAATATGACCGCTACAACAGGACGGGGGAACAAAATCAACTTCTGGTCCGATAACTGGCTGGACGGCTATGCACTAAGAACGAGCTTCTCCTAACTATATGCAATGGCTTGCCAAACGGGGCTCACAATACAGGAAGCATGGCTCCAGCTCACAATAGGGATCCCAATGGTCTCCATGGGCCCACTCATCGCGGATGAAAGGCCAGAGCTCGAGCAACTCACCAAAAGACTGCAAGAAGGACCTGGCACAGAATAGGACATAAGACGATGGTACCTCACCACCCAAGGCGACTTCACTATCCAATCCTTCTATCAATTCTTGATGGACTGAGGCACCAAATCGGAAATGGGAAGGGGTTCTGGAAAAAACCCTGCCTAATAAAAGTCAAAGCTTTTGTCTGGCTTGCGTTCGACAACAAAATCGTCAACTTAGACAACCAAAGGAAGTGCGGCTGAAGTAGGACATGAACAATGTGCTACTTGTTTGATGAGGTGAAGGAAACAATGAAGCACTTACTCCTGGGATGTTGTTACTCAACAAACATATGGAGACACTTCACACGATTATTTCCGAGTTCCATCCCCCAACAGAAACAAGATTTGTGCGGGAGGACGGCTATCGCCAATCTACTTCCTCGGGATGCTAGCAAAGGGTGGAACCTCTTGACAATGGCCATAACCTAGACTGTGTGGTTAGAAAGTAATTGGAGATGTTTTCATGACAAACAACACGTTTACACGAAAACAATTCGAGATATTGACTTCCTAATACTCTCTTGGTTTGATGCAGCTCAATGCGTCAAAAAGGCCGAAGTTGATCGCAATGGGAGTCCATTGTTAAAAGGAGCATAGAGTTCACGCGTGAGGTAGAATCGCAACATTCCCCAAGAAGCGATTTCGAGGACACACATGGATGACAGGAGATCCATCTCAAAGAGCTATTACATCTAGTACATCAGGTCCAATCAAAGACCCGCTTATGTAATCCTCCTACGAACTAAATCTATATAATTCTCTTGGGAAGTTCTATATAAAAAAATGTGGTGTATCCACTTTTATCAAAAAAAAAAAAAAAACCATTGTCATTGTGGAAGGTTGGCAAAAATTTTAAAATAAAAAAACAAAAATTCTAAGAAAATATGAAAGTAACTATCTATTTTTTTAAAAAATTATTTAAATCAAAATGACCCCTAACTATTTTATTCTCGCTTAGTAATATGGATAGATGATCAAATTACCTCATTATTGATGCATAATTTATAATTTATTTTGTCAAATAACTTTAATTTTGTATTAAGTGTTATTCTAAGAATAAAGTGTTAGATTTAATTATATAACATAATTTTCATTTGCATATATGATTTTGTCCTCACGAATCATAAATCTTAAAACTGTAAATACTTATTTGAAATGAAATATATCTTATATCTTTAAGATATATACTATTCCTATCTTTAAATCTGATCTCATGAATAATTAGTCCATTCGGACGCAGGGAGAGAGAGAAACTAAAGCACTTTATATAATGATTAAACTAAAGCACAAAGTAGCACCTAAATCCCTTGTTAAGAGGTGCGACTCGTTTGAGGACAATATTATGTTCGAATCCCTCTCTGCATGGGGTGAGGGTATAATGTGCGTGAGCCTTCGGGTGTTTCGCGCACCTGTGCACATCCTCGAAATCTCTCGTGGGGGCGCTTGGTATCTATTTTCGAAAAAAAGAAAAGAAAAAAAAACCATTAAAGTTTTCAAACATAATTTAATTTTTGTTTCCTTCCTAAGTAAAGTTTAGTAAAATTTGTTTGGTGTTAATAGATTGGGTCCAATCATATATATAAGTCCAGATTTAGATAAAACCAAATACATTGAATCAAAGGTTGCATAAATAGAAATATTCTAACAAAAATTGCAGTTTGAGCTGGCAAGGCATAAGGACAATTTGCTATTTGTGTGAGGAACAGGAGGAAACGGTACAACACCTACTCCTGCAATGCCCATACTCAAAAAATATCTGGCAACATTTCGCACAACTATGCCAGCTAGAGTCACCTCCTTCACAAATAAAAGATTTGTGGGGCCCAACAGCGCTGGCTAATTGCTTGCCAAGGGACATCAGGATGGGATGGAACCTGTTATCTATAGCCATCATATGGACAGTGTGGATGGAGTGCAATAGGAGATGCTTTCAAGACAAACATTGTGTTTTTTCGAAAACAACCCGCGACATTGACTTCCTAACACTATCTTGGTTTGATGCAGCTCACCCCTCATCCAAAAGGTCAAAGCTGATTGCGATGGAGTCTATTGTGAAGAGGAGTCTCGCTTTCACTAGAGAGGAGGGACCGCAACACTTGCCAGGGAGGAACTTTGAAGACACGCAAGTGGATTGAGGGGCTTCCACAAGGTGGACAAGGTACCAGGGCAAGGGCTATTTTGAATTCTGAGAGACACAACCTCTCTTTGTATCGAACCCAACAAGGGTTCAAACTATGTAACTGCCTTTTATCTAAATAAAGAATGTGGTTTATCCACTTTTATCCCAAAAAAAAAGTGCTCAGGAATGAAATCAATGGGCATAATTAATTGAAAAGTTAAAGTAATAATAAAGAAAAAAGTTGTGTTTCTAACTTTTCCAACATGCATGCAAATTCATGGGTTAATAATTAAGAATTTATCTTGACCATGTTTAACAAATCTTAGGTTTTCAATTACACAAAACTTAAAGAGGAAAGAATGCCACACATATGTTAAATATATAGAATGCACATAATAAAAGTTCTTTGGGATTGTTGTTGTTGTTGTTTATTATAATTAATGTTAAAGAAGTTAGAAGATCATCCAACCAAATTAAGAACATGAAAATTTTGAGTCATAGTTCATCAATAGATGATGATTGTGTCTTCATTTTTATATGAATGGAGAGGAGATTGAAGTCTTTATTTACACTATATCTTGTTTTTTCCCCATCATTGAAGAATGTGTGAAGTTCTTCTTTCTTTCTTTTTTATATATTGAGACCAATGTTGTTGATACTTAAGTATATATAGAACTAGAACTTGTTTGAGATATCTCCAACTCTTTTATTAACTTATATTATTCTTTTCAATTCATTAGTGAAACATCATAATATACAATGTACTTAATTATAACTAAGATTTTATGCATAGAAAAGAGAGTCAATCAATCATTAAACACTTGAATAATAATCATAATAATAGTTTAAAAGTTCATAATAATTAATTATGGGGGAAATATATATAAATATGGGCCAGTAAAACAAGGTATATATGATGGTGTGAAATTAACATTGTAAGTGGAGTGATATAGAGCTTTCATTGCAGTAATTAATTTAAAAAAAAAACTTTTCATTGTGATTGAGTTGGATGATAATAATATTGTAGTTCTTGAGTCTTTTTCAACAAAAAACAATGGAAACTTGTGAGGAAATTAAAGAACTTGATTGGCTGAAAGATGAATGGGATGGAGGTCCACTTCCTACATTAGCAAAGACAAATTGTGGTTAGGTAAAGCTCTTAGTTAATTAATTAAGAATTGAAGAGCAACTTCAACATAGGATCCATACTATTGGAATCCATGACTTTGTTTAATTCAATTACTTTATTTATTTATTTGAATCATCAAATATAATTGAACATGTTCATCAACCAAAAGAGATTTCTGTGATGGTAATTAAGTTCTTCAATTATATAAAATAAGTGATTGATAAGTTTAACAGTAGAATTTTTATAAATTTAAAATATTTGCTTAAATTATTATTTTAAAAAGAGCTTTTAAAACCGTAACACCAAACAGTACTTCTGTTCTAATGTTCTTTTTTGTTAAAATATACATGTTTTCAAGCTATATGTATCCATGGAAAGAAACATGTATGCCCCTCTAATTTCTTATCTTTTTGGGGACATATTTGTCACCTAAATCTCATGCATGTGAAACACAATGGTTTATTTTCTTTAAAAAAAAAACATGAGACATGACACCATATAGATATCATAAATCAAATCAAAGGGGACATAAGAGATAGAAATTTATTCCAACTCCTTTCCTCCCCCTCTTACCTAAAATGGATGATTGGTTAGCAAATTGTTGAATCATAGTTTTTCACAAAAATAAAACAAGATAAAAATTTAAAAATATATATATACAGAGAGAGAAAGAAAGAGAGATGTATAGAAAAGGGAAGATAGAGAGAGATCCTATCACTAAATTATCAATTCATAGACATCAAACCGTTCTTTTGTTTTTTTGACAAGCACCTCCGAAGGATTAGTCAAATAGAACGTACATAGGGGCTGGATTCATCCCCAATTTCACACAATGCGGCTTATTTTACCGTCCGAAGATTTCTTACCGCCCGATCTACTACGAGCCAATAAGGAAAAGACTCACGTGCTTGCGTGGACTACCCCACTGGGTGATCCACGCCCTCCGCACTCACTTTGCTCTAGCGGAGATTCGACCCCAGGACTTATGTGAGACAAATCTCTTATATAAGGGACCTATGCCACTAGACCAAGAGGTCTTTGGCCAAACTGTTCAATTTAACAGAAAGACATGTACAAACCCTAAGTCAAACACTCTCCAAACCCTAACCCAAACCCTAACCCAAGCCAGAAAGAGCCAAGCCATGATCTATCAAGACAGATGGAGAGGACTTGGCTAGAAGTCTTCAGACAAGCTGTCACTGTTCATCATCAGCAGAGCACCTCCCTCTCTGTGGGACCCACACTTGCTCCCACTTTAAACCCTAAACTCTCCTCTTAACCCATCTCTTAACCCTGGTTTAGTAGCTAACAACACCATCTTCATTATTAAATCTATTTCATGGACTTCATGCCACCATCCTCTCTACACCCTTTCTCTTTGTCCACTGCTCAATCCTCTCAACCCCTTTCTCTCTGCACTCCCCAACCTAGCTAGTTTTCTTTCTTTCTTTCTCTCTATTTTTCTTTTCTATATAATTTCTTCTCTTTTTCTCCCCATCCTCTCCCTTTTTTTAAATTTTATTTCTCCAATCCAATCCCATAAAAAAACACACACACACTCATCTCTTTTTTAATCCCAAAAAAAAAAAATTCCAAATCTTTTGTTTTTCATCCTTATAATTATCACTGCTCTTGGATGTTGTCATGGCGGGCCTGGATCTAAGCACTGCAGCATCCCGCTATGTTCACCAGCTCCATCGCTCTGATCTCCACCTCCAGCATCCCAACCACGACGAAGACGATGAAAACAACAACCACCACCATGGAGCTCAGTTCCCCGGAGATCACAACGGAGGTGGACCTGGTGATGGTGGTGATGACCCAAATGGTCAAGGGGGACTTGGCGGCGCAGCTGGGTTAGGTGATATAGTAGCAAGACGACCAAGAGGCCGGCCACCGGGATCGAAGAACAAACCGAAACCTCCGGTGATCATCACAAGAGAGAGTGCCAACACGCTCCGAGCTCACATCTTGGAGGTTGGCAGTGGCTGCGATGTCTTCGATTGCGTTGCAACTTATGCTCGGCGCCGGCAGCGTGGCGTCTGCATACTCAGTGGCAGTGGCACAGTCACCAACGTGAGTCTCCGGCAGCCAGCATCGGCGGGCGCCATCGTGACCCTCCACGGCCGCTTTGAGATTCTCTCACTCTCAGGGTCTTTCCTCCCGCCTCCAGCGCCACCTGGAGCTACTAGTCTCACTGTGTTCCTCGCCGGCGGGCAGGGGCAGGTGGTTGGAGGGAGTGTTGTAGGAGCTCTTATCGCCGCAGGACCGGTGATTGTCATAGCTGCTTCCTTCACCAACGTTGCCTATGAGCGGCTTCCGCTTGAGGAGGAGGAGGCGCCGCCACTCCAAATGCAACCACAAGGCGGCGATGGAGGAAGCGGAGCTAGCAGTGGTGGCGGTGGAGGTGCCGGTGTAGGGAACCCGTTCCCCGACCCCTCTTCTGGCCTTCCTTTCTTTAATTTGCCATTGAACATGGCGCAGATGCCCGTGGACGGGCACGGTTGGCCGGCTCCTAGCTCCGGTGTGCGCCCGCCTTTTTAACAAAAATAAGTATCCGATGACGAAGGCCAGAGACCGGAGTACTGCTGGTTCAATTAAAGGTCAGAATTTGAAATGCATCGATATCTTTGAGGATCATAAGATCATCTCATCTCTCTCCCATATGTACAATTAGCTTCTCCATCCTTTTTCATATTTTGTTTCATTTTCATCAGAATTGTTGTTAATTTGTAGCATCTCATGCATACTCTACATCCTTTTCCAAACACTAGTGTTATGGTTTGAGCCTTGGCATGCATGCGCACAATTGTTTAACATTCTCCTCCTAATTCTCCTTCTTCTTCTTCCTCTTCTTCTTCTTCTTCTTCAACTCTAGATTGATATAGGATATGTTTGGATAGATTGTTTAGGGTTTGGGAAATGGATAATGGAGAGAAGAACCCACGTGTGCATTGCATGTCTTTGTAATAAAGCCTCCTATCTTTTAGTTTGTCCAAGCAGCTGGTTCTTCTCGGGAACCACTCTTAATTTCTCCCTCTATTTGTGCATCTCTGAGATGTTGGAAACTGAACAATATTTAGATTCTTTTTTTGGAGTTACATTGAAAGCAAAGATGCCAAAAGATGTAGGCAAGAAAATGCTGGCTCTTGAATTCATGCCATGTCTTTGTGAATCACCTCATTGGACTCATTCATCCCTCTTGATCCATTGTAATTAATTAACATCTAGTCTTTGATAGATTAACGCATTGATCTTACTATACATAGATTAATTATATATATACATGTTTAACATTCATTGTCTGTTAGATATATGGGTCGACTAATTGAGAATGCCAAGTAGTTAATTTGTGGCTTTAATTCAATTTCCTCTAGTATATAAGAAACTTGAATTAATTGATGATGAGCGATATATATACACATATGGTATCATCATTTTTTTGCTGCAGATATATATCTAGTGCTAATTATTTGCAGTTCTATTGTTAAAATGAATACATATTCATATTGAACATCATTAAGCCATGATCTCATAATTAGAGAATGCATCGCTTAGTTGATTTTATATATGTTTTCTAGATCCTATCGATCACAGAAAAAGGATTATTTTCTTTTTGATTGAATCATAAAGGGACCAAACCTAATGTACAATATAAATCTTGCTAATAGTTGGTATAGGAGTACATGGAATTTATCAAGTCTATATATATATATATATATTCATAACTTTTGATTCTTTAGGATGGTGAGAAGTTCTTAATGAAATCTATGTTTACTAATGGTGATTACTAATTCTTCTATTATTTCTTTAAGATTCATTTGTTCTTTCTTTTATGAATGAAATTGTACTTGATTGCATAATACTTAATAGATTATTGGTTTAAGTTCATGATGAAGTTCTTAAAGATTTATATCGATAGAACAGACTGAATACTAGAAAATAATTTGAGAATCAATTTATAAAACATATGAAACACAAGATCATCTATCATCTCATGTATTACATCTTGAAAGTACTCAACATTTAGATGATTAAATTTTGAAATCAACTAAATCATCTAGATTTATTTGTGGAATTTTCAATGATCCATTCTTGATTATATATAACATTTCTGAAAGTAATGCCATAACATCTTGCTTGTTTTATCCTCTTATATAGAAACTGTTAGATATATAATTAGTATGGAATCTTATATGTATGTATTATATTAGACTAATCTTCTATGTTATACCGATATATTATATAATTGCATTAAGAACTAGTGTTTATGATATGGAAGTTTACATGTGTTATTTTCATATGTTTAGTGTATGAATGGAAGTTTACATGATTGTATTATCTTTCCTAAACTATTGGTTTGTAGTTGTTAAAGATGGATTACTGTATTGAAAAGAATGAATATTCGAAAACAATTTGATAATCTGGTATAAAACATATGAAACATTTTGATTATCATATTTTTCTAAAAATTATTTTTGGTTCTGAAAGTAGAAACACAAGAACATCCTTCATCCCATGTGCTACATATTCAAACTCAATGTGTAGGTGAATAATCTTCAACATTAAGTGCAACGATCTACATTTATTTGTGGCGTTTTCAAGGATGCATTCAATTACCAAAAGTAGTAAAAGTTAAGAAGAAAATTAAGTTTATTCTTAATTCTCCTCTCATTATTATGACCTTTCTATTGTGTTACTTTCAACCTCCTATCCAAACGTTGTTAGATTCTTGTGTTAGGTTATTATCCTATGTATTTATATTATATTAGGCTAATACTCTGTCATGTTCCGAACCCAATTGGGACATTGGCAAATAGACCGCATATATATATATATATATGTGAGGAGGCCCCATTGTGTATGTAAAACCTCAAACCTGATTACAGTTTACTAATAATGGTACATAAATAACACATGTTATAACTAAAATACTAAAAGCTCTAAAACCATTAATGAAATAAGATAATATACAATATTAAGTTATCTATAAGAGTACACTAAAGTGGTTTTATAGATCTAATATACAATATTTGGTTCACAAAATACTAGCGGTTAAGCATTGAACTGGGTACCCCCATCTACCATCCAAATTATTTACTCCTCATGATCTGGGGACAAGAATAACAACAAATTTATGAGCATGAAATCCTAGTAAGTATCTATTAAAAACATTTGAACAATGCCAGACTTTTAATATAATAAAAATCATTTACAATATATGGTAGAAATAACTAAAAAGTCTGAAGATCATAATTTATTGCAGAAATAATTATAAAGCAACTCAATATATTTGCATCATAAATATATTGAAAAAATAATTCACTAGGTCAAAAATATCAGATCGAATTTGTGATATTTTTAAATAGTAAAGTCTTCAAATTATGCTATGATTACTATTAACCTCGGTGACACGGGTCAAAATCACATTTATTTTAGCTCAGTGGTCCAAGTCAGAATCACATTTATTTTACTTCCGTGGCCCTAGGCAGAATGCCATTATTATCACCGATGGCTCGGTACTGAACCAGTCCATATTAGAGGCAACTCGACACGGTAAATGCTAACCCTTATTAACAAAAAGGTCAGAACACATAGACGTATACGAAAACCATAACAAATCCAATAATCAAACATAATATCAAACATAATAATTATAATTTCAAAAGGCCAGTTAACAATAAATCCCAATCTAACTGTAAAATCCAAGAAATTTTAAGATAAAAAGGTGTTAAAAATTTTCTAAAAACTATTTACCAAGTTAAATAATCTCCCTAGAGTTTAAAAGGGAAAATAATAGAGAGGGAAAATAAATTAAAAAGGATTCAAAACCCTAGTTAGGGTTTATGGTGACCAGAAGGACTTTCTGGTAGTTGTGAAAAGTTTGGGGGAGTAAAAGAATATTGTTTCCTCTCACGCCTCTAATTGCGGTGTGATTTCAAAAGTATCAGTGGACCTTTTGGTGAATTTAAGCATGAGAAAACTCTATTAAGAGAGGATGAACGGTCGAGATTAAAACATCTCGCATCGCGTGCTTTATCTCGAGGCATTACAAAGGCTCTCATAGAGCCACGCATAATCCGGAGATGAAATCCATCTCACGTGCATTATACGCAGGCAAAGGAAAGAGAGTTAAGTAGGGATGACTTACCATGCGAGCGCCTATAACCGCCATCGTAATTTGTTACTAGATAAAGGCGTAGAGTTAAAATCTTGGCCGCTAAAAAAAAATCCGCCCGCTCGCCGCTGGATGTGTTGGATCCTGTAAGGGTGAGATTTAATCTCGCCCATTGAAAAGGATCGGGATCTCACTTTCACATCCTCGGTGACCGGATCCCAGGCAGAGCCCACCTTCTCCTTCACCGCTTGGAACGGACACAACACCGCTTCGCCGCCGCTGTGCATGAAGATCGGAAGACGCTACGCACAATTAAGATGGCGCTTTCTCCATATCCGCCTTCCCGACAGTCTATAAAAGATGAGGGTAGTAGCTCGTGTTGATGCACCGAGTGAGAAGAGCTCAGTGAAAGGGTGAGGTCATCGGAGGCGGAGTTCTCCGGCGACGTAGGAAAGCATAAGGAGGAGCATTGGCGGCTGTTGTCTTCTGAACTCGCAGGGTGACGCGTGGTTCCGCGTAAGGGTGAAACGCAAATCCGAGGGAGGAGCTGACGCTACGTGTGGAGTTCTCAAAACCGGTAGGAGAACCACGCACGCCGTGAGACCGTAATTGGTGCTAATCGCCGTCCCCAACCTTCCGTAAGAATTCCCTTCCTCACAATAGCATTTAGAAGAATAAGAGCATATAGTTAAGTACGCCGAGATGAGGGCCAAATGGCCGGAGTTGTGAGAGCTCTCGAGAGAGAGAGAGTCGTAGCCGCTCCGAGATGACGCGCAGAGAACTTCCCCACATGAGGATTCCAGGTAGATGAAGCTCCTGGTTGCAGTGTGTTGGCGCATTCAGTGAGCTCCTTGGCCGCTATAGAGAGAGAGGAGAGAGGTTGAAGAAGAAGAAGGTTTAAATAATAATAATAATAATAATATTAATAAAGATAATTAAAACTAATGGGCTTAGTTAGTTTATATTTCTCTAAATGGGCTGAAATGCTAACACATTATTGTGACAAGTGATAATTAGTTAGATGAACTAATTATTCGGAAACTATGGTAGTGTGACGATAGATGAATTAATTGATATAGTTACACTAACTATATGTGACAAATCAAGTTGAATAAATCAAGAATGATTAATAATTCCTTGGAAACTTTAGGAAATGTGACAATTATTTTTTTTTGGATAATTGTTAGTATAGTTTTGTTGACCATTTTTTTTACATTAGTGGTGTGACAATTAAAGTATTTAATCGATCACTAAAGTGGAATGATTATTGAAGCATTGTTAGTGTAACAAAATCCAATTGATTATTTAAAATAATCAAGGTAATTATGAGAGGAAATTCAGCTATGGTAACGGTAGATGATTGATTCTTATGGCAACATAAAAATGATCTAATTAAGCTAATCTAGCTAATTAGATTAGTTGGACATTGGTGTTAGTAAATAGTCTCGGGTTAGACTAAACCCCCTTGGTCTTGGATCTAACCTAATTGTCAAGTTGGATTAATCATCATGATTAAAGAAATAAGATTAAGTTGATTGTTTAGCGTGATTAAAATTTATTTGGTAAGGTTACCAAATATTTTAATGAGAATTATTTTAAAGAACCGATAATTAAAGAATTGAGTCCAATGGTTTTGAGACCCAAATGGGTCGGGCTCAAAATGATACACTAGAGTTTAATTTTATTATTAACTAATAACAAAATAAAGGACTAGGCAAGGGATCCTAGTAATATGGTCGGGCCTTAAACCTTAGGGTCATAGCTACTCAAATGACCAAAATGCCCCTCCAAGGGATTAAGGTCAAGCTAAATGGCAAATGGTCTTGAAACGGGCCCAACTCAACTAGAGTGACTAGAAATGACTAAATAATGTTTGGACACGACAAGTAGACTAAAGTTGACTAATTTTGACCGTTCAAGGTCAACTAAAGGACATGGACAACAGGGAAAAGGGTAACCCTGAGAGATGGTCCTTAGGACCCGTTAGCTCAAGCCCAACAAGAACGCTGGACATGCATGTGAAACTAGAAACTTGTTGAAAACTTGACTCTAATAAGGGTCTATGTATGCCGATACCTTCGGGAGACGTGTAAGGCATTCCAAGGGATTCTAGGAAGACATTTAGTCTCACCGTGATAAGTACACTTGCCTAGTTCCTACCCGTTTCGGTTTTCTTTGACTTGATTTTACTTTTTACTTCGAATGATGACATACATGCATCCTCGCTCTATTTTTTTAGATTCCTCGCTGAGCATGTATGATTGTTTATGGGATGTTGGTATCCTGCTTGGGTCTATTCGACTCACCCGGAGCGGGGGCTCCATTAGGGAAATGTTCAAGGATAGGATCCCTTGGCATTTCTCGCCTCGCCTTTGCCGAGAGGCATTCATTCTGAAAGTCTTACCTGGCTGCATATGGTGGTATCACCCGTTAACACGTAAGAGGGTAGTTCTACCGACCCGCGGACTGGAGGGTCGAATCTACCAAAAGGTCGATGCATAAAGAAATAATGGACATACCGCCCTGAGTAAACCCTCGAAGTTCTCTTGAAACTCATTACGAGCAAGGGTTTCTCAGACGTGGGTCGACCTTTGGATTTGTTTCTCGTAGACTCCTAGGGACTACATTGTTGGTATTATGATCTCATTGGTTGACATACTTCCTATTTATGTCACATGACCTCAGGTATACTTTATCGGGCTTTCCATTCGAAAGCTCATGTGTTTCACTTTTCCTCTTTTATGCATTCCAGGTTTAGAGGGGGGCGGAGCCCTGAGGAGAGGGACAATGTGGAGATCCGAGGTCTAGGAGTCTCCTTTTCTTTTATTCTATGAGCTTTACTATTTGTAGGACCCGTATAGGGACCAAACTATTATAGGGCCTATAGACCCTGATGACTCTATGTTCCTTTGAACACGAGTTTATTTTATGCTATGAAATGTTATCTGCTTATCACCTTATTAGGCCTTGTATTTGAGATGAGTTTGTCTCTGCTTGAATATGGCCGGTCTGTTGACGTGCTCGAGGTCCCGGAATCCGGGTCGGGGCGTGACACTAACATATTTGTATGGTCCAATTTATACAAAGAATAGATAACTTTCATATTATTTGTAATATAAAATATAATTGATAATCATATCATTTATATATGGAAATAACTTTCAATAATTTGCATGTGGAACACTTTCATTAATTTATACATGAAATACTTCCATTAATTTATATGTGGAATACTTACATAATTTATATGTGGAATACTTCCAAAAGTCCAAGCTCAACCTAGTTGTAGCTCAAACCTTTGTAATAGGATCTGGAAAAGAATAATATAGTCTTAGTAACTGAGATACACATAAATTCTACAAGCGATTGTGCTTATTATCATCTTCTTAACACTACTTCCACAACAAAAATTAGTACTATAAAATTCAAATTAGTTGTCATACACAACAACCAAATCTTGGACAAAGATATCCTTCAAGTTGAATAGACTATGGTAAAGGGTGTGACAAATATATATATATGATAAAAGTGGATAAACCACATTTTTTTATTTAAGATAAATAGCGGTTACATAAATAGACCCTTTGACGAATCTGGTACATTAGGAGTAAGGAACCCCTTGAGACATGGGTAATACCGAAGCTCCCTTCTCAAGGAAATACCCTCCACTCAGCCTGGGTATCTTCAAAGTCCCGTCCTAGTGAATGTTGCTGGTCCTCTTCTCTTGTGAATGTAAGGCTCCTTTTAACAATAGATTTTATCACGATTGGTCTCTTTGACGCTTGCGCTGCATCAAACCAAGATAGTGTTAGGAAATCAATATCGCGGATAGTTTTCGTGAAAACATATTGTTTGTCGTGAAAACATCTCCTATTACGTTCCATCCACACAGTCCATGTAGTGGCCATGTAGATGGTGCTTGGGTGTGAGGATGTAGTTCATTCCTTCTGGAATGCTGGTTTTTTAGTATTTGTGCACAAAGGCTAGCCCGCTTGCCCCGTAAGTAGTCACCACCATCATTTCCCCAGCATAGCCGTGTTAAAGCAGCGCAAGTTGATAATACCCAATCCATTAAATTCTTTTGGTATGCATAAACGCTCCCAGCGCACCAGCATGTATGTTTTAGCTTCCCTATAGACACCCTTCCAGAGGAAGTCCCTTTTGATTAAGTCAATCTAGTGAATTGCCCACTCCGGTAACCGATAGATGGAGAGCCAGTAGTTTGGTATAGCTGTAATTATGGAGTTGAGTAATATGATTTGCCCTCCAAGAGAAAAGAGTTTCCCTTTCCATGTTGCCAATCGTGCTTTGATTTTGTTGATGACCATTCGCCAATCCTCTTTCCTTGGCTTGGAACCTGAGATTGGTAATCCCAGGTATCCGATAGGTAAGCTTCCAATACTACAACCCATTGTTTGTTTGAGGTCTTGGGGAATGTAAGTGAGTGCCTTAACTGGGATGGCAAGACTTTTTGGTAATTTATCTTGAGACTAGATAGTCCTTCGTAGAGGGTGAATATCATTTTCATGGATCTGAAGTGTTGTAGGTCCCCTGTGAACAGTATTAGTAGATCATCTATGTATTGAAGGGTTGAGATCTCTTCCTCTTATGATCTGTCATATCGAATACCCCTGAATAAATTGGCTCGTATGGCATTTGACATCATTGTGCTGTAAACATCGGTGACCATGACAAAGAGCAGAGGTGATAAAGGATCTCCTTGTCGTAGACCCCTCTGGTGCTGGATGTAACCTGTGGGGCGGCCATTTAGGAGGAGTTTGGCCTTAGAGGAAGTTAGGATTGTTTTAATCCGAGTGATCCATCTAGGGCCAAAACCTCTTTCCTGGAGGATGTCCAAGAGGAAATCCCAGTGGACCATATCAAAGGCTTTTTCGAAGTCCACCTTGATCAGTGCGCCATTTGTCCTTCCATGTCTTATCTTATAGATGAGCTCCTCCGGCGCAACTATATTATCCTGTATACATCTACCCTTGATGAAGGCTGTTTGCGAGTGGTCCACAAGCTCGTTTATCACATTTTTTAGCCTGTTTGCCAATACCTTCATGACGATCTTCATTGGGCAGTTCAGTAGAGTAATCGGTATATAGTCTGAAATTGTAGTAGGTGAATTCTTCTTTGGCCATGAGAGTGATGTAGGCCCGATTGATTCTCTCCATGGTTGAATTCCCTAGGTAGAAGTCGTTAAAGAGCTCAAGTAACTCTTCTTTCATGAAGCTCCATCATTGTTGGTATATGGTCATTGAGAAGTCATTTGGCCTTGGGGCTTTATCCAGGTTGAGGTCCTTGATTGCTGCCCATATATCTCTCCTTCAGTGAAGGTGGTATAAAGCTGTTATAGATTGGGTTGTTCTGTATGGCTGAACAATCTGCTGCAATTGGCTGACAACCTATTTTGCTTTTTGGTGTCGAATTGCTAGGTGAAATGTGTGGTAAAATCCGCTGCCATGGCCTCATTCCCTTCTATCATGTTATCGCCTACTTGAATTTTATGAATCCATTTGTGGTTTCTTCTCTCATTTGCTACTGCGTGGAAGAACTTAGTATGCTGGTCCCCTTCTGCGAGCCAGGTTATGCGAGAACACTGCCTCCAATATGCCTCCTCCATTCTGATAAAGTCATCATATTCCTTCTTGTAGGTGACTCTTTGTTGTTCTTCTACTGGGTTGAGTGCACTGGCTTCCTCTTTTTGATCCAGTTGTTGTATGATGTTGAGTAACTCTCTCTTCTTGGCACTGTTGTCTTGTCTTTTTTGGGCATTCTACCTCATCAGTCTTTTTCGTATCAGAGTTAGTTTCTTTGATATGTTGGAGTCACTGTTCCCTTCAAATTCTACACATTCCCACCATTTTTTTTAGTATTTCCCAGAAGCCTTTTGCTGATAACCAGGATTTGTTGAAGCAGAAAGGGATTGGTGGGGGGTGTGTGGACCACAGTCTAACATGATTGGGGTGTTGTCAAACCTGACCCTTGGTAGCGTTGTTGTCCAAACCTGTTGGAACTCTAATGAACATGTGGCCGATATGAGGAAACGGTCTGGTCGGATGAGTAGTGGGTCGTTGCGCCCATCAGACCGTGTGTATTCTTGTCCCATCAATGGGGGATCCCATAGTTGGAGATCATCAATCAATTCCCCGAAGTCCCTCCTGTTTTGTGTGTTGTGAGATATTTTATTACAGTCTTCGTCAGATAAGGTGGCATTAAAGTCCCCTCCTATAATCCACAGTCTCCTACACTGAGATTTGATCAGCTGTAACTCATCCCAAAAGGCTTGTTTGAGGCCCCGTTCACACGGGCCATAAACAGTCGTAAACATCCACATTTTTTGGTTGGAGCGGTCTTCTAGAATAGCCATTAGGCTGAAGGTGTCAATGTAACTATTGATTAGGTTGAAACGGTTGCTGCTCTAACCCATACAACAACCTCCCTTAGTATTTGCTGCCTGGAGTGTTAATCTAGCATCATAGATAGTTAGTACCACCCAGGCTTTTCCATATGCTGTTATCCACGCTGGCCAATTTTGTTTCTTGTAGACAGAAAAGGTCTGGTTTGAGTGTCCCCATAAAATCCCATACCAGGAAATGTTTTTTTCGTTTCCCTAAACCCCTGACATTCCATGAGAATAGCTTCATAAAAAAACCTTTTTAACCCTGGTTAAAACCCTTTGTTTGCCTTTGGGTGGCTTAGTTGCCTCCCCTGGCTTTGCCAACCCTAGTAGATTCCAGTAACCGCATATGGTGCAGGTAAACTTCAATGTCATCAGATTGTTCTAGTTCAACTCCCATAGTAAGGAATAAATTCCCTATCAGACCATTGAGATAAGGTTAACGAATCCAAAGGGAGAGATGAGTTTATACCTTCAGGGTCTATACGCTCCAATCTTCTCTTGGTGGTAGTGGATGTCTCCGCATCTTCTGTCTCCTTGAGAGGAATGATTTTCCTGGGATGACCCCGGGGTTTACTTGGTGCTCCAGCACTTTTCCCCTTCCCTTGTTTTTTAGATGAAGGCTCCTCCAGTGTTTTTTTGTGTTTCATTCCCTTCTTCATAGAGTGGTGATGCCTTTCCTGGAAACATTGGAGTGTTGTTCCATGTGGTACTAGATATTAGGTTCCATCCCCCATTCATATGTTTAGGAATTGTGTTGTTTAGATCAATGATTCCATGATTGATTAAATTCAAGATGTGAAGTGCTTGTGGATTTAATGTTTGTGGATTACAAAGTGGGCTTGTGTTTGGTTGGAGTGTAGTTGAGGGTGGCATGGGCCCTTGGTTGCTAGAGTACTGAAGAGGTGGATCACTATATGTGTGTTGATTGGGCCCATTTCTCGATTGTTCATTAGATTCAAGCAAACCACGCTTGGGCTAAGTTGGTCATGAAGACTCTGGTATATGTGGGTTGCCCCAACTTCTTTCCCAACTCGTTGTGTGGGTTTAATAGCGATCTCCTCATTTGTAATCTCAACCGTTAGATGCGGTGCGAGATCAAAGTGTAACAGATCTGAGTACATTTCCTCCCCTACGCGTGGGTCTAGTTTGCTCACAAGGGAAATTGATTTGGGTCCACTTGGTTTTGAATGGAATAGAACAGGTTCTGAACTCGACCCAGTTCTCAAAACCTGATTTCTGAGATCATGTAACCCAGCATCGTCCTCATCCTAGTCCTCCACTTCGAGTCTCTGATGGTTTGAAATGTGGTCCTGGATATCCGGCGGCCGTGGTACGGACGCCGCTTGATGACAAATCAATTTGGATGGCCAACATTGGCATCAAGTCATGGGCAAGGGTTTCAGAATAAGATGCTTTGCAATAGCAAATGTAAGGGAAGAGACTTGGTAGAAAATGAATATTGGTATTCAAAAGGATGGTAAGGATAATATTTGTTTGCTAACACCAATAAATGCACCAAAAGTGCAAGTGAGCAACCTGAATTGGATTCAGGAAAATCTTGTACTTCTATTGAATGACCCAGACTTGAACACAAAAGTAGAACTCTTGTACAAAATCACGGTGCCAAATGAACTCAAGCCAGTCCACAAAAGCATATATAAAGCATAGATCAAGCACGAACTAGTTCACCCCTCAAATTTTTTTTTTGGACGAACAAACCACTGGCTAGGCCAGCGATTAATAAGACCCAGGGATGGGGGTGGCCCGGGATCGAATCCTGGCAGACAAAGTCTCTACCACAGTGCAGAGGCCCCCCCAGGCAGGATACACATGTGGGCACAAAAACGCCTCAAACTGCCCCCCCCCCACGCGATCGAACCCACACGGGGTTTGAAACATGGGAACCCATTGCCGCTCGGCTCCGAGACCTTTGGCAGTTCACCCCTCAATTTGCTTCAACCACTGCATAAACTAGGATGGGTTTGTAGTATACTAGTATGCTCCAACATAGTCCGAGTTCAAAGACAATTTTCTAAGAGAATAAAAAGTATGAAGTAGGTGATTTTTTGGAAAATTATGTTGGATTCCTTGATAAAGATTCAATAGAACTCCGAAAAAATTATAATTTAATCCCTATAATTTAAAACTTCTACATACAGGTTCATGATTGTATTATTATTATTATACACTATTTTAGATCAACTCTATTTTAGATCATTAATTTTCTTATAGTTATATCCTAACTTCGGATGAATATTCTCTTTTACATTAACATAGTTTATAATCTCTAATAATATGGTATACCTAGTTTGGTCATTAATTATTTTTATTTATATATTTTGATTTTGTAACCAATAGATCCAAATGGTCCGACCCTTCCCCGGATGTCACGCATAACGGGAGTTTTATAGCACTAGACTGCCCTTTTTATTTTGATTTGTAACTAATAGAAAACCCTAAGGTTCTTGTAATCATTAAGTTTGGGTTTTTGAAATTTTAATTTTTGAAGATAAAAAATTTATCATTAGTTGACTAAACTTTGACTTATTAATATTAATTTAAGTTAAATATTTTTAATTAATGATTGATATTATTAATAAATAAATTTACATATAGTTAATACTTATATTTGTTTATTTTATTAAATTTTGTAAAAAAGAATGCTAATTCCTAGTTCTCTAGGCCATTAGGCTTTTGTACTAACTATGAGCCAAATACATTAGTCCAACTTTGTGTAGATCATGCCCAAACAAGTGATGTAAATCCAACAAAAATTTCATCAATTATAAATTTATGCTATAATTAAGATAATTATTATGAAGTAATGGAAATCTAAACTCACATTATTATCCTGTATTACTTTTAAAATAATAAAAATATCAAATATGTATGTTGAAGCTGAAAATTATTAAGAGATAAATGAAATATAGAAAATGGGGATGAGGATAATGATATTAAAATTGGGGATGATGAAAATATCATTATAACCTCTCTAACCAAACCCTGGTGTTTGGTTTGGACGTGGATAAGTTGAGATTAAGATTATTTGTTTGAATATGTTTTCAAGAAAACTTTTTGTGTTTGATTGCAAGATGAAAAATTGGGTGGAAAAGAAAACTTTTCCATGCAAAAGTTTGCCATGGAAAAGTTTTTCAGGGAAAATAAGAAAGTGGTTGTTTGATTGACAGTATTTTCCAGCTACATTTTTCAGGGAAAATTCATATTTTGCCGTTTGATTGCTCTTATTTTCCACGGAAAATGAAATCTATCATTTTCCATGGAAAATGTCAAATTTGTTGTTTGATTGCATCAATTTTCCCTAGAAAAAGTAACATTTTCCATGGAAATTTTTTAATTTTCTTTATATTAAAAATATATATTTACATATTATTTATCACTACTTAACCTTTATACAAGAAATTATTATTATTATTATTATTATTATTATTATTATTATTATTATTATTATTATATATCTTTATATGTATATACATGGCAGTGATCACTGCTTTTATATGTTAAATATATATAAAAAAATATATTATATATTATATAATCTATTTAAATATATATAGATTTATCTATATATTTTACATAATATATAGATTACAGATAACCCTATATATATACACACAAAAAGCATTGATTTCAAACATAAATTTCAAACACCAATCAAACATAAATAAAAAAAAGGGTTAAAGCCATTTTTGGTCCCTAAAAACGTGACCAATGTTCATTTCCATCCCAAAATTCAAAATTTGTTCAATATGGTCCCTGTGTATTGCATATTTTGACATTTTGGGTACCTATATATTCCGTATTTTGGCATTTTTGGTCCCTATTGCTGACATGGCGGTCATGTGGAATACCAATGAAAAGCATATAATCTTTTTATTATTATGTTTAGGTCATTATTTTGCTGATGTGGAGTGATAAGTGGCAGTATATGCTGATGTGGACTGTATTGAACAAATTTTAAATTTTTGGGATGGAAATGAACATTGGCCCTGTTTTCAGGGACCAAAAATGGCTTTAACCCTAAAAAAAACAAAATACATAAATTTCATCTTGAAATTTGAAACAACCCAATAAAAAACATGTTCACATAGTTCACCAATGAGGAAGGTTCAAATATAAAAAGTTTGAGTAACTAAGCATGTTCACATATAAAAAGCATATTAACATAATTCAAAGTACACATTTCTTCCAATAAAACAAAACTATAATCCAAGACATGGATTACTTGTTGAGCTTGCGATTGACCCAACCATGCAAAAATGCTTCATCATTAATCTCAAGGAAAAAACGAGCCTCTTCCTTGTCATGCACAAATATTTGCATGAGATCCATAACATCACCATCCACAAGACCCAATCCTCGGGTTTCTCTAGAATTGCTTGCATATCGACACGACTTTGAGTTGCTTGCTCCTTGAACACAATGGTCATTTCTTGCGAGGATTGAGCCATAATTTTGAGGGCCGAGGCGGCATCATCCATTGGTTTCCCACATTTACGTTTAGCTCTCGAGCCTCTTCCTTGTGCGGCTTCATTGGGGGTATTGGGTACGTTTGAGTGAGTTGGGTGTGTTTCCTCCAACTCATCTTCATCCTCTAGACCGGCTCCCACTGGGTTGTTGATTTCAACTTCATTCATTGTTACAAAGTCATTCCCCGAGATAGCTCGATCTCCAGTTGCAATGTCATTGCCAAAAATGGTAGCCAAATCATAATAGCGAGGACATGACTTCCCCTTCATATTTTTTGCATCCGGATTATGAGCTACTTGCCCTTCATATAGGAAAATAGCTACTTGCTCTTCAACACGGACAAATCGGCTATAAGCTAAGCCGTAAGCACATAAGCGATTGCACAAATTGTGGAATGCACCCATTTTCATCCTGAGTAGCTCATGGCAAGACCTATCACTGGTGTTGAACATTCGGTTCAATACTAACTCTCTATCAGCTCTCCAATTCCTATGAGGAGCTCTATGGAGAATTCTGTTATGATAGTGTTGCCCCATATAATCATAGATTGTTGAAGCTTGCATGACCATCATCCAAAACATTAACACAAGTTGCCTTTGAGTTGGTGCTCTCGCCATTCAATAACCTATTTAAATTATTAAGAAAAGATAAATAAATAATATCATTATTAAATAAAGATACAAAACTATTACAGGTCCCAACATTAATTAAAAATTGTTCTGACTAAGGAGTGTATATAATATCATTATATCAATGACAAAGGGGCTTTATTCCAATTCATAACTTCTCTGAACCTGAAGGTGAAGAGCTTTTAATAATATTAGAACATAAGCAAAGAAATAAGACCCACTTATTGATTCAGTACAAGAGGATGGAGATATTCTAAGGTATGAAGCTATACCAACTTATTGATTAATTTGGATTTCTTTATTACTTTGCATTTGAATTCCGGATTGTTGGCATAATTCTTGAGAAGTATTATCCTGTCTTTTTTGAGTTTTGATAAGATGCTGCTTGTCTGCCACTAAGAATTATTTAGGTCAGATGGTTTTGATGCTTTACAAGCATATTATGATAAAAATGAGACTTTGGTTTATACTAGAAATATTGAGCATGCAAACAAAACCATGAATTAGAATTTCTTGGATATAATAGTTGAGGATTCAACAGACCAAAATTCATCATATAAATAGAAGAAATGAATCAGATTGTAAAGATAAATTTACAAAACAAGAAGTGTATAAATATTACAAAACACATCTTTATCAAATATCAGAATAATTTATAGGAATAAAAAATTTAAATGATCAAATAACAACAAAGGTTGGCCTCAGCTGTATTACAAATAGAAAGAAAAAAAAATTAAAATTACATCCTCCCATTCATTTAGCAGTGAGGAATGAAGGAGAAGAAAAGAACATTACCAATATTGTGACTGCCTCTTCGCAAGTTGGAATAAGAGAGTACCACTTCAAGTCAAAGGATGGCCCAGTTGTATTACAAATCATAAAAAAAAAAAAAAAAATCAAAATTACATCCTACCATTCAAAAAAAATTAAGATTTTTCAGGGGTGTGCATGCGAAATAATTGAATAAATAATAAATAAAACCACCAAACAACAATATTGTTATGAATTCGGTTGCAATTTAAAATGGTAGATGTTGTACTATAAAAAAATAACAGCTAATGTAATGTGCTAGTAGTGATAAGCTTTAATATTGTCCTAGCAAACAATAATGATATAAAAATTCCAAACCTTCAAAGTCACTAGCAATAATGGTCTTATATAGGTGTCAAGAAAATTCATAGTTTGAGCAACCAAATTTAACATGAAAAAAAAGTTAGTACATGCATTTTAGATAGTTGACAATAAAGCTAGTAATCATGTAGGCATAGCCTTCTTGCAGACTTCTTAACATTATCTTTAAAGAAGATAAGTTGGAGGTTCGATCCATCCACAAATCATGGTCCTCTAAAACATCATTGTGAAGAACCATTACTAAATGTCCTGTAAGAAACCCAGGTCTTTTGAGGTTTTTTGAATCTCTAAGGGTGTGCTTCGATCCTCCCTTTCCTTCTCTCTTTTATGAAAGAACTGTACGATATTATCATCCATCTCCTTCATCTCCTCAACAATCCTTCTCTTCTTGCTACTTCTTATCCCTTGTTATTCTTACTTTTACAACACCTGTGAACTCTCTCTCACTTCTTCCAATCTGGCAAAGTCCCAGCAAGGTGAGCTCTTGGACAACAACTGTGTTTGTTTGTGTTTTTGTTATGTATGGTTGTTTTTCTATGTGGAATTTGCTCTTTTTTTTTGGATAAAAGGAACTCATGGAAGGACTCTGTGATTCCTTGTTGTGATTCCTTGTTGATGTTGAGAAAGATAAAGATCTTTGTGGTTCTCTAATGTTTGTTTGTGAATTTAGCTTCTTGTTCATTAGACTGAGAGGAATTCGTGGAGAGTCCCCCTGTGACTCATTCTGTTGTTTCTTTTATTTTTTCAGTGTACTAGTGAGAAATTCCACACAAGGTGGCTTCTTTAGGATCTGCATTCTGATATAATGTGTTTATGTTAAAAAAGATGAGATCTTTTCGGTTCTTAAGCAGCACAATAAAATTCAAGCATGGAAAAATCTACAACAAATTTTGAACATAAGCAGCACAATAAAATTCAAGCATTGAAAAATCTACAACAAAATGCTAGTGCAGATTCTTGAATCAGTTGACTGAAAAGTAATCTAATCACAATAATCCAAACAACTTCAAACCTCACCAATTTTGTCAAAAATTACTGTTTGTTGAGACCTTCTAGAGCAGTGAATGCAACTTCAAGTACATGCGAAAGATAAGCTACAAACCTGACCAGATGATAACCAACAAAATAATACATTAGCATGATGCCATGTTGGTGTATGCCCCAACATCAAATAGCAAAAAAAATAATACATTAGCATGATGCCATGTTGCTAATTTGATAGGATTTATAGACATTATTTCATCAAAGCAAACAAGGCACAATTTTTGAAAACACAATGAAACTTCATGGGCAAAAAACCAAATCCTAACGATGGAATGATCAAGAATATAGGATTAAATGACAGCTGAACACATGAGAACCATGAGATTTTATCAAATGCCCATAATCTCATCTTTGATGAAGTATTCCAAGTATATGAAAAATGAAATACTATTCAAGCAATAACATATTATTTATAATTGATTTAACATTAGATGATACATGAGCATGGGAGGCCTCAAAATGATAGCTTTAAAGACCTCTCAAAACAACATGAGTGTTACTAGCAAAACAGACAGTTCACACAAAATAAGAAATTCAATTTTTAAAAGGTTTTCAAAGCTGTAAAATAGTCATGAAATGGCCGTTATAACAGAATATAAGCAGATTTGTAACGCCCCGACCCGGATCCCGGGACCTCGAGTACGTCAACAGACCAGCCGTATTAAAGAAGAGATAAACTCAACTCTAATACAAGGCCTAATAATGTGATAAGCAGATAACAATCCATAAATAAACACAAACTCAAGTTCATAAGAACATAGAGTCATTAGGGTCCATAGGCCCTATAGAAGTCCAGTCCCTATCTGGGTCCTACAAATAACAAAGTTTATAAAAATAAAGATAAGCGAGACTCCTATAAACCTTGGTCTCGGAGTCCCTCTCCTCAAACTTCTTCCCCTCTAAACCTCGGAATCTGTAAAAGGAGGAAAAGAGAACACGTGAGCTTTGAAGGAAAGCTCAAAGTACCTGCAGTCACGGTGTCATCAAAAGAAAAATGGCGATCCAATAGGATCATAGAATCAACAACAAAGTCCTAGGAGTCTACCACAAACAAGTCAAAGGTACGACCCCTGCTACAAAAGCCCTCGGGCTCTGTAGTGAGTTCTAAGAGAACTCAGAGTTTACTCCCGGCCAGTATGTCCAGCTTTTTGGATATAATTACGACCTAGATGGTCGTTTGACTCTCCAGTCAAAAGATTGGTAGAACTACCTCTTCTTCGTGTTAACACGGTCAGTGTACCATGCCCACTGACAGGTGAGACCTCCAGAGATTTGTTTCTCCGGTAGGGCTGTCAGGAAAGTCAGGGGGTCCTATCCCTTAACATTCCCAAAATTGGAGCTTCCCTAGCTCCAGTCGAGCGGAGAACATAGCAAATAGGGACACCAGCGTCCGTAAACAAGCATACATGCTTAGGATTCAAGCAGGATATAAGAGCGGCATGTATGGCATCAGCAGTGCATGTATTAAGAATACATAGCAAGTCCAAGAAATCCCGTTATCGGGTGAAAACTAGGCAAGCGAACTTACCTCACGGTTTGGTACTAGATGTCCTTCTAGCTTCCTCTAGGGTGCCAACAACTCCCGAGAGTATCGGCATGAGAGGTCCTATTAGAAACAGATATTCCCATAATATTTCTATGTCCTTAGGTGTACATGCATGCCTTACATTCTTATTGGGCTTAGGCCCACTGCAGTCCTAAGGACCATCTCTCGGGTTACCGGCCCTTATCCTCGTTTCAGTGTCCCTTAGTTGACTTTTAGACCTACTTTGGTCAAATCTAGTCAACTCTAGCCTATTTGTCAAGTCTGACTTTATTAAGTCACTTTAGTTGAGTTGAGCCTCGTTAAGATTGATCTTAGCCCCCTCTTACCCTAGAAGGGCATTTTGGTCATTTGAAAATCCCCTTTGAACTTATTTAGCTTCCTTGCCAAATAATTCTTATCGCTTAACCAATTATCCAAATTCCATAAATTAATTACTTAATTTCTATTTATCTTAATTCAATAATAATTACTTAATTATTATATCACATAGTTATAGCTCCATATATAATTACTGAAACTATAACACTATTTGATTAATAGTGTCATTACTATTAATTGAGACACTACATTATTTAGTTTGTCACACTAAGGTTTTAATCTTTTATTAAAACCTTAAGTTTTCAAATTTGTTATTCAACTGTCACAACCCTTTGGTTAATATTTTAATTAGAATATTAACCCATTATTATTATCCGATTATCACAACAACCATACTATAGTTTCTATTAAATGTCACATATGGTTAGTGCGACTATATTTATCTATTGTCACACTACTAATGTTAGAGACAAAATTATTCAAATCAAATAATTGATTTTATTTTGTCACACTCCTATAGTTTTTTCCAAATTTATTATCTCTATTAGCTAATGATTATTTGTACCAATAACTAATTAGTATTCAAATCCAAGAGAGAAAAATATAAATTGATTAATTTCAATTAATGTGCCACACCCACTATAGTCATTATATGATTAATCAAACATTACCCTTTTTAACTTTACTACTATTATTATTATTATTATTGATTTTATTTTATTTTATTTTTTTAACCTTCTTCTTCTTCAACCTCACTCTCCTCCCTCTCTATATACTCGTCGCCCTCCCGAGCCTCGCCGGAGAGCTTGCACTCCATCAACGGCCACGCTCCTCCCTGGAAAAGCTCGCTGTCTCGACGGGCGCCGCCTAGGAGTTTTCTTCCACGTATTCTTCCCCTCCGGCGTCTCTAAGTCTCGGCCGAGCTCGGGTTACTTCCCGGTGAGCTCGGATCGTCGTCACCATGCATGCAAGAACCCTATTAAGCCTAAGGAGGAGAAAGGAACCTTACCGAGAGGATCGCAGACGATGGCGGTACCCAACAGGAGCTTCCCGGTGTCGGACGGAGGCGCTCTGTCTTTCCGGCGAACTTAAGCAGCAACCCACAACTTGTCTCGGCTTCCTCCAACACGGATCGCGGCGGACCGAGGCACGGCAAGGAGTGCGATCACGGGTGGTGCGTCCGTCCCTCTCCGTCTGTCACCTCGCCGGAGAAGAAAATCCGATTGATGGGGTGCTGAAACAGAGAGCTCATGGTCCCTTTTTATAGCCTCAGGGAACCAGACGAACCGTCGGCTATTTCGTGGGGGTAGCGGCGGCGGCCGAAGTTTCGTAGCGAAGCGGCGGGACGGCGTGAGCCCCACGCTGAGAATGCGTTGCAGGCGGTGAGGATGCCTCGGGATTGGTATCCCAAGGTGAATGGTGAGGATCACTGGGTATGCCTCGGATTTGGGTTTCATTTGATGGTCGTTCCAGATTTAATCTGGGTAAAATGATCCGATCCGTTCTTTTTTTGCCTAGTAAACCGTATTCATCAAACGAAAAGGTTGAGATTTAATCCTTTACCCATGGCTGGATCTTCTCCGTTTTTCCTCGCATCCGTCACCCCATTAGATTGACGGTCCTTGGTGAACCACATGGCTCCGCGATCCTCTCTACTAAGCCTCGCGATCGCAAACACGATCAGATGGACTGATCTCACGCTTGCCACGTGTCTCTGCAGAAACCGTTATAATACCTCAAGATCTGCAACGATTTGAGATAATCAAATCTCAGCCGTTCGTTCATATATTATGAGAGTTTTCTCTCGAAAAATTTTTCGGAGGTCCCTGACACCTTTAAAATTACACACAGGTCCAAATCTGTGAGAGGGAAAACTTCTTTAAGGTCCTCCATTCTTTCAAAATTACTATTAGGTCCCTACAGACCCCATATAATTTTTTTAATTTCTATTTAAATTAAATAAATCATTTAATCCCACATTATCACTAATCGCGGTAAGTAAAAATATTTTAAATATTTTTGTGGATTTTACAAGATTATTCAACTAAAAGCACAATGACAACAGGACAACCAATCAGATGTTCACAGTCAAGAGAGTGTTAATGAAATCAACAAAGAAGAGAGCATTACCAATATTGTGACTACCTCTTTGCAAGATGGAATAGGAGAGTAGCACTTCAAGTCTAAGGATGGTCTCAGCTATATTACAAATCAAAGGAAAAAATCAGAACTACATCCATTCATTTAGCACACTGTAATATTAAAACCCCACACAGAGATGAGTTTAGTTAGATAAATGAGAAGCAACATACTCAAATCAACAGCAAGAACAAATATATATAGATTTTTATTTCATCAAAGGTATTATGATATACCTGCTATCTTTAAAATTTCAATAAACAAGCTAAAAAGTTAAAAACAGGAACATATTAACTAATGCTAACTGATGGCATTGGGAATTCAACATGTTCTTTTCTTGTTTTGGGATTGTATCCTTTTGGCTTGATATTTCTTTCTCATGTAAGTTTGTTTTGATTTTCTCTCGAATTAATTACTTCAAAATGTGTGCAAGTCATCATGTATACTATAATCTCGGGGTAATTGGGTGCAAAAACTTGTTTACCATATTGCAATCCTAGAACTTGGTCCGTTGTCTTTTTACATGTGGATAATATATGGACTACATTATGATGTTTCTAAATTATATTGAGTTTTGGATAGTCAACCTCTGCTTCCCAAGTATCTTGAGCAATTGGGAAACAGGTCTATAATTTTCTATATTAAGTTCCTGTTGATTGTATTTTGTTTTCCCAAAATATTTTATAGGTCCTGGAAAGGAATTACCTTGCCCTTGGATCATATAATCCCCATGTTGAAAATTGCAATTTCGATTTGAAGTCAACTGGTGAAGTATTAGACATCCCTAAATCCAAACAAGACTCTTTTGAAAGATTCTTAGAACATGGAAACTCTAGTATTTTATGGGTGATAAAGCAGTGCGGAATTTCTAGGTGCTTATTATGTTTCTAGTTCATTCTCGGTTACAAAATTTTTTATGCATCTATGAACTACACAGAGGTTATGTCTCATGGATTGGTCTTATGATCACCTTAAATCATCTATTAGTCATGCTTTGCTAAAGCAGGCAAAACCACTTCCAATATTATTTGAGAATCTCATAATCCAGTCCTTCAATTAATCCAACACTAGAAATCCCAATTCTAAGCTGATTCTTACGTTCCCTGCAATCTATAGTTGGGTGTGAACTGGGTAGCTTGATCCTGTGGATGTGCTTTTGGTTGAAAATCCGGTAATGGAGTATCCACGATCCTACTTACATTTAGATGCACATTTACTTTCCATTTCTTTTAGTTTCTTTCAAGAAAAGTAATGTACCTCTTTCATGTTACAAGGAAGTTGAAGAACCTTTACAAATGAAAATGTAGGTTAACACTGTTGCTGCATCTCATTACTCTACTGGCCAAGCTTCTCTGCTGAGGGAAGCTGGTGGTAAAAGTCTAAGCAGATCTCATTACGGAATTCATACATTTTCTACTTAATGCTTAGTTATGCAAATGGTCACAACTTTTCTTTAATCTTGAGTGAATTGCTTGGAGATAAAGTTGTGTTAATCAATTTCTGAAGATTACTGTCAATGAAGATGAATAGGAAGCATGAAGAACCTGACAACTATGAATGTGAAAAAACACAGATGGAATGAAAAATAGATCTAAAACAAGATTTTCGCACAAAATCACAAGAAAAGAAGAAGCAAACTTCCACAAAAAAAAAACAAAAAAAATTGTGAAGATCGCCTGATCGGTGTGAGCAGAGAGGGATAGAAAAGAGAGGGATAGAGAGAGAGGAACGCTAACCTGAGCGGTTTGAAGCTCGCTGGAGGTTCCATGGGTGGGAAGAGCTCGGTGGTGGGAAGGTCTGATGAGCGCCGCGGAGAGGGAGAGAAACGATCTAGGGTTTTCACGTTTCGGTCGCGAGTTTAGCCTTTTTGTTTTTGGTTTTCTTATAAAAAGCACCCTCTGTTTTCTCTGGAAAACTTTTCCTAGGGGAGAGGCTGGAAAAGTTTTCCATCTATTTGAGGGAAAATGGGGTCACGTGAGAGGGTTTGTGGAAAAATTTTCCAGGGAGAATTTTTGTTGTTTGATTGCAAGATGGGAAATTGGGTGGAAAAGAAAACTTTTCCATGCAAAAGTTTGCCATGGAAAAGTTTTCCGTGGAAAATAAGAAAGTGGTTGTTTGATTGGCAGTATTTTTCAGGTACATTTTCCATGGAAAATTCATATTTTGCCGTTTGATTGCTCTTATTTTCCATGGAAAATCTATCATTTTCCATGAAAAATGTCAAATTTGTTGTTTGATTGCATCAATTTTCCCTAGAAAAAGTAACATTTTCCATGGGAAATTTTTAATTTTCTCAATGAAAAAAATATATTTACATATTTTTTATCACTACTTAACCTTTACACAAGAATTTATTATTATTATTATTATTATTATTATTATTATTATTATTATTATTATTATTATTATTATTATTCATATATATATATAGGGCAGTGATCACTGCTTTTATATGTTAAATATATATATAAAATATATATTATATATTATATAATCTATTTAAATATATATAGATTTATCTATATATTTTACATAATATAGATTATAGATAACCCTATATATATATACACAAAAAGCATTGATTTAAAACATAAATTTCAAACACCAATCAAACATAAATAAAAAAAAAAACAAAATACATAAATTTCAACTTCAAATTTGAAACAACCCAATAAAAAACATGTTCACATAGTTCACCAATGAGAAAGGTTCAAATATAAAAAGTTTGAGTAACTAAACATGTTTACATATAAAAAGCATGTTAACATAATTCAAAGTACACATTTCTTCCAATAAAACAAAACTATAATCCAAGACATGGATCACTTGTTGAGCTTGCGATTGACCCAACCATGCAAAAATGCTTCATCATTAATCTCAAGGAAAAAACGAGCCTCTTCCTTGTCATGCACAAATATTTGCATGAGATCCATAACATCACCATCTACAAGACCCAATCCTCGGAGTTTCTCTAGAATTGCTTGCATATCGACACGACTTTGAGTTGCTTGCTCCTTGAACGCAATGGCCATTTCTTGTGAGGATTGAGCCATAATTTTGAGGGCCGAGGCGGCATCATCCATTGGTTTCCCACGTTTATGTTTAGCTCTCGAGCCTCTTCCTTGTGCAGCTTCATTGGGGTATTGGGCAAGTTTGAGTGAGTTGGGTGTGTTTCCTCCAACTCATCTTCATCCTCTAGACCGGCTCCCACTGGGTTGTTGACTTCAACTTCATTCATTGTTACAAAGTCATTCCCCGAGATAGCTCGATCTCCAGTTGCAATGTCATTGCCAAAAATGGTAGCCAAATCATAATAGCGAGGACATGACTTCCCCTTCATATTTTTTGCATCCGGATTATCCTAAAAAATCACGAGACATAAAACCATAAGAAATTATTAATAAACTACTAAACCAAATAGAATACTAAAAAGTTTGTAAAAACCAATGGAACATTATCTACACAATACAAGGCACAATGAAAATACCACTACTTTTCCATATAAAAATTTACTAAGCAAGTCCTATTATTTTTCAGATGCACAAGTTATGCATGAAATCCATAAAAATTGTCATCTTCAGATTCAATAACCAATAACATTAGTTTTTATTTGATATAATTGATAGATAAAAAACATAAAACTTCAACTAAAAAAATTAACATATAAAAAGGAAAACAAAATATATGAAAAAATTGCAACCGAACACACACACACACACACACACACAAACAAAAGATCATTGTAAATAGAGATTTACACTTTTTTTTCCAAAATAAATATATTTCAAATCAATAGTAGACAAAATGAGAGTTGAAACATGATATTCCACTTGTTGTTCAATGTACTACAATGCAAACAGTTGTTTGGGAATATGAAGCATAATTTTAATTGAAAATTACTATGCTTTTGGAATGTGGAATGTCATGGCATCTAATAAAACTATTTAAAAAGATGAACTTTAATGTAGGAGAAGAAATGAGAGAAAAGTCATATTTACCTGAAGGTACTTCTCCCAAACAAGAGGATCCGCTGTGACTCGGCCATTTTCATCCAACCCAAACCCGCGAGCAACTCCGTGATCTCCTTGTAATTTGCTTTGATGGTCTTCAATCTAGCCCTCACATGAGTAACTCCTACAACCACTTGGCAGCGTTCCAATACTTTGTTGACAACCTTCGTGCATTCCTCAGCCTTAAATCCATTTTTCAGTTCTTCTTGGCCCGCAAGCACCACCTCTAAAAGAGTATTAATCAGTGCTTCATCCATATCTTCTGACCAACGGACTTGCCTTTTTCTTGTTTCTACTTGGGAGGAAGCTGGATTGATTTCCTCAACATCATGTACAGAGCTGGAGACTGTAGCAGGCCTAGGAATAGCAAATGAGCCTTGATTGCCAAATCGTCGACTTCCTATTTTCTGTTTCACTTTAAAAATCAATAACAATGTAACGCCCCGACCCGGTTCCAGGGACCTCTGGCACGTCGACAGATCGGCCGTATCCGAAAGGAGACGAGCCCCATTCGAATACAAGGCCTAAAATGATAAGCAGATAATACATTTAATCAAGAGATAATCAATACTAATCCATAAGAATCTCAGCAGAAACAATATGAAATCAAATAAGGGTCTACACACCCTCAACATAATCCAGGCCCTATAAGGGTCCTAACAAAATAAAAAGCGGTGTCCTCACACACAAGAATAAAATAACTAGGGAGGTCCTCCAACCTCAAGCAATATCCGTCCCAACTCTAAGCGTCCACTGAGCTCGAATCTACCAACTCCTCAGGAACTGAAATGAGAGAAGAGAAAAGTAGTGAGCTTTCGAATGGAAAGCCCAGTAAAATTACCACTGCAAGAATCGCTGATGAATTAGAATTTGGAGCGGATATCAAATAACATAGGATCATCAAACAAAGGGGCTACACCCCATACAAACAGATCATAACATCCAACTACGGCCCTGTGGGCCTAGGATGAGATGTCCAAAAGCATTTCGACAAACACTTCCGGACGGCCGATACCGGTACGTAATAAAAGCAGCGGTCTGGGGCGCAACAACCTGGAACGTGAGCGAACTTGTCAGCGGTCGGTAGCGCCACCTCTACGATAGCCGACACGGCCCGGCCAAATCAACCCCAGCGAGGGGATCACGGAGTCTCGGACCCTACGCAGCGGGCGGAAGATCGAACTTCGGTTGGCGCGTACCTCCGGCGGCCACACACAAGACCATGTATGCGTGATCAAAGTAGCCTGGGTGGGTAGTCCAACTAAGCATTTCAACAAGCGGTAGATCGAACACTACCAAGCGAGCAACCAAACACATACCGGAAAGCGATCAAACATGTATGCGCATGGAATCAAACAGCAGGTACTATACAAGGATATGCTAACAAATAGCATCGAACAAAATCAAGAAAAACCCATACAAGGGTAGTAGCAAGGCAAGAGTGACTTACATCTAACGCAATCCAACTGATTGCCCCCAATCTGCTCCGACGAAGCACCACGCTCCTCGACAATATCTGTCAGCCACGAGTCTCAACTCAAGACTCGTACTGGTGCTCGAAACAATAATTTCCATATTAAACACACTATTTAATGGGCATGACCCATAATATTCAATCAAACCTTTAATTAATCACATATTCCTACTTAAATAGGAAAAATCCACTATTTCCCCAAATTGGCCCAAAAGCCCATCAAACAGGCCCATTCTGTTCTTTAATAAAATAAAAGTCAACTATAGCATGAATAGTAGTTTCATAAATAGTGAAACTCCTCAAAACACTATTCTCTCTCTTTCTTTCTTTTCTTCCAGATCTATATATATACAACTTTGTAGAAGCATCTCCTGATTCCACACTTAACTAATTAAAGATCAGGTTATGTAAACCCATTATTTATTCTTAATCACAATTACAATCCTCAACATGATTCTTATAAATCTCAAGCAAAACTTTCAAATCTACAGGTCCTCCTCATGGCATTCAAATCAACTTAAACCCAATTTCCATCCCTGCCAAATCATTATCCAGCCTCATAAAATGATAGAATTAGTCTCACACAAACCAACAGACCTTATCCATGCCATTCCAATTCTATCCTTGTTGGAGAACAACAAGTCAGACCCTCATTTTTCATGTTTCTAAATCCCTTCTACCTTGCCCATGAGATCAGAAGCACGATCATATCCAGGTGATTTAAATTACCAAGCATGCCAAGGTTTAAAACAGGTCCATATCACTCAAGTCTAAAGAACCTCAAGCAGAGAAACCATTCATCCTTCATAACCCAGTTCATGAACCACCTTGTAAATATTAAAGAATCCAAAACCATTTACACTTGTGCTTTAATCTCAAGAAAACTTTATCTCTACACTAATGTCCATAGATTAAACACAATAGCCTCATCTGATAAAACTATACCCACACATAAAATAACACTACAATTCTAGAACCTCTCCAGCACTAACACTATAATATTTCTCATTTCTTCTTATGAAACACAGTAAGCTACAAACGCTTGCACACTTGGTCCCCAGCCCAAACATGCAGTAACGGAAAGAGATAAAGGCAGAGGATGGGGAGGCTTACCGGCGATCAACAGTGCCTTCCAGGAGGTCCTCT
The DNA here is from genome assembly GCA_026586065.1 of Dioscorea zingiberensis. Taxonomy (NCBI): domain Eukaryota; kingdom Viridiplantae; phylum Streptophyta; class Magnoliopsida; order Dioscoreales; family Dioscoreaceae; genus Dioscorea; species Dioscorea zingiberensis. The sequence continues at coordinate 39,505,126 of CM048824.1, forward strand.
GAAGCCGGCCTGTCTCCTCGCCGTGAGTAGTGCAGGCGGCCACGGGATCAACAATACCCCTTTCCCTCGGTCTCCTGCCTCATTCAGCCAGTGTCTCCCCCCCTCAACTATCCTCGATCAAGGCTTCAACGGCCGAGGAAGGAGAAGGTGGGAAGAAGCGACGGCGTTTAGGGTTTTCTCTAGAATCCCTTCGTATATAAATATATCCGATCCTCCATGCACTTTGATCGCGATCTCCAGCAGCCATACTAACCATTTTTATCTTTTCTTTTTATTTTAAACAAACTAAGGACGCTCGTCGTCATTGTTATGCTACTTGGCGGCTCATCCATGGAAGAAGAACTTCGACCACAAACCAATCCTCAGGCCACTCCACCGCCACACATCTGCCTTGTGATGGTATTTGATCATATCCCCGCCGTTGAGATTTCAGGTTATGGCTCACGTGCATGCATGATGTATTCATGCGTCCCTTTGCTGAAAACCCCCTGGACTTTTCTGTATTTAACTCAGTTCAACTAGTGAGAGAGGGAGACTTCTTTCTAGTCCCTCAAAAGATTCTAAACCACGTCCCGGTCCTTCATCCTGAGAGTGTGGCAAATTACTGTCCCGTCCTAAAAATTTAGCTTCATACTTTGGTCCTTAGCAGACTTTTCTCTTATTATTATTTTTTTTTTACAAATCCCAATTATTAGATTTTATCAATTAAATCCTCAATCTTTCCAATTATTTTTTTTTGTATCCATTATTACCCATGGAAATAATTAACATAATAAAATTTCTCACTTATTCAAAAGACGAAAATACCCTTGGGTTTTACAAACAAAATCATGAAAACATAGTACATATATTGCTAAAATATGCAATAAAAAGCTCATAAATGTGACATGTAAAGTTATGACATAACATAACATAAGTTGCTGAAATTTGCAATTAAAAGTACATAAATGTGCAATATAAAGATATGACATAACAAAACATAACATAAGGTGCTGAAATTTATTACATAACATAACATAATAATCAATCCTCGTAGGTCGCTTCATAGCTGTTAGCGTCGAAACCATCCCACATAATGTTAGACAGTGAATCTCTTTGGTTGGTCTATGCTACTTCAGGTGTGATTCTGATGTTGGCATTAACATGTGAGTCTTCAGGTGCATCGACATGCGGGGGGTCTACTTCATTGTCACTAACCTCATCATCACTACAGAGATCATCTGAGTCATCAACACGTAAGAAGTTATGCAAGGCACAACATACAAGGACGATCTTTGCTTGTATATCTATATCATGAAAGGGTTGATGCTTAAGATAGGCAAACCTCTTCTTCAACAAGCCGATGGTTCTCTCAATAACATTACGAAGAGATGAGTGTAGAAAGTTGAATAGCTCCTTGCGGTTTTCAGGAAGTAGACCCCGAATGTCTCTACAATGATAGCGTGTACCCCGATAAGGTGTAAAAAAACCAGGGACTAAGGGGAACCCAGCATCAGCAAGATAGTATTTACCTATATTATTAGAAGGAAGAATTAGAGGTATCGTCATATATTCTTCTTACTGTGATAGATCAAGGGATATATAACATACCAAGAGGAATTGTCAACCTAGCTCCTTGTCGTGAGACTGCACTCCTCAACAAACGACCATCATGTGTTGATCCCTCCCAACCGGTAAGCACATAGGTAAACTTCATATCAAATGTGCATGCCACCAATATATTTTGAGAAATGACTTGTTTCCTATTCCGATACCTCGGTTGTTCCTCCACAGGGACATAAGCAGCAATATGAGTACTGTCTATAGCACCCACGACATCCTATTAGAGGTACAATATATTTGAGTGGTAAGTATCTAAATCCTAACAGAAATAGAAACAATTTTATTATTATAAACATCTAACCTGAACGTAATGGAACCAATCTTGGACATTCTCCTTGTCAAAGGGGGAGTTTTGAGCAGTGGCATTGGTGACAACATCTCTATAGAGATTAAGACATGCATTCAACACTCTATGAAAATAATAGCTAACAGTTTGTCCAGACCTAAAAAAATGTAAAACTTCCAACTCTGTTGCGATGGTCATGGCCAACTGTGTAAAAGAAAATAGCTACTTGCTCTTCAACACGCACAAATCGGCTATGAGCTAAGCCGTAAGCACGTAAGCGATTGCACAAATTGTGGAATGCACCCATTTTCATCCTGAGTAGCTCATGGCAAGTCCTATCACTGGTGTTGAACATTCGGTTCAATACTAACTCTCTATCAGCTCTCCAATTCCTACGAGGAGCTCTATGGAGAATTCTGTTATGATAGTGTTGCCTCATATAATCATAGATCGCTGAAGCTTGCATGACCATCATCCAAAACATTAACACAAGTTGCCTTTGAGTCGGTGCTCTCTCCATTCAATAACCTATTTAAATTATTAAGTAAAGATAAATAAATAATATGATTATTAAATATAGATAAAAAAATATTACAGGTCCCAACATTAATTAAATATTGTGAGTGTATACAATATCATTATATCAATGACAAAGGGGTTTTATTCCAATTCATAACTTCTCTGAACCTGAAGGTGAAGAGTTTTTAATAATATTAGAACATGGGCAGAGAAATAAGACCCACAAGTCAATTTAAATGGAACCCACCTCATCTAAATTGGTCCCCTTTTTTTGTCATGGCCATCAATATGTGATGCAATCAAAATATTGTATATATTTTGATTAAATATATATCTATATATAGTATATTAACTGCATACAATTGTGGTGGCTAGTTACTTAATTTTCATATATGGCTTTATCCTAGTCATTAGACATGTGGGTGGGTGGGTGGGTGGGTGTTGCTCAGGATAAGAACATGAGAGCTATATATTATTAATTGTTTTGTTTTTACAGGAGCACATACAACATGAGTGACACACTGCAGGTACATACAAAAATGATGAATTTCTTGGATGTTAACAGCTATATAGATATAACAACCATATAGCTGTTATATAGATATTAACAGCTATGGTTTTGATGCTTTACAAGCATATTATGATAAAAATGAGACTTTGGTTTGTTGTAACACCCTGATCCCAAATAGGGACCGTGTGCACACCGGCCAGTGGAACCACGAGCCCAAAGAACATTAAATCGATCTAAAAATCTGCGGAATAATCTGGAGACGATAAGAATAAAACATAATAAATCTGAAACTCTTCTAGAAAGATGAGTCAAATCTGTTACAGTTCTCCTCAGACTACACGTCTGGGTCTAGTCTCCAAAACACATTATACAATAACTATATAAAATTCTAGAGTACACAAGCTGTGAAAGCGGTGGGACGCCAGAGCCAACTAAGACCTCACATCTCACCGTGCCAAGCTTGTACACAGAACTTACATGCGCTACTGCACAAGGTGAGTAAGAAAGAGGCTGAGCTCTGAGCTGATGATATGTGACCCCTAACTTCTGGATCAACTAAGACCTGCATCGAGAATATATTCTTGTATATGGAAAGTAATGTCTACTCATATACATGTAGAAAATACAGTAAAGCATGGACGTCTATGCATGATCCTCCTAGTCAGGTTGATCGTCTAATGCAGTGTCAGAAACCCGAAAAGTCTTGATCCCTATCATGCTGTCTATGTCTCATGAGATGTCTAGATATGTGAGCGTCTATGATAAGAATGCAATTATAGGGATCAACTTGCTAAGATCTCGGATTAATAGCATGAGGTATCCCCGATCCGGCGATGAAGCCGAGGTTTCCCCGATCTAGGTCTTCACTAGTGGTACCGAAGCACTCCAGAGAGAGTCGGAAAAGGGTTTTAAGATAAATTCATTTTTAAAACAAGGTTTTGATGCTAGAAATTCATTTTGAAAACAAGAAAACCTTTCCCTACTGGGTATCCACGTTGGTCTTAGCTCAATGGAGCCGCATATCTGCATAGCAAGGATCGCCTAACAGGGAAGCAAAGATCGATGCTCACGTCCTATATCTATCTCATGTCTATCTCAATGATCTTTAGTCATATGCGAGAAAACATCAATCTACCATAGCATGTAAAATAATCGAAGCATTCTCAAAACCGGGAACAAATCTTAGCCGAGGAACATAAACTGAAAACACGGCAAAACCCGATCAAAACACGAGAATATACAGTAGGTCCACTCACCTGTAGTCCTAAGCAAGTCGAATCTGACTCAAATCTCCCGAAGACTTCGTCTTGCCCTTTTCTTTTCCTAGAAATCACAATTATAACTAATTAATACTAGTTTACAATACCCCGCTTCTTATTTATCAATAGCTTCTACACGATCATGGGCCCAAGTCCATAAAGATTACGGCCCAATACTTAACATAGCAATACACATTAAAGCCTGAAGCTTACAATCAAGCTACCCTAAATTGGTAAATATTTCACACTAATCTGAACTTAGCTTGATCTCATTAAGCATTCCTTAAATTAGTTTAGTTAACAAAACTCCTTAGAAGCCGTTAATTCTCAGCCTTGTAACAAATCAACCTTGCCCTTCTCCTTACAAGACCAAGTATTAGAAGCTATTAATTGAACTCATTCTTGCACGATGACTAGGTAGTTGTCTACAGAATCATTTCACAAATGGCCTGTGACGAATGTATACTCCTGCTTACATAGACTACACGACACTTGCTCTGCCTCCTTTACCTGGTCATGATACAGAGGCTATTAAGGATTTCTTTAACGCATTCGAGCAATAGAAGCAAAGGAGATGTTCACAAACCCATCTCTCCTTTGGTATATGTTCTAGATACAAGCTCATTAGTTGTCTAAAGTGTCGCCTAGACAACGCATCGAACACCTGTTAAACATGAAGGAAAGTCAACAATAAACCATCTCTTTGACACCTACCATCCAATTAGAACACTCCAACCCTATGATTTTTGTGTAACAAGAGGTAGAACTTCTACAAAGGTTCCCATATCAACGGAACATGTCACGGTTGAGCAAGAGTAACACCCCATACAATCCCTTCTCTTTGAACCCTTGAATCCAACTTAGTACAAGTATATATACTCTATAACTACTGACACTAGTAATTCAAGAAACCATTCCCTCTATTTTCAATTTTTAAATCTAAGCAAAGTAACAAACACAAGCTGGGCATTACTCCACTTGGGAAGAATTAAAGCACTAACCATTTAAGAGATAACAAGCTAGACCCCCTTCAAGAAAATCTGATATTAATTGGCTAATACAAGAGATTAAACAACTAAACAATAAAATCAAGATCTAGTTAACTACCCATGATTGCACTTAAAGTACTTCACAATTGAACCAATCATTTAGTCGCCCACATTTCATTAAGCCATTTCAATTTAACTTCATTAGCAAAACATGGCTACAACTTAATCTTAGGATAACAATGGGATTTAATTACATAAACTAGCATAACAATCTGCTAAAAGACTTCAGAATTCTCCAAATAACATTGCACCTGATCACTTCTTAATAGACAGGAATCAACAACACCTCCGCAAGCTAATTACTACTCAAAGCTCAATGAAACACTTCATCAAATACCACCCTTATGAAACCTTGAATCTGAATTAGTACAACTTGCTCTTCCTCTAAACTACAACTAGATGCACAGCATCCATAAAACTCCTTGAATTATTGGAACTACGAAAGTTTACAAACATTCAAAGATATCATCAACAACAATGGCAACTTATAGCACTACAGTATCACAAAAACTAGCCAAAACAAGGCTTCAAATCTCTTCATTGGCAATTCGACAAACATCTATTGGGCATACTAAAATTCCACAGAGTATCTTCTCTTTTAATTTCGTATTGCCATTTGATTACAAGCATGCTCCATTCCTAGTACAGCAGCTAATATTTCATCTAAATACCAGGAACAACAGCACCCAAAACAGAGCAAGCATCATCATCAACTAGAACCACATCATCACTAATAAAAATAACAAATTCTTCTCACGAACTCACCAACTGGAAAATTATCGAGAAGCTCTTACGCTCCGCCACCGGAATGCAATGGCGAGGTTTGGAACACGTAACTCAGCAGAGGCCGAGGGGCGGTGGACTAGGCGGCGAGGAGCAGATCACGAGGCCGGGCCGGTCTTTGCGAGGGGCGGCCGTAGGCGAGGGTGCAAACGCAGCAGCGATCTTTGGTTCGCTCCTTGGCCTTCACACGGCTCCCTCGAGCGATGCGGCAACCCTTCTCTCCTTCTTCCTCTTGAAGCCTCCATTTGTCTAGCAACAACAAGCTGCAAAGACTGTGGAGCCCCCGTGGCAATCCCTCGTCCCTTTTTTGCATGCACATCGCCAGCTCCAGCTTGGCTCTTCAACGAGCTCCTACGCTGGCGCCACCTCCTGCTCCACCGGCCCACGTGAGCACCAACCCCATCTCCTCTTGCTTCCCACCTCGGCCCTCTCTCTTTCCCTCCTCTTTTCTAATCTCTCTTCAAACCCAATCTCCCATTTCAACCTCCAGGCTGGGCCGAGCCCACTTCCACCAACCCAACTACCAACTTCTGAGCCCATTTAATTTAATTTGTAGCACCTCTAGCTCATATTAGGTGTTAAAATCATCACATACCTAAGCTAATAGTTCTCATTTTTAATTATTCACTTTGTTTTAGAATTTATCCAAGATAATGATAGTCAGGAATTATTTATTAGCTAAACGAATTCATCAATACTCCAACTCCAGATCCCATCACGATATTCTTTAACCCCGACATTTATTTGTTATTTACGATATTCTCAAGAAAAACCGGGGCGTTACATTTGTACTAGAAATATTGAGCATGAAAACAAAACCATGAATTATAATTTCTTGGATAAAATAGTTGAGGATTCAACAGACCAAAATTCATCAAATAAATAGATGAAATGAATGAGATTATGAAGATAAATATTACAAAACAAAAATGTATAAATATTACAGAACGCATCTTTATCAAATATCAAAATAATTTATAAGAATAAAAAATTTAAATGATCAAATAACAACAAAGGTTGGCCTCAACTGTATTACAAATCAAAGGAAAAAAATTAAAATTACATCCTCCAATTCATTTAGCAGTGAGGAATGAAGGAGAAGAAGAGAACATTACCAATATTGTGACTGTCTCTTCGCAAGTTGGAATAGAAGAGTACCACTTCAAGTCAAAGGATGGCCCAGCTGTATTACAAATCAAAGAAAAAAAAATCAAAATTACATCCTACCATTCATCTACCAATTAAGATTTTTCAAGGGTGTTCATGCGAAATAATTGAATAAATAATAAATAAAACCACCAAACAAAAATATTGTTCTGAATTCGGATGCAATTTAAAATGGTAGATGTTGTACTATAAAATAATAACAGCTAATGTAATGTGCTAGTAGTGATAAGCTTTAATATTGTCCTAGCAAACAATAATGATATAAATATTCCAGGCCTTCAAAGTCACTAGCAATAATGGTCCTATATAGGTGTCAAGGAAATTCATAGCAAGTTGTGTGACATAAATCCTTTCTTCAAATTATATTTGGGGGAAAAAAAAGAACTTCAATTTAGAAAAGAAGGTTTTGTAAGAAATAGAGTAAAAAAGGTTGAGTGGATATTCAAAGAAAAACATGGAAAAAATGGATATTCAAAGAAAAGAGAAAGAAAAAGAAAAAAGGTTAAGTGGATAAGCCTTCAAGACACTGAAGCAAAGGATATTCCTGAACCTCAATGCAAAAGAGAGAAAAGATATGATTTCATAAACTGAGAACTCAATGGACTAGCTATTTCTTCATTTGCCACTTTAAATACCCAACAAAGCATCTTTAGCAACATAATTTTGAACATAAGCAGCACAATAAAATTCAAGCATGGAAAAATCTACAACAAAATGCTAGTGGAGATTCTTGAATCAGTTGACATAAAGCAATCTAATCACAATAATCCAAACAACTTCAAACCTCACCAGTTTTGTCAAAAATTATTGTTTGTTGAGACCTTCTAGAGCAGTGAATGCAACTTCAAGTACATGTGAGAGATAAGCTACAGCCCTGACCAGATGATAACCAACAAAATAATACATTAGCCTGATGCCATGTTGGTGTATGTCCCAACATCAAATAGCAAAAAAAAAATACATTAGCATGATGCCATGTTGCTAATTTGATAAGATTTATAGACATTATTTCATCAAAGCAAACAAGGCACAATTTTTGAAAACACAATGAAACTTCATGGGCAAAAAACCAAATCCTAATGATGGAATGATCAAGAATACAGGATTAAATAACAACATGAACACATGAGAACCATGAGATTTTATCAAATGCTCATAATATCATCTTTGATGAAGTATTCCAAGTATATGAAAATGAAATACTATTCAAGCAATAACATATTATTTATAAATGATTTAGCATCAGATGATACAAGAGCATGAGAGGCCACAGAATGATAGCTTTAAATAATTCTCAAAACAACATGAGTGTTACTAGCAAAACAGCCAGTTCACACAAAATAAGAAAATCAATTTTTAAAAGGTTTTCAAACTGTAATAATCATGAAATGGCGGTTATAACAAGAATATAAGCAGATTATTCAACTAAAAGCACAATGACAACAGGACAACCAATCAGATGTTCACAGTCAAGAGAGTGTTAATGGAACTGGCGTTGGTTCACAAGCTTCACGTTAGCATGAGGATCAAATAAAGACAAGTTTATCGCACATTGCAAATCCGCCAAATTCACACAAAGTTCAAAAGATTCATCTACAATAATAATGACAACAACAACGACAATGATATTTGAATGAAAATGTAACATTCTTAGATGATGCAGTGACCACTGAACACATGAGAGTAATGAGATTCTATTAGATGATGCTAATATAATTCTTTGTTGAATTATTCTAAATACATGTTAGTGAAATACTTTTCGAGCAATAACATGTTGTTCATAATTAATTTAACACAACAAACTACTAATGAAACAGCCAGGTCACCCAAAACAAGAAACTCAGGAATTTTCCAAAGGGATTTCAGAGCTGTAAAAATCCCAAAATGGCAAGTATAGTAGGAATGATAGCAGGAATGATAGCAGGAATTCAATTAAAAGCAAGACACAATAGGAAAACCAATTGGATATCAGAACTCAAGAAATAAATGTTATAAAAATGCTAACCAAGCAACAACATGTTTATAATTGATTTAACAACAGATGCTACATAAGCATGGGATGCAACAGAATGACCAGCCTTAATTACCTCTTAACAACTAACTGGCTACTAGAAAAAGGAGAATTCTCACAAAACAAGGAACTCACCAAATAGATTTTGGAGGCGAAATAATCATGAAATGGAAATTATAATATGTACATAATTAAGCAGACTATTTAATTAAAAGTATAGCAACAATAAGAGAACAAACGAGATATCAAAACTCAAGAGAGTGTTATATGGAATAGAGGTTGTTTCAAAAGGTTACTGTGAGCATGTAATTTACTGAAAACCAAATTCGAATAGGAAAAATCAGTGGGAAAGATGCGATAACATCGGATTTCATGCAATTTACTGAACCAAATGGTAGTCGAGGCTGTTCCTTAGTCGATGAGCGTCGCAGAGAGGGAGAGGAAGAGAGAGAGGAACGCTAACCTGAGCGGTGGGAAGCTTGGCGGAGATGCGTGGGAAGCTCGGCGGCGGAGGAACTAGGGTTTTCAGGTTTGGGTCGCGATAAACAAACGGGTGAGGTTTTTTAATTTTGTTTTTTTTACAAAAACAACCCCCTGTTTTCCCTGGAAAACTTTTCCCATGGGGGGAGGCTGGAAAAGCTTTTCACCAATTTGATGGAAAATAGGGTCACGTGATAGGGTTTGTGGAAAAGTTTTCCACGGAAAATTTTGGCAATCAAACAACCCATTTGGCTGGAAAATGAGCCGTGGAAAAAAATTTCAGGGAAAAAAGTGGCAATCAAACACAGCCTTAAAGTAGGCTGAATATTTTTATAAATAATAATTAATATTTAGTATTTATATAATATTTTCAAATATTAATTAATAATTATATTAGTTAATTTCATAAGAATACAAAACCTTAACCCTAAAAGTTGATTGGATGAAGGTAGTGGAATAACTAGGACAAGGGTCTATTGGTACTTGGGTCCCTAGCTAAGATGGATTCTCCTGCCTAGGATCGAATCTTGACTCTTATAAGGTGAGGGTCAGGATTGGTGTTGTTCCCCTGTGGACTAACCCAGAGTCGAGCGGCCGTACCTGCAGTCAAGCATGGTGATGTTATCTTGTGGACTAATATGGGATCGAGCGACCAAGCCTACACACGTCCTTGACTTAGTTTCGGGGGGAGCTTGTTGCCTTTGTCAAAAAAAAAAAAGAAAAACCTTGGGTTATCCCATCCAAACACCATCAAGAGAGTAGGAGTAAGAACATGACGGGATGCTTTCTTGTTTGGAAAAATTGGTATAGGGAAGTCCCCATACTTGGCTTTTAACTGGGGACCCAGTTGAATGAGAAGCTCGCCCTCCCTATTTGAAAGGATGTCTAGTTTCTTGTAAATCCCTTTTTTTTAGTAAAGTGGATAATTCACATTCATTTATTGATACTTAAGGCTAATGTCGATACATAGATAAGTTGCATAATTCTTCCTCTCGAGCCCCCTTAATAAGCTTAGGGGTTATAATTAGATTTGTTGATTACTCTTGACAGGCTTGCACTGATGAATCATCTTCAAAGTCATCTCCATCCAGTTGCTCCTACGGCGGGTTTTCGTGATTAAAGGCCGAGCTCCTTCTAACAATGAAATATATTAGCTCCAGCTTCAGCTTCTTGGAAGAGTTAGCTGCATCAAACCAAGTTACCATTAGGAAATTAATACCATGAATAATACCATAGCAAACATGTTTGTTTCGGAAGCATCGTTGATTCTGGCCATGACTAAAAGATTCCACCGCATGCACACTTCCTTGTGAAGCCTTTTCCCTAGGTTGTTTGGTCCCCATAGGTCTTGGATCGATGGGGGGCAACAGTTTAGGATAAAGAGTAGGCAGTAGTGTTCCCAGATTTTTCTTGTAACTGAGCATGTGCTTTACCATTTCGTTTTCCCCATTACATAAGTAGCACAGTGTTTAGTTCACTATGTGAATAGGTTTATCTTTTTTGGAAAGGTTGTTAAGTGTGAGCATGTGCTTTACCGTTTCGTTTTCCCTTTCCATTGCCTTTTGGAAAGGTTGTCAAGTGTGAGCACTTTGTTATCCCTGCCAACCATGCGAATAGCTTTATCTTTTTGGGATAGGAGAGTCCCCAAAAGTTGTTAGAGAATTGAACTCATACTCCCCCATCCACTATGAACGTATAGAGTGATTTAACTAAGAATTTCCCATTAGCCCCCAGGTTCCAGGTCATGGTGTCTTCTCTTTCTCCCTGTGTTGATTCAAGGGCCCAAGTAGTTCTCCTGGTTCCTTTATCCCATCCCTGGTCAGTGGTCCCTGTTTTAGTAATGGTATGGCATGTAGATAGTTGTGCCTCGTCTTCTCAACTGATGGATGATGGTCTTTAACAGACTCTGAGAGTGAGCGGAAAAGGTCACTTGGTGCTTGGCCCTCGACCCATTTGTCATGCCAAAGGCTAATAGTGTTTCCCTTTCCTACATTAACCTCAATTCCCATTTCCAGAATCTTCCACTAGGCAGATTGTCCCTTCCAGTAATACAATGCTCTCATAGGGGCCCATTGGTGGCGGTCAATATTTGTGCTCCTGAAGTAGTTATGTTGGATGATTTTCAGTCATGTCCGATGATAAGTCCCTACCATCATTTCCTGATCATCACCGTATTGAAACATTTAAGGTCTGTGATACCCCACCCACCCTGTTCCTTGGGTTTGCACAATCATTGGAAGTAGACCAGTCAATAAGCTTTGCCTTTTAGGTCTAGCCCTTGACAAAAGAAGTCCCTATGTAGACTGTCAATACTCTTATCTACCCATTCTGATAGTCTGTATATTGCCAGCAAGCAGTTTGGGATGGCTAAAATGATGGAGTTTATGTGGACGATTTTTCCAGCTATAGAGAGCAGGAGACCCTTCCATGTGCTGATCCTCTTTTTAATTTTGTCTATTAGTTGGGTCCATTCCTATTTTTTGGGCTTCATTCTTTGTAAAATCAGAGAATTTTATGCAATTATTTTTCACTAATTATTCTCTAATTATTTGGTTAATTAATAAAATTCTCAAAACTTGGATTTAATTGGATTTAATTGGAAATGGGGGATTAAATTGGTTAATCTCTTAATTAGGGTTGAATGGGGTTGTCAGGGACCTATCTGTAAATTCATGAAAAAAGGGGCTTAAATGCAAGAAGGATATAATTTGATGATGTTAATTGACCCCTTAAATATTCTTAATCATGGTCCGAGTATATATATATATATATATATATATATATATATATATATATATATATATATAGATTACGATATGGTAAAATTTGGTGGGATCACTTTATGCAGTAGACTCCCATTTCGGCCCTTGGAACATGTTTGAATGATTTCCAACCATATGAATGCAAAGATCATCGAAAAATAAGCTAGCATGTCTATTTTCATACAATTTGGTGACCATTTGGTCCTCCCACTTAATGGTTCTTATTTTATAAAAATCTTAACGGTTCAGAATTTCAACCATTAAGTGGGACGACCAAACGGTCACCAAATTGTATAAAAATGGATATGCTAGCTTATTTTTCGATGATGTTACCATCCGTATGGTTGGAAATCCTTCAAACATGCTCCAAGGGCTGAAATGGGAGTCGGCCGAATCTACACAGTGATCCGGTCAACATTACCATATCAGCCCTGATATATATATATATATATATATATATATATATATATATATATATATATATATATATATATATATACAGACGTGATATTACGCGGTCGACCGCAAGCACTGTGCATTCCCGGTCGCCTCCTATTTGGCCCCATGGAGCATGTTTGAAGGATTTTCAACCGTACGGATGGGAAGATCATCGAAAAATAAGCTAACATGTCCATTTTCGTACAATTTGGTTACCGTTTGGTTCTCCCACTTAACGGTTGAAATTCTGGACCGTTCAGATTTCTATAAAATAAGAACCGTTAAGTGGGAGGACCAAATGGTTACCAAATTGTATGAAAATGGACATGCTAGCTTATTTTTCGATGATCTTCCCATCCGTACGGTTGGAAATCCTTCAAACATGCTCTAGGGGGCCAAATGGGAGGCGACCGGGAATGCACAGTGTTGCGGTCGACCGCGTAATATCATGTCTATATATATATATATATATATATATATATATATATATATATATATATATATATATATATACGGACGTGTTACAGTCCGGCCGACTGTAACATTGTTTATTTAAGGTCGCCTCCTATTTGGCCACTTGGAGAGTATTTTAAGGATTTCTAATCATACGGATGGAAAGAACATCGAAAAATAAGATAGCATGTCAATTTTCATACAATTTGGTGAGCTGATGATACTCCCACTTAACGGTTCTTATTTTATAGAGCTCCCAGAACTATAAAATAAGAACCGTTAAGATGAATGGTCATCACCTCCTTAAATTGAATGAAAATCGACATGCTAGCTTATTCTTCGATGTTCTTTCCATCCGTATGGTTGGAAATCCTTAAAACACTCTCCATGTGGCCAAATGGGAGCGACCTTACTAACTCAATGTTACAGTCGGCCGGAATGTAAGACGTCCGTATATGTATATAGGGCGACGCCTCTCCAAACCCTAGCAGTCGCCATATTCATTGAAAAGAGAGAGAGACAGAGAGAAAGAGAGGAAAAGAGGTTGAGAGGAAGGACAGGCCGGGCGTCGATCTGTTGCGCGCGGTCTCCAGTTCGCTGGAGTTTCATCGCGGGAGCATCAAACAAGGCCATCCACCGGTGAGCTTCTTTGCCCTTTATAGAACAGTTGCATGAGTTGAACTATATATGTTTACATGTATGGTAGTATACTAAGATTGTTAGCATAAGTAGTTATGGGTTAATGGCATGAAGAAGTCTCACTATACCACTTTGCTAATAACCACCTGAAGACCATCCTTTAGTTCATGATAAGGAACCAGGAACCTGGACTTATGGCTCTAACCATAAGCTTCAACTCCAAGACCTACTGAATCAGATCCAACCGCATTAGATAGGAGAGAGAATGTCATTTTCCTTAATGAATGAAATACATGACCGGTTTAAAGAGGATTCCATGAATTATTAACGGGTTAATGGTGATTATAACTTATTATTATGGTATGTTTGACTTAAGAAAGATAGTGAGTTACAAATATATTGTACTGAAAATCCCATGTATTTGGGATTACATCCTACCAAGCACTTGTATTGTACGTTACTGAATTCCATAAGAACTTGCGGTGTGGTTGGTTCACATGTATAGTTGGACTTAAGAGTGGATCCAAGTCATTCAGGTGTGGACTTGGGCTATTTCTTTGAGGGAGTAGTTTCCAGAAGTTTAGAGATAGTTAATAGTTACCTTGTCCCTTTATTGTGTATTTATCAACATGTTTTCTTGCCCTTATAAAGTTTGGATATCTTTCAAATCTTTCAACTCACGAACCATGAAAATGTAACTTGCTATGGGGGAGATTCCACTAGACATGCGGCACGATCCGAATAGCTCAATCCAAGGATACACGTGGTGGAACCCCAATTACATGGATAGGGAACGTCCACGCAGTTTCTCCCCAACAGGATAACCAGAAAAACCTAACTTCAAAGGAGGCGACCGAAGCACAACAGGGTTGCTGAAGCTCGACCAAGGCTCTAGAAGGCTCCATTAAAGCTGGAACCTAGCTGAAGCTTACTTGGCTCCCAAGCAAGGGATTGCCTCGGGTGCAAGCCACCGGTGACGGAGGGCGGACGGGAAAGGTATAAAAGGGGAGGAGAAGAGAGAATGGGGGACTTCTCTCTGAAGCTTAAAACCCGTACCTCGGGTTTTTCTCTCTTTCCATTCCCCCACTCCCACTCTCTTTAATTCTTTGATTCTCTCATACTTTCCACCATGAAGGTTCTCTCGGTTTACTTGGTGCTTCCTCTCCTTGATCCGATTGACTAACTTGATCGTCAGAGAGTCCGAGGAAAGATCCCCGAACTTCCCTCTATAGAGGCCATCGTCAAAGATAAGGTCGTAAGAGAGAATGAGAAGGATCTGTGGTTCTGGTGCTCTCGTTGACGGCCATTTCTCTCATGATCGCTATAACCAGGAGTCTCCCAAATTACAAAATCTACTAGTTGATCCTGATTGGCACCCATCCCAAGGAGCAGTCGATTGTCGACATCAACAATTAGCACCATCTGTGGGGTTTTCTCTTTAATCAAAGATGAGAGGCAAGAAGAACCCGATCTCTCCCCTAATCGATGAAAGAGTCAAGAAGCGAGATCGACCTTGCTAGCTAATTCAGTTTATTATCAGAGGGCCCAGTGGAGATAAAGGAGAAGACTCAGTCGTGGGAAGATATGGTGACTCTCGGTCCTAACTGGAGGCACCTAAAAAGCGAGTCCTAGTGGATCACATGATTTCTTTCTCAGATGACTATGTAAGAAGCATCTAAGCACCCCATGATGATGCGTTGGTAGTCACCGTCTGGATTGTTGATTATGATGTCAAGAGAGTTCTGGTTGGTAGCGGGAGCGCAAAAGACGTAGTGTTTAAGAGCACTTATCAGAAGTTGGACCGCCAACCTGAAGGACTACAGCTCGTCAAAATTCTGTTGGTAGGGTTCTGCGAAGGACTGGCACAACCAAAGGGGACAGTGTCACTTCAGCAAACGGCCAGAACATACCCCAAGTAGTCTATAATAACTAGTTTCTTTGTGGTCAATTCCCCCTCTCCCTATAATGCCATTTTAGGACAACTCGTACAAAATATGCTATGGGCCATGCTATCTACTTATCATCTTCTCATAAAATTCCCTACCAGACATGGGTATAAGGAAGTGAGAGGAGATCATCCTACAACTAGAAAGTGTTACACAACCCCTGACTATTAGAGCTCAAGAGAAAAATAAGGAGAGAATTTCCTAGAGAGCTACCCCGGTTGAAGAATTAGACGCCATGCCCTTGTCTAAAGACCGACCCAAGCATACCATGAAAATCAGAACCGGACTGCAAGGAAAATTGTAAAACCCAAGAATTTTGGGGATTTAAAATTTCTTTTTGGGTTTTATTTAATTGGAAAATGAGGAAAACCCCCAAGGTTTGATCAAAATGAAATTTTGATGGAGAAACAAATTTCTAATTTTTTTTTATTAAAGAAAATTCCCCAAACTTTGAATACATGGATTTGTATTTACTCCCTTTAATTAGTTTGGTAATTAAACAAAGAAATAAGAGAAAACCCTAGTTGGGTATAATTGGGGCTACCAAGGGTATTTTGGTAATTAAGAGGAATGAATGAATTCTTGGGATGAATTCATTAAATAAAGGAAGGATTGGTGGTTTATTTAATTAAAGGAAAGAGGGTAAAATAAAGGATTAAAAGGTTTAAAACCCTAATTAGGATTAGTTGGGAGTCAGAGTGACCTCTTGGTAATTATGGAAAGTACTAAGGACCAAATAGAAATTTCTCTCTCTCACAGTGAAGGACTTAATTGTGACTTAAGAAAATATTAGGGACTTGCGAGGAATTGTCCTCTTTCTGGGCTTGGAGTGCAGTGTAACCTAAAAATATTTCAGTGGACCTCACGGATAATTTTCGTGAGAGAAAATCTATTTAGAAGAGGATGAATCTACCGAGATTAGACCATCTCGTACCGTGTTTTATCTCGAGGCATTATAAAGGCTATCATAGAGCCACGTGGCGAGTTGAGATGGAATCCATCTCATCGTATACCAAATACGAGGCAAAGGAGGAAGGGTTGGGTAAGGATGATCCTACCGTGCGGGTAGTTTATAACCGTCCATCTAAGTGGGTGGTGGATGCTAGGAAAATGGAGAAAATCCGGCCGTTGAGTGAGATTAAATCTCAACCGGTCATCTTTGATGATAACGAACTCAAGGCCAACTGCTTTTAATCTAGACCGTGGAAATAAGAGATGTGATCTCAGGCGTCCATCTGCGGAAGTGCCGATCCCGAAGCATGGCGACCCCATCGACCTAATCGAAACGGCCACGGCCATGGAGGGCGCCGCCTTCTTCCCCGGCGTTTTGGAATACCGACCGACGAACGGCGAATAAAGCCGGAGCTGCTATCAACGCCTGCCTGCCCTCGGCCTATAAGAACCCCACCCCGCTCGCCTCGAGGCGGTGAAAGAGGAAATCAAGAAAGTCAGGGATTGGCTGGGAGAAGGGGATTCGCCACAGGGGTCTCTGTCACTCCTGGTACCGAAGAACCGGAATTAAGGTATGAATTCTCTACCGGTTTCAATTTCGCGTTTGATGCATTGATAGTGCGGTTTAGGGCTCGGCTTAATAACGGAACGGTTGTGGGGAGGCTCGAAAGGGAATTGGGAACCCGCGGATGCGCAAGCTATTGGCAGAGAGCGGTGCTACTCATAGGCTGTTGGCCGGCGATAAAAACGTCCAGGTGGAGAGATGGATTTCCCGGCGAGCTCTCCGGTAGGGCTCGGCCGCGACTGGAGGTAGGAGAAGATAAAAAAAAATAATAATAATAATAATAATAATTATTATTATTATTAATTAATTAATTAATTAATTAATTATTAACTTAGGTGATGGTTAAATTTAAGTGAATATTAATAACTTTGGATGTGACAAACATTAAGGGGGTTAATCAACTGTTTTGAATTAATGTTAAAAACCTAGGTGGTGTGACATTATTAAGGTCATTAATCACTGTTGATTAAAATGATTTGTATGGAGGTGTGACAATTATTTGATTAATTATTTTGGAACATAGTAGTGTGACGAAATAATCATTAAATAAGGAACTTGGTTAATTATAGTTAACTAAGAGTTTTAAAAAGGGTTTAAAACCTTAGTGTGACAATTAATTGATTAATTAATTAATTGATTTGTATAGTTGATATAACTATATGGGACTTTGGCAGTGTGACAAAAAGCAATTAACTATTATGCTTGAGTATAATCCTATGAAATTATAGGTGTGACACAATCAGTTTGGTTAACTAACTAGGTTAATTAAATTGATTATATGGGAAGCTTGGTAGTGTGACAAAATAATAGAATAATTTATTATTATGTGTGACGTATTTAATTGATTAATGGTTGGTATAATTTAAGAGATTACTAAGGTTATTAAGTATTGTTAATAGACCGTCTAATGTGACAACGATTAATCAATTAAGTTGAACCAATCTATTGGGTTGATTAAATCAAACAACTTGGCTAAAAGTTAAAAGGATTGGGTTTAATTGGATTTAATCATTTGGTGATTAAACTTGGGTTAACCTTGTTTGCCGAATTGGGCTTGGGCCCAAATTGAGATTGAGCAAATTAATAAGATGTGACTGGATTAATTAAATAAGAAGACTAGGATTAGTCTATTAATCAATTGATCTAACCCAACTCTTGGAATGTAAGTTTGATCAACTTAATTTGGATCAAGGGCTTGGATCAATTTAAGAAAATCAAATTAATTAGACTAAGTTGATTTAACGTGATGACTAGTGCTTAGTCTAGTGGGTAATTGAGTTAGTCAACTTGATTAAGTTGAACCTTGGAGTTGGATCAAGTAATAAGATTAGTTCTACACCATTATTTGAATTTATGGGTGAACTAATCAAGTTAATTGGCTAAGGTTAGTCAAGTAACAAAGAGGGATCGGGTTGAATCCAAGCTAGTTAAATTAATTTGATTGAATCAAATGACTTGGGTTGGTCCAGTAGCAAAGTGGTTTAATCCAAATTTAAGTTAATCAATGACTTGATTAAGCTTGACATTGGATTTGAATTAAATAAATGGGTTAGGTTAACCCATTAATTGGATAAATAGTGAATTAGTTAAATGAAACTTGGTCAAGTTAACTTAGTTATGAAGTTGAAAGGTTGGAATTATTTGGGTGTTGTCTTTGGGGTTTATGAGGGAGGTTTGGAATGGGAAGGGTGCCATGGGGTTATGAATTTGAAAGGTTGGAATAATTTGGGTGTTATCTTGGGATTTATGGGGGAGGTTTAGAATGTGAAGAGTTGTAGAGGTTACACTTGTGAGGCCTATATAAAGCATGTAATCTTGAAGCTTGGCATAGAGCAATAGCAAGTTTGAGAAAGTTTATGGGCAATTGGGAATCAAGAAGAGAGGTGAGAAGAAGGAAGAAAAGAGAAGAAAGCTTGAGAGACTAGGAATTTCTGTTCAAAGGAGTGTTGAGCATGCTCTATGTTTATTGCCATTCCGACCATTTTCACCGTTGGATCGTGCTGAAATTTTGGTGAGATTATTCACGACTCTTTATTCTTCATTTTGAACGGTTAAGATTGTTTTTGGTGTCCGGTAGAGTAGGTTTCTAAGGTGTGAAACAGAACCTATTACTGCTGATTTCCTGCACCGACCAGTTTCATCATCTACTTCAATCGGATGATCATTTCTAGTCTGATCGAGCTGATTTTTGGTGAGCCTAGTGAAGACTTGTCCTGACCCAATCTGAATGGTGGAGATCTGGTTTGGACGGTCAGTTTGTCTTCAGTGTCTGTAGACATCTATACTCGGTGAGTTTCTTTAAATTCCTGCATCTCACTTATGTGTGGTGATAAATATGAGGATTCATATATGCATGTATGCATGGGTTATAAGGATAGATGGGGGAATGAATGAGTAAATAATTGGTCCAAGGGTTGGAGTTTGATCTCCATGGGTGGTTTCATGAATTGAATTTATATACATGATCATGAAAAGTGTAAATCCAATCTATCCCTATCTTTGAAGGTTCATGAAAGCATAAACATGGGTAACTTGAGGTTACTGGTTTATGGGAATGATTTAAGGATTAGCATAGGTGTTGTTTGATAAGAGGCCTAGAGAACTTGGTTACTGTTAAAGAGTTATACATGCAAAGGTCAATAAAAGGGTTTAGCAAGTGGGCCCAATTTGAATAAAATGACTATAGATAACCAAATAGGGTTTAGACTCGACAAATGAATGTAAAGTTGACTAGGTTTGACCAAGTTGGGTCTAGGGTCAACTAAAGAACATGGAGACATGGGATAAGGATTAATAACCCGAGAGATGGTCTTTAGGGACCCGTTAGTGGGCCTAGGCCCAACAAGAACGATAGGCATGCATGTGTAATTAGAGATATGGGGATTTATTGAAATCTTGACTCTAATAGGGCCTATGTATGCGGATACTCTCGAGGAGTTGTAAGACATTCCAGAGGATACTAGGAAGACTTCTAGTTCCAACAAGAGGTAAGTGCTCTTGCCTAGTTCCCTTATTTATTGGCTAGTTGTTTTCTTGATTTAATGTATGCTATTTGTTAGCATGTCTTTTGTTTGGTACTTGATATTCTTGGATGCAGGTACATACATATTCTTTTGATGTCTTTCCTGGTATGTGTGTGATTGGTGTGCTAGAGGTAGTGTTAACTGATCACGAGGATCCGTTGATCGGCACGTGGCCGTGGAAACACGTGGAGCCCGTGCTTCTTCCAGGATAGGAGTGCGTGGTTTCACTATCTCTTCGTTGATGCTCACCGAGCATACCAACCTATGACCGAGGCGATCTTGTGGAGGTTCGTGGTGCTTGTGTGTGTGCAGGGCAAGTATCGCCGAGGAGTATGCGCACTCATTGAGCATAGCCTCCTATTGTCTCGGCACTTGACCATAGAGACACACGGTGCTTGTGTTGGTGGTGGGTGTGTGTAGGTTAAGTTTGTTCTCTTGCGGGACTCAGTGGAGCTAGGGAGTTCCGATAGGGGAATGTTCAGGGACAGGACCCCTGGCGTTTCTGCCTGCCTTGCCAGAGAGGCAATTCTCTGGTGGTCTTACTGCCGATGGGCATGGTACACCCAATTGCAGCACACACGTGAGGAGAGGTAGTTCTACCGAATTGCGACCGGAGGGTCGAACGACCAAAAGGTCATGCTTATAGCAAATAGCTGGACATACTGGCCGGGGGTGATTCTTGAGTTTTCTTGAAACTCATCACAGGGGCTCAAGGGCTTCTATTACCAGGGGTCGTACCTTTGGATTGTTTCTGGTAGACTCCTAGAGTTGTGTTTCTTGGTGTTGTGACCTTATTATTTGACATATTGCTCATTTATGTCTTGTGACCCCGTAGGGGGTACTTACTGGGCTTTCCTTTTGAAAGCTCATATGCTTGCTTCCCTTCTTTCTTTTTCAGGTCCCGAGGAGTAGGTGACTCGGACTCGGGAGTTGAGCGAGGGATTGGGCTGATTTTGTAGAGGTTCGAGAACCTCAGGTCACACTTGTTCTTGAGGTGGTGTTATTGTAGGACCCTTATAGGGCCTTGACCATGTGTAGGGTATGTAAACCCTTATTGATTTAGATTTTCGTTGTGACTCTGATATTATCTGATTATTAAATTTTGAGGTATTTGTTATCTGCTATGATTCCCTTAGGCCTTGTATCCGAGTGGGGTTCGCCTCTACTTGGGTACGGCCGGTCTGTGCGCGCGCTCGAGGTCCCGGGATCCGGGTCGGGGCGTGACAAAAATCAAGAGAAAGGATTTTAACGTTCCCAAAGAACAACGTAAATGTCTTCACCTGGGGTCCCAAAGACATGCCCGAGGTGGATAGGAGTGTCATAGAACACTGTCTAAATGTGGACCCCTACCCATAAGCTGGTAATCAAGAAAAGAAGGCATTTTGCTCAAGAGAGACAACAAACCATAGACGAGGAGGTCGATAAGATTCTCAGGGACGGCTTCATCAGGGAAGTGCATTACCCAGAGTGTCTAGCTAACGTGTTCTTGGTTAAGAAAGTTACTAGGAAGTGAAGGATGTGTATAGACTTCACCGACTTGAATAAACTCTGCCTTAGAGACAATTTCCCTCTTCACCGACTTTGAAGAGACCTTTAGGATGCTAAAGAAGTATAGGATGCTCCTTAATCCTAACAAATGGGCATTTGGGGTCAAATCAGGAAAATTCCTATGGTTCATGGTAACCCAAAGGGGATTAGAAGCCAACCCTACGAAGATCAAGGCCATCCTAGAAATGAACCCCCGGAAGACAGTCCAGGAGATCCAGAGGTTGAACTTGAGGCTAGCAGTCCACGAAAGCATCTCGAGGTCGGGAGATAAGAGTGTATACTTCTTCATAGGGCTCCTCAAGGACCCGAAAGTCGAATGGACTAAGGATTGCAAGAAAGCCTTCCAGCAGATGAAACAATACCTTAGTTCCACACCTCTCTTAACTAAACCTTGCCCCAGGGATGAATTATACATGTACCTTGCTTCCACTCTGATAGCAGTCACTTCGGTGTTAATCAAGGAATAAAATGGGGTCCAAAGGCCTATTAACTAACCAACAAAGTGTTGAATTGCCCAGAATCCAGGTACCCTGCTATAGAGAGGATAGCGCATGCCATTGTCACATCGGCTTGACGACTCAGACTATATTTCTAGGCCCACAGAGTCATAGTTCTAACCGATTAGCCCCTCAGACATGTTTTACAATGCCCTAAGCTATCTGGCAGAATAATGAAGTTGACCATAGAGTTGAGCGAATTCAAAGTAGCCTACAAACGACAAGGAGCGATTAAAGGTCAAGCGCTCATGGACTTTATTGTAGAATTGACCGTCTGTAACACCCTTCTTTTTATTGAGACAGATGTCACACATGCTGGGTCGGGAGTGCACCTAACCCATAAGCTATGCAATTTAAACCTAAAATCAATGAAGTACTCTAAAGAAAAATCCATATGACATAACATAACCGGTTACACACCAAGAGTCATATTCCAACAAAAGTCATAATAGAGTACAACACTCAGAGTCATGGGCAACTATGACCCCAAATACAGTGGAAGGAAACATAATTAAAGTCTAATACAACCCAACAACATTAAACATAAGAACAGGTACGCCAAACCCATCTAGACTTCGATCCATGCTCGAGACACAAGCTACTATCCCGATCCAAGTCTAGATCCTGTAACAGAAAAACAGTATCGAAAAGGGTTGAGCTATACAAGTTCAGTGAGTAAGGACTACTCCGCCAGGTATTATACATACCTGCCATCTGTACTAAAATACTAGAACATAAGCAATGCAAGTATAAATCACGAAGGTCAACACAGTTATCTTAAATCTTGATAAGAATGCTAATACGATTAGAAATCTGAAGAAAGCACACAAGCAATCTCATATCATATCAAGCATATAGTAAACATGTATATGTGATGGCCTCATATCATACAAGCGTACACCCCTAGTTAAAATGTCTCCGTAAGGACTCCAACTACTATCAGGAACAGAGGCATACATCTACATGATCCTGATGCCCAGGAACAGAGGCATACATCTACATGAACCCGACGCCTAACGACCAGAGGCACATCTACATGTGTACGTCAAGCGAGCATCTCGTATCCGATACGGGCTCTCACAAGAGACAGGAAGGGGGTTTTTATAAAAAGAACGACTTTCGCAAACATTTTTGGTTTTAACAAAAACGATTGAAAACAAATCCCCTTCCTTAGCCCGGTCTCGTCTATTTAAATATCTAGGCTCTATCCTGAGCCACTATTGGGTCCCCCATACATAAATAACTAAGGTGCAGCCTATGATACATGAAATAATCTTTATCTACCCCTTATGGTTTCCTTAATCATATCTCATGCTCTTTAAAGTTTAATCAATTAAACAAGCATGAAAATACTATGCAATTACAACAATAAATCCATCGGCATCCACAAACCGATATAAAACCCATAAGAATACGAGAAACCAAAATCACGATAAATGGAAGAAGAAAGTCTATATTTACGGCGAAGTCCCCTCACCTTAAGTCCTCACAAATTCTCTAGCTCTGGCTGGGTCCTGCTAAAGCTCCCACGGGACCTTTACCCTTTCCTAGAATTCATAATTATAATTATAAGAATACGATAATCATATTTCCTTTACTTAACTCTAACTTAGCTCGATCAAATGTAATACGGTAGTTACTCTTCTTAATAGATAGAGTTATCTTGATCTTTAGCATAATCAGGAAACTACTAGCATGCCCTTTAAAAATAATCAATTGAAGGCCCTATCATGCTCTTTAGAACTAATCACATGCTATACAAATCAAGGAGAATTAAGTGTGTTTAATCGACGAAATTTTGGCAGAGTCTCCTCTACATAGAGGGCTTTAGATCTAATCCAAACATGCCCCCATTATTCATAATTTCCATAACTTACAACTCATGGAAATCCTTGTGCTTAACTATCATTCATTAAACAAGGTTATAACCTAATTACTGAAACCAAATTATAGATCTCCCTCCAATAATTTATAACTTCTGGTTATTAGTTCCTCCCAAAGCTAATTAGTCCCTTCAATCAACAATTTATGTTTGATCTTGGATCACCATGGTTAGGCTTACTAGAGTGAGTAATCATCAGGCGAAATCCCAATTTCAAAACCTAAGCTCTCGGCAAATCAACAGGTGGTCGAGGCTCGTCGGTTGCATAGGGCCTCTTTGATGATCGTTAATATCCCGCCGGAGAGATCGCTACTGTCGAATCTCAACAGACTTCGCCGGATCGGAGGTATGGAGGGAGGAAGGGCGGAAAACAGTAGCGCAGCTTGCTGGCTCTCCACGAAGCTCGTCGGACCTGAGTCGCCAAGGAACAGAAGCAAAATGGCGGGGAAGAAGCGGATCTGCGCAGGCCGCCGGTCCCGTAGATAGAGAGGAATAGGAGGTGCGTTGGTCAGAGCTCTGACGCCACCACGCCTCTTCGCAGACACGCTGAGGGAGGCGGGGAGCCGAGAGGCTAGCGATTCGTGTACTGCCAGCGCTAGTCCGGTAGCTCACTGGTGAGCACATGAGGAGGTCAAGAGAAGGGGAAAAAAGGTCGTGGATCCAATCTGAGAACTTAGAGAGAGAGAGGGTACCTTTACTCTTTATAATAAATTAAAGCTCCTTCCTTTCTTTTTAATTATATTATCTTCCATACTTTGTCACATAACTCTTAATCAATTTGATTTCTATTAACTCTACTGTGGCCATATGTCCACTTGAGCTCGTAAGATTTAATCATTGCCCCGACCGAGTTCCATTATCCTTACCCAATTATTAAAGTAACACATACTTTATATTTTTAAATTAATATTTATACCGGCTGTTGTAGCGTCAGAGTCAGATAGTTGCCCGACCGAGGTCCACATATCTCGGCTTTTATCATTTAGTCTTTTACGGGCCTACTATAGTATCACGAGGTCTGCCCCCCGTCAGACCAGATCCGCGGATACCGGCTTTTGACTCGCCCGGTCTACTTTATCAGAACTTTAACATTTGTCTGATTAATTAATCTTGATTAATTAACATTTATGAAACGTCCCAATTAATTAATCGAGGTTATCTTTACAGTCCACCTCCAACTATTCCAAGTGTAAGCGGCCTGGCCCAATAAGGCCTTCCCTAGGCTCATTAGTTGCAAGGCTGGATTTAAATTTATTATTCCTCGATTTCTCCTTTAATCGCGCTTTACAATAATTAATTTATTTTCCGTGCAAATCAATCTCATTAATTGTAAAAAAAAATTTGATTTATTTACTTAGAAAATTTGGGGCGTTACAGTTCTCCCACTCTTAAGAAATTTCATCCCCGAAATTCCATACATATACATCTAAAGCAGATGAGGGTACTGTTCCCTCATCTGGTCTTCTCTTTCCCAAGTAGCCTCCTCCACTTGGTGATGACTCCATAATACCTTCACTAGAGGTATTGTCTTGTTTCGCAGGGCTTGTTCTCTCCTGTCAAGAATACGTACAGGTCCTTCTACATACGTCAAATCCTGAGCCAACTCTACGGTCAGTCCCGTCAGAACCTGATGTTGATCTCTGAGGCTTTTTCGTAGAACCGATATGTGGAACACATTGTGTATCCTTGACAGTTCCTCTGATATATATAGGTCGAGTCGGTAGGCTATCCGGCCTACTCTGTCCACTATCTCTTAAGGCTCGATATACCGTGGGCTAAGCTTCCCACGTTTGCCAAACCTAAACACTCCTTTCCATGGAGATACCTTCAAGAAAACTTTATCACCCTCTTCAAACTCAAGGTCTCGACGGCGGTTATTAGCATAACCCCATTGCCTGTCTTGGGCCTTCCTCAGCCGCTTTTTGCTGAGCTTCACCTTCTACGCTGTTTGTTGCACCAATTCTGGGTCTAGTATCTTTCGTTCGCCTTCTTCATCCCAACACAGGGGAGTCTTGCATCTTCGGCCGTATAGTGCTTCATACGGTGGCATACCAATACTGCTCTGGTAATTGTTGTTATAGGCAAACTCCAGAAGTCTCGAGTTTTCATCCCAGCTACCTGGAAGTTCCATGATACTAGCCCGAAGCAGGTCTTGGAGTATCTAGATCATCCTTTCGGACTATTCATCGGTCTCTTGATTGAATGCTAAGCTAAGGTCCAGTCTTGTCCCCAGAGCCTTATGTAGACTCTTCAAAAAATGAGAAGTGAATCTCGGGTCCCTAGCAGATATAACTGATACGGGTACTCCATGTACTATCTGGTCCAAGTACAGCCGTGCCAATCGGCCCCGAGAATAAGTCATCTTAATCGGAATGAAGTGAACCGACTTGGTCAATCTATCAATGATCACCCAGATAGCATCCTTGCTTTGACAGGTTCGTGGTAAACCGATCACAAAGTCCATTGCTATCTTCTCCCACTTTCATTCCGGAATCTCCAAGGGTACCAACAACCCTTGTGGCTTCTTGTGTTCCGCCTTGATTTGCTGACAAATCATATACCAACCCACGTACTCAGCAATATCTTTCTTCATTCTCCTCCAAACATAGTTTTCTTTGATATTTCGGTACATCTTGGTGCTCCCTGGATGCATAGTATAAGTTGAGCTATGCACCTCTTCTATGATCTGTAGCTTGAGGGCCGTCTCGTAGTGTGGCACATAGATCGGAACACCTACCATTACTGTTCCATCTAGAGATAGAGAATAGTTACACTTGCCACTCCTTCGGCCCCAGAGTCTTCCATTCTGTAGCTCACCCACTAACTTCATTAACTTTGGGTCCCTTAGGTTAGCTTCTTTGATCTGTGTAATCAGCAGCGGTCGAAGGTGGAAGCTTGCCAGTAGCACCCCCAGCTCATCCACCAAAAGCTGCGCTCCTGTGGATCTCAAATCGTGGAGTTGGGCAAGGTTGGTGGTCCCCAATCACGCCATCGTCTTTCGACTCAGAGAATCGGCCACCACATTCGCCTTCCCAAGGTGATACTTGAATGTGCAATTGTAATCTTTCAATAATTCCATCCACCTCCACTGACGCATGTTGAGCTCCCTCTGGGTCATCAGATACTTCAGGCTTTTATGGTCGGTGAAGATTTTACAGGCTTCACCATAGAGATAGTGTCGCTATATCTTCAATGCAAAGACCACAGCAGCTAACTCCAAATAATGCACTGGATAGTTTACCTGATGGGTTTTGAGTTGTCTGGAAGCATAGGCAATAACTCTGCCTTGTTGCATCAAGACACACCCCAAACCCTGATATGAAGCATCACTATATATATCAAAACCTACTCATATCTTCATTGCAAAGACCACAACAACAAACTCCAAATCATGCACTAGATAGTTTACCTCATGGGTTTTGAGTTGTCTGGAAGCAAAGGCAATAACTCTGCTCTATTGCATCAAGACACACCCAAACCCTGATATGAAGCATCACTACATATATCAAAACCTACTCCAGGTGCAGGTAAAGTAAGAATAGGAGCAAACACTAATATATCCTTTAGCTCCTGGAAGCTCTGTTCGCAATCCTCGTTCCATTCGAACCTTGCCTTCTTTCTCAGGAGCTTCGTCATCGGTAGAGCAATTGCAGAGAAGCCCTCAATAAATCTCCTATAGTAACTGGCTAACCCTATAAAACTCCTAATCTCCTTAACATTGCTAAGAGCTTGCTAGTTCACTATCGCTTCTATCTTCTGGGGGTCTACATAAATTCCTGCCGCTGAGATGACATGCCCCAAGAAGTTGACTTGCTCCAGCCAAAACTCGCATTTACTAAGTTTGGCGTACAACTGCTGCTCCCGTAGATTTTGTAGCACTATTCTCAAATGGTTGATGTGCTCCTCCACGTTCCGTGAGTACACCAGAATGTCGTCAATGAAGACTACAAAAAACTTGTCCAAGTAGGGTGCGAATACCCTGTTTATCATTTCTATGAACACAGTTGGTCCATTCGTCAACCCGAACGGCATTACTAAAAACTCGTAATGTCCATATCGAGTTCGGAACGCCGTCTTTGGCACATCCTCCTCCCGTACCCATAGTTGATGATAGCCCGACTTCAAATCAATCTAGGAGAACACACATGCTCCCTTTAGTTGGTCGAACAGATCATCAATGCGTGGTAGCAGGTACTGGTTCTGGATAGTCACATCATTCAACTGTCTATAATCTACACACATCCGTATGGAGCCGTCCTTCTTCTTTACGAATAGCACAGGCGCACCCCAAGGGGAGACACTAGGTCTAATAAACCCTTTCTCCAGTAACTCATCTATCTTGGCCTTCAATTCTTGTAACTCCACTAGAGCCATCCTGTAGGGCGCCTTGGAAATCGGAGTTGTTCCTGGAACCAACTCGATCGAAAACTCCACGCCTCGGTGCGGTGGTAATCCGGGTAAGTCTTGAAATACATCAGGATACTCGCACACCACAGCTATATCCTGGACCTCTGTCTTCGAAGCTTCCACTTCCACCACATTTGCCAAACAGGCTTCCTCCTTCTCGGGTCATCTCTGATAGAAGAGTATCTCCGCCTCTCCTGGACGCTGGAAACGCACCATCTTCCAATAGTAGTCAACTTGGGCATGGTGGAAAGATAACCAATCCATCCCTAGGATCGCATCAAAGTCTAGGATCCTCATCGGGATTAGATTAATTATCAGCTCCTGGTCACCTATCTTTACATCACATCCCTCATAGACTAACTTAACAATCATAGAACTACCTATGGGGGATGCTACACTCATTGATTCTGCTAGTCTAGTTGCATGCACATTCTCAGGTACAAAAAAAAGTTGTAACAATGTACGAATGTGTAGAACCAGGATCAATCAATACGCAGGCATCGGTATTAAAGATTTGCACCATACCTGCTATCATGTCAGGGGTGTTCACTGATTGCTGCTGTGTTATCGCAAATGCCTGGGCCTGCAGCTGAAATGGGGCCCCATGGCCTCCTCCACGAGACCATCCACCAGTTGACCCTCTTCGGTTGCCTCCAGCACCACCCATGATAGAAAATCCCTGCATCTGATGTGCAGTATGGTCTCCAGCAGTAGCCTGTGGAGTAACTCCACTCCCCTGGGTCTGTAGCGAGCACTCCTTCTTGAAATGCCCTAGTTGTTTGCAGTAGAAGCATACATTAGCACTGCAGGTCCCATAATGATATTTACTGGACACTGCGGTTTCCTTTTCTGGTTCCAACTTGACGAGGAACCACCACTACTACTGTTGTTACTCTTCTTACTAGGCCTTTTGTCTCCACCTCCTTGGGAGCTTGGGCTACTTCTTTTGTTCCAACTTTCAAGTCTCTTTTTTTGCTTGTTTAAACCCCACTCCACTCGGAGTGCAGACTCGACCACTCCTCAAAAATCTTCAAAACCAGAAGCCATAACCAGGATCTTGATCTCATTCCGAAGCCCATCTTCAAACTTCCTGGATCGGTTATAGGGGTCTTCCAACATCTCTAGTGCCTAACAACTCAGGGTAGTGAACTTGGCCTGATACTCGTCCACAGTTGAATTCCTTTGAGTCAGATAAATGAACTCTGCTATTTTGGGGTCACAGTGTGCTCGGGGTGAGTACTCCCTCTTGAATTCCAGCCAGGTCCAAACACCCGACCTGGGAAGGCACATCCGAGCCGACTCCCACCACAACAAAGCTTCTTATCCTAACAACAGTTGTACTGTTATGACCTTTTCATCCTCTGGGATCCTCATCGCCTCGAATACCATCCCTAGCTGTCAAATCCAAGCCTCTGCTTCAGTTGGATCCTGTGTTCCAAGAAAGTAATTAAGCCCCATCTGTAGGGCTCGAGTTACATAGTCCTGACCCCTGGGTTGCTGTTGTTGTTGGTATTGTTGTTGTTGTTGCTGGTACTGTTGCTATTGTTGTTAAAAGTTTGGGAACTTAACAAATGTCTAGGCCATCTACTCGAAAAATTGTTGCATCCCTAAAAACTGTTGTACACCCAGGTTGTATCCCAAGGCAAGATGCGCATGCGATGCATGGCCATACTCCTCAGGTTCAGGGGCATCCACGTGAGGCTCCTCATGGGGCTCCTCACGTGGCACCCTAGGTGGTCTCCCACGTTGTAACAACCCGGGTTTTCATAGCACATATAAGTGACTTTTTATTAAACTGATTGTTCAGTTACACATACCCCAGGATTTTTTTTTAGTTTAGATGTTCAGAGATTAGGTACATTCGTTCATCAATTTTATAGTTCACATCTACTCAGAGCCAGCTATACACTTAACCGTCGCGTCCATCTCCAGATCCGTACCACTCGGTCGGCTACCCTGATCTGTTCCTGTACACTGAAATGGTGGGAGTTGTGAGCTAAAACTAGCCCAGTGAGAGACTAACATTGCACCAGGGTTAAATATAAAAATAGCTTGCATAACATATGTAGCATAACAAAATCCATGCTAAACATACGTGCATAATCTTAACATATCATGCCATAAACTCTTGTAAAACACATAGATATCAACTGTATCTAGTCCGTATGCACCAAATCTCAACAGCACTATCCGTGCTCACATCTCAAGATCACATACTTATTCACATAACATTATCAGCCTTCCTGGCTGCATACATTCTGAACAAAATGGTCACCCAGACCTAAGCCCAAAATAGGCATGTCTCAACCGGTGCACACATGACGTAGACACATATTGACATACTAAAACATGCAAAGTTGCTCTATTATGAGCAAATATACTTTCATATTAAAAAATATACTTTTCAAAAACCATCGATAAAAACATCCGGCAATCAACTGGAGTTCATCTGCCGTCAACTCACCTGGTACTCCCTCTTACTTTGGTGGAACCTTCAAAAATGATGTATTTGTGATTCCCGATTACTGTAGGTGCTACAGCTAAACGGGCAGAGTTTCTTCTAAATTAATTACTGAAAAACATCATAAAAAGTAAAAAAAAACTACTTTCTCTCTCTTCTCTCTCTCCTTCTTCTTCTTTCTCTCTCTCCTTCTCTTTCTCTCTTTTTCTTCTTCTTTCTCTTCTTTTTCTCTTTCTCTTCTTCTTTTCCCCTTTTTCTTCTCTTTCCCTCGCTTCCTTTTCTTCTTCTTTTTTGTTTGCCTGCCATTTCTCTCTCCCTCTCTCTCTTCTCTCTCTTCCTTTCTTTTTCTCTCCCCTCCTTCTATCTCTATTTCTCTCACTCTCCCTTTCTCCCTCTCCTTATTCTTCTCCTCTCTCTATTTCTCTCCCCCTCTCTTTCTCTCTATCTTTCTCCATTCCTTCTCTCTCTTTCTATCTTGTGAAATGGCTGGCTAGCCATATATAAAGAGAAAAATATTTTTTTTTCATTTTTTTTTAATATGAAAGTTCCACGAAGCAGCTGTGTTGATATTTTTTTTGTTTTAATTTTATTTTTTTTTTAAAAAAAACAATCTGATAAACTTAGAGAAATAGTAGGTGAGATTTTTCTGTAACTTTTTCAATATAACCCCAAACTTTTCTCATTTTATTTCTTATCATTACATAAATATATTTATAATTTTTTACCTCTAATCCAGCATTAATTATTATTTTGCTTTATTACAAAACAATCTAGGTATTACATTACATTAACTAAAAAATCTGGGTATTACACACGTCCTCTTTTTGGCGGCATTCTGCAATATCCAACAAGTGTCAGTTAACGACATAATTACACTTAACAAACTAACCAGCTAATTCCTTATGTCAACTGACTCTGACTCTCACCCAAAGGCTCTGACTACCTCTATAACTCTAAGGTCAAGGAATGACTCGCTCTGATACCACTAAATGTAACACCCATCTTTTTACTGAAAGAGATGTCATACCAGCTAGGTCGGGAATGCACCCAACCCATAAGCTGTGCAATTTAAACCTGAAATCAATGAATTACTCCAAAGAAAAATCCATACGACATAACATAACCGTTTACACACCGGGAGTCATATTCAAACAAAAGTCATAATAGAGTACAACACTCAAAGTCATGGGTAACTACGACCACAAATACAGTGGAAGGAAACATAATTAAAATCTAATACAACCCAACAACATTAAACATAAGAACAGACACGAGCTACTATCCCAATCCAAGTCTAGATCCTGTAACAGAAAAACAGTATCGAAAAAGGCTGAGCTATACAAGCTCAGTGAGTAAGGACTACTCCGCCAGGTATTATACATACCTGCCATCTGTACTAAAATACTAGAACATAAGCAATGCAAGTATAAATCACGAAGGTCAGCACAGTTATCTTAAATCTTGATAAGAATGCTAATACGATCAGAAATCCGAAGAAAGCACACAAGCAATCTCATATCATATCAAACATATAGTAAACATGTATATGCGATGGCCTCATATCATACAAGCGTACATCCCAAGTTAAAATGTCTCCGTAAGGACTCCAACTACTATCAGGAACAGAGGCATACATCTACATGATCCTGATGCCCGGGAACAGAGGCATACATCTACATGAACCCGGCGCCTAACGACCAGAGGCATACATCTACATGTGTACGTCAAGCGAGCATCTCGTATCCGATACGGGCTCTCACAAGAGACAGGAAGGGGGTTTTTATAAACAGAACGACTTTCGCAAACATTTTTGGTTTTAACAAAAACATTTGAAAACAAATCCCCTTCCTTAGCCCGATCTCGTCTATTTAAATATCTAGGCTCTATCCTGAGCCATTGCTGGGTCCCCCATACATAAGTAACTAAGGTGCAGCCTATGATACATGAAATAATCTTTATCTACCCCTTAGGGTTTCCTTAATCATATCTCATGCTATTTAAAGTTTAATCAATTAAACAAGCATGAAAATACTATGCAATTATAACGATAAATCCATCGGCATCCACAAACCGATATAAAACCCATAAGAATACGAGAAACCAAAATCACGATAAATGCAAGAATAAAGTCTATATTTACGGCGAAGTCCCCTCATCTTAAGTCCTCACAAATTCTCTAGCTCTGGCTAGGTCCTACTGAAGCTCCCGCGGGACCTTTACCCTTTCCTAGAATTCATAATTATAATTATAAGAATACGATAATCATATTTCCTTTACTTAACTCTAACTTAGCTCGATCAAATGTAATACGGTAGTTACTCTTCTTAATAGATAGTGTTATCTCGATCTTTAGCATCATCAGGAAACTACTAGCATGCCCTTTAAAAATAATCAGTTGAAGGCCCTATCATGCTCTTTAGAACTAATCACATGCTATACAAATCAAGGAGAATTAAGTGTGTTTAATCGATAAAATTTTGGCAGAGTCTCCTCTACTTAGAGGGCTTTAGATCTAATCCAAACATGCCCCCATTATTCATAATTTCCATAACTTACAACTCATGGAAGTCCTTGTGCTTAACTATCATTCATTAAACAAGGTTATAACCTAATTACTGAAACCAAATTACAGATCTCCCTCCAATAATTTATAACTTATGGTTATTAGTTCCTCCCAAAGCTAATTAGTCCCTTCAATCAACAATTCATGTTTGATCTTGGATCACCATGGTTAGGCTCACCAGAGTGAGTAATCGTCGGGCGAAATCCCAATTTCAAAACCCAAGCCCTCGGCAAATTAGCAGGTGGTCGAGGCTCGTCGGTTGCATAGGGCCTCTTTGATGATCATTAAAGTCCCCTGCGGTGTCGGAGAGATCGCTACTGCCGGATCTCAATAGACTTCGTCGGATCGGAGGAATGAAGGGAGGAAGGGCGGACAACAGTGGCGCAGCTTGCTGGCTCTCCCGAAGCTCGTCGGACCTGAGTCGCCAAGGAACAGAAGCATAACAACGGGGAAGAAATGGCTCTGCGCAGGCCGCCGGTCCCATAGACAGAGTGGAATAGGAGGTGCGTCGGCCAGAGCTCTGACGCCAGTCACGCCCTTCGTGCACGCGAGGGAGGCGTGGGAGCTAAGAGGCGCGTGATTCTGGGCGGCTGTCAGGCGCCAGTTCGGTAGCTCACCGGTGAGAATATGAGAGAGGTCAAGAAAAGGGGAGAAAAGGTCGTGGATCTATCTGAGAACTCAGAGAGAGAGAGAGGGTACCTTTACTCTTTATAATAAATTAAAGCTCCTTCCTTTCTTTTTAATTATATTATCTTCCATACTTTGCAACATGACTCTTAATCAATTTGATTTCTATCAACTCTACTGTGGCCATATGTCCACTTGAGCTCGTGAGATTTAATCATTGCCCTAACCGAGATCCATTATCCTCGCCCAATTATTAAAGTAACACATACTTTATATTTTTAAATTAATATTTATACTGGCTGTTGTAGCGTCAGAGTCAGATGGTTGCCCGACCGAGATCCACATATCTCGGCTTTTATCATTTAGTCTTTGACGGGCCTACTATAGTATCACGAGGTCTTCCCCCCGTCAGACCAGATCCGCGGATACCGATTTTGACTCGCCCGATCTACTTTATCGGAACTCTAACATTTTTCTGATTCTCCTACTTAATTAACATTTATGAAACCTCCAATTAATTAATCGAGGTTATCTTTACAGTCCACCTCCAACTATTCCAAGTGTAAGCGGCCTGGCCCAATAAGGCCTTCCCTAGGCCCATTAGTTGCGATGTTGGATTTAAATTTATTATTCCTCGATTTCTCCTTTAATCGGGCTTTACAATAATTAATTTATTTTTCATACTAATTAATCTTATTAATTGTCGAAAATTTTCTGATTTATTTACTTAGAAAAATTCAGGGCGTTACACCGTCCCGGACGACGGACCTCCGAGTAGCCACGGAGGAGAGCAAACTCCAAGTGCCCAGCCTAACTCCTGGGTCTTATGCGTTGATGGCTCGGCGATAGGAAGCGGTTCGGGGACTGGTCTAGTCAT
This sequence comes from Dioscorea zingiberensis, assembly GCA_026586065.1. Classification (NCBI taxonomy): domain Eukaryota; kingdom Viridiplantae; phylum Streptophyta; class Magnoliopsida; order Dioscoreales; family Dioscoreaceae; genus Dioscorea; species Dioscorea zingiberensis. Next base: position 39,540,432 of record CM048824.1, read on the forward strand.
TAAATCCTTGGAAGGTTAGAAGACCTCGACAACCCTAGAATTTGGTTTTAAAGCTACCAAGAATGAAGCAGAGTATGAAGCGTTGATAGCCGAGATTAGGCTGGCCCTAGAAGTAGGGGCTTGGAGGCTGAGCACCCACACTAATTCACAACTTGTGGCCAGACATTTGAGTGGAGAATTTGAAGCACGGGATGAGAGTATAACCAAATACTTGGCACTGGTAAAAGACTTGGCTACTCGGTTTGAATATTTCTAGGTGGTCAAAGTCCCGCGAAAGAGTAATGAAGAAGTTGATTCTCTTTCTAAGCTAGCGTCATCCCCGTGGTGGGATCTTGAACAACCCATAAAGGCCCAATACCTCTAAGCGTAGAATGTCAGTAAGGCACCTGCTATGGAGGTGTAGAGAGTCACGCAAGAACCGAGTTGGCTCGATCCCATTCCCAGCTATCTAAAAGAAGGGACACTCCTGACCAATAGTAGGGAAGCCAAGAAGGTAGTCAGGAGAACCACTCGGTTTATCATCATAAATGGTGAGCTCTACAAAAGGTCGTATATGATGTCGTACCTGAGGTGTCTTATCCCCATTGAAGCCGATCATGTGTTACGAGAGATATATGGGGGAGTGTGTGGTGAGCACCTTGGAGGAAGGTCCCTAGCTTATAAGGTCATCCAACAGGGGTACTGTTGGCTAACCATGACTAGAGATGCCCTGGATGCAGTTCAAAGGTGTCAGGCATGTTAGTTGCATACCCAAGTTCAGAAGCAACCCACCGCACCTCTCACGTCTATTACAAGTCCGAGACCGTTTGCTATGTGGGGAATCAATATTCTTAGACCTTTACCTATGGCGATCCTCAACTGAAGTTCCTAATCTTGGCCATAGATTATTTCACCAAGTTGGTAGAAGCCGAGCACCTTACCAAGATAACTAAACAGGCCTGCTAGAATTTCATTTGGAAATCTACAATATGTCAATTCAGGATGTCAGTCACCTTCATCTAGGACAATGGACAACAGCTCGACAACCAGAAGTATCGAGATTTTTACACAAGACTAGGTATTGAGCCGTGGCTAACGTCGGTAACCCACCCTCAAGTGAACAAGCAAGTCGAAGTGACGAACCAAACCATCCTAAAGGACCTGAAAGGCATGGTTCACCAAGCCAAATCAAACTAGGTCGATAAGCTGCCTAGCGTGTTGTGGGCATATCGGACGACCAGACAGATGATGACGAGGGAGACTCCCTTCAATCTGGTATTTGGAGCAGAGGTTGTTCTTCTGGTAGAGATAGAGGCGTCGACACATAGGATATTGACGTTTGATCCAGAGGTCAATAATCAAAGCCTACACGCAGAACTATACCTCCTTGAAGAAAAATAAAAACATGCTTCTCTATGAACGACAACATATCAACAAAGAGCGGGCCGCTTCTACAACTCAAAGGTGCAAGAAGTGACCCTCCAACCCGATGGCCTCATCCCGTGGAAGAACATTATCCAGGGAAATCAAGGTCGGACTGAAAAACTCATTCCCAAATGGGAAGGCCCCTATGTCGACACCTAGGTCGTCCGACCTGGCATATACAGGCTCATAGAGCTAGAGGGCAGGCCGCTCAAGAGGCATTTTTATTCTGAACATCTTAGAAAGTATTATCATTAATAATACTAAATTACTCCCTTATCCGACCTTTGATTTCTGTGTATTTGCATGAGTTTGTAAATGTGAACTCAGGAGCCCATTACTTTCTAGGGGGGAATCAAAAGAACTCAGAGTTGATCCATTAGTAAGCGGAAATTCCCTTCAACAAGCAAGCTCGACTCAATTCCTGCCTGTTTGCCTCGAATCCTTCTCAGACTTCTGGAGAAGATTGCCCCTATCATGAAGGGAAGACCACAAAGTCCCATCATCCTCAGATCCTTCTCGGTCTTGGGAAAAGATCATCCCCCAATCATGAGGGGAAGACAACAAAATCCTGTCGGCCTTGAATCCTTCTCGAACTTGGGGAAAGGATCGCCCCCCTTATCATGAGGGGAAGACTACAAAGTCCCGTCATCCTCGGATAATACTTGGTCTTGGGGAAAAATCATCCCCCTATTGGAAGGGAAGACCACAAAGTCCCGCTGTTCTCGGATCCTTCTTGGACTTGGGAAAAGATCGGCCCCTATCATGACGAGAAGACCACAAGGTCCCGTTGACCTCATATCCTACTCAGTCTTGGAAAAAAGATCTTCCCCTTATCATGAGGGGAAGACCATAAAGCCCCGTCGACCTTGAAGCCCGCTCGACCAGTAAAGACAGAACACGCCCTTCGCCGTAAGGAGGAAACTACGAAATCTCACCAGGAGCAAACCTTACCAAGAAACACTCTCTCTCTCTCTCTCTCGGCCACTAAGAGGGAACATGAAAACCTTGTCACCCCTAGCCTAAACCCGAGGAAGTGTCACGAATGGAGACGAAGGGCCCCATATACCCAAAGGAAAAGAAAGTCTCAAGTCAGGTCCAAATACACAAATGTCGTATGCGCCCGACCTCATTAAAAAACTTTGGAGAAGACCTCGGTGGATAGCATCTTAGCGAGGTTCATTACCTCAAAGCTTTGCAATGATGACCGGGAGGTGAAGTCCGGGAATGAACTTCCCAAGGTGGTGATAGATGATTGGAGAACCGTTAGGCGACAAGGCTTAGGACGAGGAAATTTGACAACAGAAAAGAAGAAGAAAGGAAGGAAATGTGTAGAGGGTGATGGAAACAAGACAACGCCATGAAATAAAGCAAGTTATATTTAAAAAGTTAGTATAGTCCAAGAAGAAATTACATGGCGCCACACTCTATAACTGTCACGCCCCGACCCGGATTCCAAGCCTCGAGCATGTGAGGAGACCGGCCGTACCTAAGTAGAGGCGTAACCCACTCAGATACAAGGCCTAAAGAAATCACAGCAGATAATAAATAATGACAAAATAACTTTTAAAAAAAATAAACAGTAGTCAGTGTCACAACGGAAATCAAAATCAGGGTTCATGTACCCTACAATAGTCTAGGCCCTACAAGGGTCCTATGAATCATGTCTCACACAAAAAGAAAATAAATGAAGTCCTCGGACCTCTGCAACCTAGCTCCAATCCCTCGTACGACTCTTGAGACCGAGTCACCTACTCCTTAGGATCTAAAAAAGAGAGAAAACAAGTGGGTGAGCTTTGGAATAGAAAGCCCAATAAGTACCCTGTAGGTATCACAAAGAATATGATGTGATAACAAGCATATCAAACCATCAAGGTCAAACAAACAAGTGGGGAAGACGCCTCATACCATCCAACTCTTGGGATCTCGAACTTACCACAATAATCTAACCAAAGGTAGGGACCCCTAACACAACCTCAGCCCTCAGGGTATGGAAAGAAAATCGGCAAGTGTCCCCCGGTCAGTATCATCAGCCTCGGTTGGAACGACCCACCAGTTGTGAGTCGATAGCGCCACCTCTCGTGCATGTCGACATAGTCAGCGTATCAATCCCACTGACGGGCCAAACAACCAGAGTTTCACTGCCCCTCTAGCATGGGATACCAAAACGCCAGGGTGTCCTCATCCCCGCACGTCCTGCAAACGGAGCCCCCACACTTCACTCATCCAGCGAAAAACTAACCAACAACTAGGGATGCCAACATCCCGAAAATAACCATACATGCTCAACAAGAATCCAACCAAACAAGAAAACATATATATACATGTATGTGATCAACGAGGCAACAAGTTAACAAATCAAGAAACATGATAGCAAACAATATCATGAACATGTATAATAGTAAAGCCAAAGAACACTCCATAGAGTGTGTGCTAGGCAAGTGTACTAACTTCTATCAAAAGCCTGCTCGATTGACTCGTGTCACTCTTGACATGGATCGGCGCTCTACGTCCAAATCTGGTAACGATAACCATAACTTAGTGCTATTATCATTAGCAAAGTGGTTCATTATTATCATTAGTGTTAATGCAGAATTTTGAAAATTCTGCGCAGTCATAATGAACTACTCATAACTTGTAATTCGGGAACCCGATCTGGATGATCTAAGATTCGTTAGAAAGGGCTTTCCCTCATCTTTCTAACGGTGTGCTGCACATCCCAATCGGGGAACTACAGACAACCCAGATGTTCTTTGAAAAAGATAGCCAACCTTCAGGCCATTAACTATTTCTAACCCGACCCACTTAACTCATCATCCAACTTGACTAAACTTTTTTAGTCTTGTTTGTTCCAAAACTAAACATGCCTGGGCCTTAGGTTTTCAGCAACTTAGTTTAAAACCATTCATTACTATTAGGTTAACAATCCAACACTACCTCAGGCCTACTATCAATAATTCCAACTCTCAAATGCATATGAATCTAATTAATGGTTTCTATACATATCATCCTTCAACATGCATCAGTCTTCCTAAGTAAACACTAGGGCCATGAATACTCCTATTATCTGTAGAGTCAACCTATGATTTCATCTTCCCTTATATAGTTTGTGGATTCCCTTTTCTCTTCAACAACTATATATGGCCAAGCATATTAAAAAAACCATGCATTTTCATTCTTTCTCAACACAAGTGGTGCCATCTAATCTCCAACACCTAACAGAGACATCCAAACACCCATTCCTAAACCTCTACAGCCTCTTCAACCATACTCATTGTAACATATATTCTACAAACTCAAGGTCATACTACATAGGTGTGGTCACCGACCATAAGCACTCATTTAAGAATTCACAACTTCTTCTTCACTGCCAAATCTTAGAGAAGACTCATGCATGCATTCAAGTTCTAATCCTCTGGATTAATATAACCCTAACACTAAGCATGCCTTCTGAACATCCACAGACCTTTGCCTATAGCCTTTACTGGAAACTAGATCCGCATAATATTACTCTATTCCTCTAACTTGAACCCTCAAGCCCATGGTCTTACCTTACAACCCATCACCATACCACTAACTAACAGACACCAGAGTACTTAACCATATGCAAACCTCACCACCCACGTAGTTATCCTCAGGGAAAAGAAAAACATGTCCACAATGCTCATGTAGTACTAGTTAGCATTACCACCAACCATGGCGTACTTAAACCCATGCACTAAGTTCATCATTTTTTTTTTTTTTGAATGAGGATTATTGGAAACAACACTTAACTACTAAAGTTTCTCAAAGGTTGAAAACATTTACCCTGCTTCACCAGCGTCTAGTGTCCTCAGGGCGGCGTTCCGACGACCGATACCCAGCCCGATCTCCCCTCCGTTAGCCTATTTAAAGGTTCAATATTAACAGCCCTCGACCGTAAGGTTTAAGAGTGCAACCGTGGCTTACCTAGTTCCGTCACCGTACTCGACACGGCGCTGCAATGGCGCACGAGGGCCTGAGCTTGCAGGGGAGCCTCTGTCAGCCTTCGAGACGCTCCAGATGGTGTAGGTCTATCTGATGCCTCCACTCTCCCTGCCTCCCCCAGCAATGACGGTGCTCAGTCCAGGGAATAACGCTCTTTTAAGGAGGTTTGGCGGACAGATATGGACGACGTGCGGATCCCCGAAAGCGGCCTCCGTTGCGGTAACTATTACGAGTGTCGTCACTGGAGGATCGAGGCGTTGACGACGTGCTGGCGAGGGAACAACGAACTGTCTAGTGTCTAGTACTCGTGCCAGATGAACGGTGGCTCCTCGCTCTGCGTGGATGCATGATATACTCGTCTCCGCACATCAAGCGTTTTATTCAACTTCAATTTCCACCATTAGATGGGGTTTTAAATTTCACCATTGATCATGGCCGTTCATTTTAAATAAGATGGGGTCACCAGCTACTGACTACGTGCATGGTTCACATGCACGTGCTCTACTTTAACATGATATTCCAACTCCTCAAGCAATCATATCAACACTTCCTATTATGTTTATATTATTATTATGATTTTGCTCCTTTTAATCCCCAGCCACGTATTTTGAAAAAGCTTTCAATCAGTATTAATGGCAGCCATGTACTTCCTTTTCCTTATATATATATATATATATATATATATATATATATATATATAATTTTTATTTTTAAATAAAAAACCCTCATACTACTTCCAACAAATTCAATTTTGAGGAGTTTCATTAATTACCTAAAATAATTAGGAAGATTAACCATATAAAATCCTTGAATTTTACAATAACTTTGAGGAATGCCCGAGGAAAAGGGTACAATAAAAAAAGGCGACGCCGGGGGATAATAGGTAGCCCATCTTACCCCGCTGGATGGTCTTCCAAACCAGCTGAGGCAACCTCATTATTCTGCAGTCAAGCGGAAGCCACTCTGGACCTTGCTTTGGCATCGCCAACACTTGGAGGAGTGGGCAAATAGGCTAAATTAAAGCCTCTTCATACTCCAAAGTTCTAAAGTCAAGCTCGGGGTGGTTGCGAGCGACTTCCTCAAGAATACCATAGTCATCCTTCACGCCTGAAAAGACCTCTTGATAGAGTAAGTCGTCAAACTCTTTGGAGGACCAGAAGGCGATAACAGCCTGTCTTTGATCTCTTTCTACCTCGAAGCGAAGTCCTCAAAATCCCCAAAATCGACCACCGCCACACAAACGTCCGCGTCGAACTACGGAGACAAACGATAATCAACTACGACCTGGCAGAGGTTAGCTTTGTGCTCACAGAATTAAGGTACCTCTGTAAGACAACATCACAAGCAGTGAAAACAGCCAAATCCCTATTAGTCGACCTCCTTCGTGCTACGATGGGTCATTTGGAGAGCGGCATAAAGACTCTCCCCTTCAAGACGCGATTCGTAGAGCTTATATTGCAAGTCCTGCACCAAGCTCTCTAGGTCTAGAATCTTCCCCCAAAGGCTATCCTTTGTTGCCTCTAGCAAAGATAATCGGCTCAGAATCGCAACCACTCCTTGGAGTTTGGAGGTTGTTCAAGTTGTCAAACGGGCAGTACTGGCCTGGGCATAGAAAGCTCCGGACCGTGCTTGGCATGGCCTGTTACTGTAGCAAGAGGGCTATACCAAAGTACGTCCTGGATGCGGGCTGGTATGGCACAGCCCGCAACCCATGCCTTAGAGGCTAGCACATGTTTTTTTTTTTTTAACTCTATCTTTCCTCTCTGTCTTTAACTCACTGTTGTGATTTTTTTTGAATTCTCTCTTTGACTCTCTGTCTCACTGACTCTCTCTTCTCTAACACCCTCTCTCTCACACTAACTCTCACTTCTCTCTCACTCGCGTCTCTCCTCTCTTCTCTCTCTCGTCTCTCTCTCATCTCTTTTAACCTCAAGTCTCAACCCTTCTCTCTCCCTCTCAAAACCGAAGAAGCTGAAGCCCTCATCTTTTATTTCAGTGGATCTGTGGACAAGAGGAGTAGATTAGGGATAGATTGGGGTATTTGTTTTTTCTATTTTTTGTTATTATTTTTATTTTTTTCTTAATTTTTAAATTTTTTTATGAATCTATTATATATATTTTTTTATTTTTTTAAAAATAAAATGTGTCGGTCGTGCCCCATGCTTGGCAGAGGTCCCGGCACTATGTGTGTCGTGCCGGCATCATACGACTACAGTCATAACATGGTTGCAGACGGGCCGTGTCGGTATAGGCACGTACAATGCCCGAGGCACGGTGGGCTGTGCTGGCCCGTTTGGTGTCTCTAGATGGAGTAAGACCTGAGAGGATGTCGAATTGCATGATCAATATCCGAGCAAACGATCAGAGAAAAATTGTAGAAAAGAAAGAAGGCGAGGGAGCACACTTACCTTAACAACAACCAATGTCTTTGTCAACCAAACTCGTCATCCCGACGTGATAGTCGTCTAGGACGAGCGACAAAAGAGCTGCGACCGCGGCAGAAGAATCATTGAGGGACGACCTCATCTCTAAAATACCCTCTTCTAAAGAAGGGGTGCTACCTGTTCCTGCGAGAGGGATATCGACCGGTTACGAACCTTCGAGAAGGAGCGGTTTAGGCGCTGCCAAGACCGGGGATGGGGAAGAGGGGCAAGTGAACCAGCTGCGGGACTTAGATGATGCAGGAAACAAAGATTTATCCCTGATTCGACCACCCTCCATAGCCGGGGCAGTGGGTCCTTGGGAGTTGGAAGGGACTTGGCCGCAGAAGACTCCCCTCGAGGACCCGCCTCGACAGTAGAGGAAACGACTTGACGCCATTTCCTCGATCTTGTATCAGGCTCCGACGACCTTGTCGCTCCCTCAGGCCATGAGGAGGTCGCAGCGATGACCCTCAGGTCTTGAAGCAGTCGGTTACGACGATCCATTTGACCTTCTGCACATAGATAAAGCAAACAATTAAGTGAAATAGAGCCATCCTTAGAATGCATATCTGGGTAAGAAAATGTCCTACTTGTAGAAGCTGGGAACTCTACACTAACAGACCCTAGCACAACGGGGATGGAGATGCGGGCTTTGCTCCGAAGGAATGCTAGTTGGTCTTGTTCTTGGACGGACACCATAAGCTTGGTCTTTATCCTAAGTAGGCTCCCCTCGGGAAGTGGGAATCGACCATCCCTTCTTGCAGGAGATAAAGATGAATTGGGGTTTCTAGTCATGAATGAAAGAAGGCATGTCGAACAAATAAGATCAACCACTACGAGCGGCAAAGACGTACCAACCTTTGCCATGTCTTCTCAAATAGAATAGTAGGTGGAACCATTTAACCAAAGGCTCTATGTTGAAGTGACGAAAGGAATCAAGGAAACCGTAAAAAAGTCTCCAAGAATTGGGGACAAGCTGAGAGGGGTAGAGAGAGAAGAATCAAATGATCTCTTCAAGAACTTCGTCAACAGGGAGACTGAAACTGGCCTTAAAAGATTCTACGTAAATGGCGATCTCCTTGGGTCCAGACAAGTTAGCTTGCTCCCCAGTAGTGGACTTGGACTGTTGCTTTGAGGGAGTTGTTTCCAGAAGTTTAGAGATGGTTAATAGTTACCTTGTCCCTTCATTGTATATTTATCGGCATATTTTCTTGTCCTTATAAAGTCTGGACAACTTTTAAAATCTTTCAACTTACGGACCATGAAAATGTAACCAAAAATATTGAACATTCATAAGATGTGCAATTGATCAAAGGGAATAGAGAGGAAACTTCAATCTTCAAAGAAAATAATAATGCAATATTTTAAAGGGGAAATTGGTTATATACCCCTCAAAAGTTTCATAATTGCATATTTACCCCGAAAAAATCATAATTGCTTGTATACCCCTGAAAAACAGGTTGAATTGCGAATATACCCCTACTATTAGGATCCGTTGACAGAAGTTAACCAAGTAATCTTAACTATGGTTACAACTTAGGTTAAGGGTTGGAAAATGTCCAAAATACCCCTCTTTATATATTTTTTAACTATTTTAAAATTTAGATTTTTAAAGGGGTATTTTTAAATTTATAGTCAAAACAAATTTTTTAGAGGTATATATGTAAAGGGTATGATGGTCATTTTGCATGTTTACCGTTTGTTAACTTGACGGTTTTTCATTTGATTTTAACCCCAAGGTTATATACGCAATTATACCTATTATTCAGGGGTATGTATGCAATTATGTTTTATTCAGGGGTAAATACGCAATTTTAAAATTATTCAGGGGTACACCTGCAAAAAGCCCTATTTTAAAAGAAGTTTAAGGAGTTGGTTTGGTATCAGATGTGTTTTAAGGAATTGATTTGTTTGGCAGACAAAGAATGGCTTCTTTTGGCTTGCTAGGAAACTAAACTAAGATTGAGATACTGATTAAGTTGGAATTGTTATACTTTGTTCCCTTTAAGAGATTGTTTATAGAAAGGAAAATTTTAACAAAATTGTCAAAGAACATATGAGAATCCTCAAGCTGTTGAGCTATTGAAGACCAAGTTTGGTTTTGATGATGCTTTCAATTACAAGGAGGAGAAAAGCTTGAGAGCAACATTGAAGAGGTTAGTCACTCATAATGCTTTCAATTATAGCCATCTGAAGTGCATTTGAGACTAGCAAGATCTTAAAAATAAGATTTTTACATGCTACCAACTACCTCTTGGCCTATTGGTATCGGGTCCCTTGCATAGGGTGTTGTTGGTTGGGAGAGATTCCTGGTTTGACACCCCGCGACCGTAAAGTGAGGGCACGTGCGTTCGAGACGTTGTCCACCCCTGACTGGGAGATACTTGTCGTCTTTATCAAAAAAAAAAATACATGCTAAATATAGAAAAACTTGCAGATAAAATTTGTTGTAGTTTCTTTACAACTGTTGATGCCTTTTGAGCCAAGTCCTTGTTGTGAGGGCCAATTTAGTAATCTTAGCTACTTTGATGGATACTATGAGGGGGCGTTTGGTTTGGGGGAATGGGAATGGAATGGGCTGGGATCATTCCCATTCCCCCGTTTGGCTGTCCAGGAAAGGGAATCCGCTGGGAATGAGGGAGAAATGAGACACCGAAAACATGGAACTTCTATTCCGGAGCAAATGCTCGAAATGTTGATTCCTTCTTTGGAGAATTACCCACTTGCCCTCAAACAAATGGATTCTGGATCGCGACTTTGAAGAAATCACGAGACGCTCATCCTCCAGCCCTAGGTCTCTTCACAATCCCGGCGCCGCCTGAGGCCATCGCCGCCCTGTTTGTGAACCACCACTACCGCTCTCCCCGCGGAAGCACTGCTCCTCCTCCTCCCACCCCTCGCTAGCCCCCTCAGTTGCTTTTTCTCTCAGGTATGCAGCACCTTTTCTCTCAGCTGGAATTCACTTCATTGTTCAATCAAATGGTGCTCAGTTTGGTTGTGCTTGTGAATGTTGTGTAAGATATTGAGTTGTTCTTTATTTGTTTGTACTTTTAATATATAGCTACAATGATCTAATCATTTGGTTCCTTTCCCATCTATTAAAAGACAGAAAAGAGAGTCAAATAGGTTGTCAATTGAAATCTACATCATCAAGAACATGACTACTAACTATCATCTCTGTATTTTTTTTTCTTGTACTTTTTCAAGTGTTATGAACGGCTAGTATAGTATTAACAAGCAAACTTGGTTGGAGTAGGATCCACCAACTAGGCTATCATATTTGACTCATATACAGTTATTAGTTGCCTTGTTCGTTATTTGATCATATTCTCAGCTTTATTTTGCTTTGAAGCTCTATGGAGTCTTGTGTAGCAAATAAACAAACAAGTTTTAGTGTATTTGGACTCTATGTTTGCACTTTGTTTCTTATTAGATCCTAGAGAAGGTTCTCTTTTAGTTTTACCTATTGGCACTGATTCCCTGTTTCCCTGCTTAGTCCATGCTATTGATTCTATTTGTCCAGTCTATTCAAATCCTTTTTGACCAGTATAATTGAAATGAGTTATGTTATTAGATACCATAACTTTATTAGTAATATTGTGTGTCTTTTGTTAATTTTAATAGAGTATATACTCAAATATGTTCTTACATCTCCTTCAAATAATCACAAATAACCTCATATACTAGATATTGTTATTTATACTCTAGTTGGTTTTGGATTTATTACCTTAAGGACAGGCATTGAACCTTGGGAGGCCAATGACTTTCAGATTCTTTGGTAATTATGCAATGATTTGTATGTGATTTTTTGGTAATTCATATATTGATATATATCCTATTGTGCTGGGTTTCCTGGGTCTATAGAATCTCTTCATCTTGGATTGTTAGAACTAAGTGAGCCTTATTGGTATAGAGAGAACGAATCATCAAGTAATTGTTGGAAAAACTATGAATTAAGTTGTGAAACATTGCAGATGATTCATTATTTGAATAAGGAGGAGAAGATTCAGTTCAGATCCAGTTCAAACTCAAGCTAATTGAGCCAACAAGCTAATTGAGTCAATTTGCAGCTTGCCACATCAGCAAGTTAGTTGAAAGTTAGTTAAGTAGTTAGCCAGCTCAGCAAGTCAGTTAACAATTCCTTTAGCTTGTATAAAAAGAAACCTTGTATTCAATCCATTTGTACATTTTCATTCAAAGAGGCTTGAATACAATGAATGAAGTTTCTCCTCCACTCTCTCTTGTTTCTTCTTCAATCTTTAGCTTGGATTGAAGGATTCTGAATTGCAATTAGATGTTGTTCTCCTTGAATCTCACCCAGAAAGAGTAGGAGCTCTGTTTTGTAGATTGTCTTGAGCTTTTTTGCTAGATCTGAGGAGAATTTCAGCAAATCTTCAACAATAATTGTAGACCAAATTAACAGAATATGCTGTAAAAGCTGTCAGCAGTCAGATATGTGATGGCCATATATTGGTCCATGGTGAGGTTGGTGTGGTGAATCTCTTAATCCAAGCAGAGACCATATAGCATAAGAGTAGGTGTTCTCTACATCCAAACCATTCAGAAACTTGTACCTTATTAACTCAGATAATGACTAGAAGTTATTACCTGATATATCATGTTTAGATAAGTGCGTCTCATAACAGATTATCTCAAAACTGCATGCATATATATTGATGAATTGAATACATATATATATATATATATATATATATATATATATATATATATATATATATATATATATATAGTAGAGCTAGCACTTCTAGTATATACTTTGAATTTATTAAATGGGAGTTAATTAATTAATTAATTAACCAGCAGCTCTTGATCAACTAAAAACATTAACTAGCTAGTTACCACCTGAAGATTGAGTAGTGAGATTCAAATCCAACTTCATGTTGTGAAGCATATATATATATATATATATATATATATATATATATATATATAATTTCCATTAAATCTGGTGGTTGGTTGTTGTGCTTTAATGTTATGGTTTCTATTTCCTGCACTGGAGTATTGCTAGCATCCATCACTCTGTTCTTCTTTCTCATAATCAAAGCAAGCTTTCTAGTCTTTATTCTTCAGTGACCATGTTGGTGCTGTAACCACTATTTCTAGTGAGAAATAACAAGTTAATGACATATGTGTTATTGTTTATTTAGATTTTGGTAATATGAAGAAGATTGAACAACTTCGACTATATTGCACAATGATGATGTGCTACTTTTACTTAGTAATTATGATGATCAATGCATGTGCAACAAAGCAACGTAAAGTTAGAAGAAGAATGATTCAACATGAGATTGTGTCAACATCTGTTAGACGCCGCAAACAACATGAATACCTCCGCCGCTTAGTTTATGAAAGTGATGTTGGATGCATTGACAAATTACGCATGGATCGACGGTGTTTTCATTGTTTATGCAAATTGTTAACTACAACCGGTGGGCTACGAGGAACCAAAAATGTTGGTGTCGAGGAGATGACCGCAATGTTTTTAAACATTCTAGCACATCATGGCAAGAATAGAGTAATTAAGTTTGACTTTCTCCGATCAGGCGAGACAGTTAGTGGGCATTTTCATGCAATTTTAAAGTCAGTTATTCACTTTATCTCTTTACCTAATTATATAATTTAATATAATTCAACTAATGTGAGGGATAATGGTCAAATATAACTAATTACATTGATTAACTCTAATTAAATATAACTAGTCAAATATAACTAATTACACTAATTAATTAATTTAATTAATATAATTAAATATTTAATTAATTAAATATAACTACTCAAATATAATTTGTCTAATATAACTAATTACACTGATTAATTAATTAAATAATTAACTTATTCAATATAATTAATTATAACTAATTACATTAATTAAATTCAATTAATTAAATTTAACTAATTACACTGATTAATTAATTTAATTTAATTTAATTAATTAATTATAATTTATAACTAATTGAATATAATTATATCATTAACTTATTAAATATAATTAAATAATTAATTGATTAAATATAACTAATTACATTAATTAAATATAACTAATCAAATATAACGAATTACACTGAATCATTAATTTAATATAATGAATTAAATATACTTAATTAATTAATTCCTTAAAACTAATTAAATATATATAAATATAACTAATTACATTAATTAAATATAACTAATTAAATATTACATTAATTAAATAAAATTAAATAAATAAAACTAATCGAATATAATTAATTAAATATAACTAACTAAATATAGGTAATTAAATATAACTAATCAAATATAATTAATCAAATATAACTATTTTCACTAATTAAAGCTAATAAATATAACTAATTAAATATAATTAATTAATTAAATATAACTAATAACATGTCAAGCATGCAAAGTAAAAAATCTTGGGGGTATTGTGGTAATTGTGCCATCCTAGTTTTCAACAAAAAAAATAAACCACATTATGCTTCATTAGAAGGATGGGTTAAGTTTTTCCCTCCAAATTAATTCAAAAAATTTCAAAACCAATTCCACTGAAGCCCAATTCCACATTTTTTATTTCATCACAAATGTCAGCCTATGGGACCTGAGAGACAAAATTCTCAAGAGCACGTGCGGAAAGAGGAAGAGTCTTCTAAGTGGATCCATCAATGGAGAAAATATCCCAACATTTTCTTATGTTCGTGGAAATGGTTGGTCCAGATTTAAGACACTAGTGAGTCTACCATGTTCCAAGGCGCATCGTGATACAAACTCCGCTGAAGAAAGGAAAAAATTACTTGGACGCAGTAATTTTTGAGATTGAAGGTCTTTCTCATGATGAGGCAATGTCTTCATGTTGCGCTTTTTTCCAAAGATGATGATAACGCTCTCAATCTGATCCCTGACTCCTGCATCGTTAATCAGACGGGCCAGATCCAAGTAGAGACGCAGCCCCACTCAATACAAGGCCTAAAATGATAAGCGTGATAACATACATAATCAAAAGTTATTAAATAATAACAAATATCCTCACATGTCACAAATGAAATAAATGAAATAAAGAGGGTCCATAAGTCTGAAGCACATATCCAGCCCTACACTGGGTCCTATGCAAATGTCCCTCACACACACGAATATGAAATAAAAGAGATCCTCCGACCGCAAGACCCCACCCCGACTCTCGCAAGACGCCTCCTCAACTCGAAGTCTATCTACCTCGTGACCAAATGAGACGAGAAGAGAAGTCGGAGCTGAATGGAAAGCTCGTAGTACCCCTCGCAGAATCACAAATGGTCACTGAACATATATCAAAATATAGGATCATCAAACAAAGGGCTACACCCCATACAAACAACAGATCCTAACATCCAAATTATGGCCCTCGAGCCCCTGATGAGAAGTCCAAGAATACCAAAGAAACACTTCCCTGACAAATGTACCTCAGTCGTATTAAAGAAACGCTAGCCTCTGATCGCAACAATAAAATTTCGCCGTCAGAGTTTACTTAACTTGTCAAGGCGGTAAGGCCACCTCTACGTGTCGACACGCCAAAGAAATCAACCCCACTCGACAGGGATACGGAGTCTCTGACCCCACCGCAAATCCAAGTGAAGATCGTAACTCGCTTGGCATCGCATCTCCTGGCCAAAGACACAAGACCATGCCCATGATCAAGCCGCCTTACCTGCGTGGTAGTCCAACTAAGCATTTCAACAAACTAGTAGATCGAACACTACCAAACGTAACAACCAAGCACATACCAGAAAGAAACAATCAAGCATGTATGCGACATGGAATCAAAACAAACAGTTGTGTACTATACAAGAACATGCTAACAAATAGCATCTAACAAAATCAAGAAAACCCATACAGTGAAAACGAGGCAAAGTAACTTACCCTCACAAGTAGGTCCAACCGACAAACCCGCCTCCCCGACGCCGCCAAAGCTCCAAGTTGATACCTGGAACCCATAAACTAGTCACAAAACAATGCATACATGCTCGTGAACAATCAGCTTGCACGATCCTAATGCCTACTAACATCTAATGCGTAATCTTCTGAACCTATCATGCCCAAAGAACAGTCCATAACTCTTGATCCAGAAATCCAATCAAGTTGTAATTAGGCTCATTGGAAAGATCTCTTCCTTATCTTCCAACGGTACCTTACACGATACTACCCCGACGTCTACACATTACCCAAGACTAGTTAAAGTCAGAGCCGCATACCGCCTTTAAATTGACATTAACTCACTAAAACCCCACATATAATCATAGGAGTATCAACACCACAGACTTCTTTTGAGCCAATCCAATCCATAGATTAGAAACTCTCTCTCTCTCTCTCTCTCTCTCTCTCTCTCTCAAGGTCATCAGCCCATAATTCTCCAATATTCAAACACAAATAACTCATGAACCATCCAATCTGATCTAATCACGCACCTTCTAGCCATAACCAATACCAAACCAACAAATACATATCTCTAAGCCACATCATAACCTCACCAGTCCCAAAGCAACTTTCAAATCTAAACATAGCACCACTCAACCTCAACAGATTATACACCAAGTCTGTGTTGAACCTCTTCCAGATCTGTCTAGATCCCAATCTCACACTACACTACACGTGACTATCATCAAGCCTGCATCCTCACAAAACAATAACAATTGTCCAAAGCTAGAGATCACCCACACTTCTTCAAACTCTCATGCAACCATTCCATCCACCAAATCAAAACGAAAGAATCTCCAAATACTGAAATCCTTTGTGCAGGTCTACAGCAGCGAAAAGAAACATGACAGGGAGCTTACCAGGAGACAATTGATGGTTGCGGCTGGCCTCACCACGGCCGTGACCCGGACTCCTCCCTGGACCTTTTCCTCGGCAGTAACGGTGGCGGAATAAATAACACAAGCGCTACTAGGGTTTCTCTTGGGGAAACCGCTCCTTCCTATGAGGTTTGTAAATAAGATCTCGGATGAAACCGATACCCTACTGATAAGGGATTTTAACGCATTCTATCTTATCGCTTTCCACGTTTAAACGATAACGAATTTGGCGAGAACGATCGTGGCGACGCAGTACATGCGGCAGCATAAAAGTGAGGGACTTGCGTAAAGAATCAGCCTCTAAATCGCGACTCTCCACAAAATGAATCCATCAGAGTGTAACCCTCTCTGAATTTTTTTTTTTTTATTATTATTTTTTTACAATTCAGTCCTCTTCTTTTAAACCTTCGTAAATAAGCCCCTTATCTTCAAAGAGTGTGGTAGATTACATCCCAAATTCTCAAGACTTCTTATTATTATTATTATTATTATTATTTTTTCAGGTGTCCCCTGCAACCTCCGATAATAAAATTTATTAAATAAGGATTTAAATCCACTAAATCCCCATTAATTCTCTAAAATGTAATTTTGCATTTAATCACCTCTTTCTCCAATTAAACCAAATTTAGAGAATTGTTCCATTTATTAAAATAAATGAAAATAAATAAACTCCATTATTCATACTAAAAACCGTGGGTTTTACAATCTTCCCCCCTTACAGAAATTTCGTCCTCGAAATTTGAAATCCAACAATCCAAGAAAGCTCAAGCAAACAAATTCGGGTAACGCTCCTTCATGTCTTTTTCGCACTCCCATGTCGCCTCTCGATCAGAATGATGGCTCCATCTCACCTTCAAAAAAGGAATGGCCCGGTTCCTCAACTGCTTCTCCTCTCTACCCAAGATCTCCACCGGGCGTTCCTCATAAGACATGTCCTCCTGGATCTCCACTGGAACCTCTGGAATCACTCGAGATGGATCCCGAATACATTTCTTCAACATCGGAATGTGGAACACATCACGAACCTACACCAGGTTCCGGGGTAGAGCCAATCTATAGGCCACAACTCCTACACCGCCCGTGTAATCTCAAGGGTCCATATAACGTAAGGGGTGCAGCTTCCCACGCTGGGCCCCCAATATCTCATAACTCCCTTCATAGGCTTACACTTTAAAAACACTATAACATACCGACACCTGACCAAATTCAACTCAAGCATATCGTGTTCACATAATTCTTCCTCACGGCCTCAACAATCTTCGGCCTCTCGATCATTCAAAACTAGATGGTACCCAAATCTCAAATCAACAGAGAGAACTCCAACTCTCTCTCCGAGGGTAGTCCTAGCAAATCATCTAGGAACACAACTAGAAACTCCCTCACTACCGGCACGTCTCCCACCACGGGTCCACTCTCCTGCTTAGCCTCTGAGATCGAGGCCAAATATCCAATACAACCTCCGGGCTAAGCAATCTCCTGCTTGGGGAGTCAGATCTCCCATACCAACGACAATCCTTTCTACCCTCAAAAGTAGACCCTCGCTACCCTAAGATCCTCAACAACACTCTCTTCCCGCTGTAATTCACCACCGCCACATCAAGAGAGCCAATCAACTCCCGAGGATCACATCAGAATCCCTCAGGTCCATCACATGCAACTCCTACGGGTCACTCCTACCCTCAATCATCACCGGGCATGCCGGGTGACATCCTACTAACTACCCCGGCAGCCCTTTGCTCGCCTCCTCGGCAATACACTGGGTCACATCAGACCCACGCACCTCAACTCCATCGAGTAATGGGTTTACCTTCCCTTTAGTCTTGGCCCACCTCCCGCGGTCCCTCAGAACATCCGCACCTCGTGTGTTCGCTCAAAGTCCGTCTACCACCAATTCTAACACTCGGCCAAATTAATTGTTCATGTCACTAAGGCAACTAGGTTGTCGGTTATCCGTGATTTCTCTCCGATACCATATTAATCTCAGAACGCTCCGACCCCATCCCGACCCTGCACGTTAATCAGACGGGCCAGATCCAAGTAGAGACGAGCCCCACTCTAATACAAGGCCTAAAAATGATAAGCGGTGCATAACATACATAATCAAAAGTTATTAAATAATAACAAATATCCCTCACATGTCACAGCCGAAATAAAAATGAAATAAAGAGGGTCCATAAGCCCTATACATATCCAAGCCCTACATGGGTCCTATGCAAATGTCCTCACACACACGAATATGAAATAAAGAGATCCTCCGATCTCGGCAGAAAAGACCCCACCCCCACTCTCAGACGCCTCTCGAATCCTCGAAGCCTCATCTACTCAGACTCGGAATGAGAGAAGAGAAAGTCGTGGAGCTTTCAATGGAAAGCTCAGTAAGTACCCACTCGCAGAATCACAAATGGTCACCGGAACATATATCAAAATATAGGATCATCAAAACAAAGGGCTACACCCCATACAAACAACAGATCCTAACATCCAGCCTATGGCCCCTCGTGAGCCCTCGGATGAGAAGTCCAAGAATGTACCAAAGAACACTTCCTCGGACAAATGTACTCAGTCAGATAAAGAAACGCAGCCTCGATCAACAAATAAATGTTCTGGGCCGTGAGTTTATTAACTTGTCATGGCCGGTAGCGCCACCTCTACGCGTCGACACGGGCCAAAGAATCAACCCTAATCGAGGCTGTGGATACGGAGTCTCGACCCCATCCGCAATCGGGCGGAAGATCGTAACTCGCTTGGCATCGCATCTCCCGGCCAAAGACACAAGACCATGTGCCCATGATCAAGCGTCGGCCCACCAGTGGGTAGTCCAACTAAGCATTTCAACAAACGGTAGATCTAACACTACCAAATGTAACAAATCCAAGCACATACCAGAAAGAAACAATCAAGCATGTATACATGGAATCAAACAACAGGTACTATACAAGAACATGCTAACAAATAGCATCAACAAAATCAAGAAACCCATACAAGGGTGAAAACGAGGCAAAGTAACTTACCTCACAAGTAGGTCCAACCGACAAACCCGCTGCCTTTCTCCCCGACGCCAGCCAAAAGCTCCAAGTTGATACCCGAACCCATAAACTAGTCACAAAACAATGCATACATGCTCGTGAACAATCGGCCTCTACTTAATTTAATGCCTACTTAACACTAATGCAGAATTTCCAACCTATCACAAGCAGTCCCAAAGAACAGTCCATAACTCTGATCCGTAAATCCAATCAAGTTGTACCAGGCTCATTGGAAAGATCTCTTCCTTATCTTCCAACGTACCTTTACACTTATACTACCCGACGCCTACACATTACCCAGTTTTCTAGTTAAAGTTAGCAGCCTGCATAGCCGCCTTAAATTGACATTAACTCACTAAAACCCTACATAAAAATCATAGCAGAGTATCACCACCACGTACCTCTCAATGAGCCAATCCAATCCCAAGAATAGCAACTCTCTCTCTCTCTCTCTCTCTCTCTCTCAAGGTCATCACCCATAATTCCTCCAATATTCAAACACAACAACTCATGAACCATCCATAATCGATCTAATCACTGCATCTCTAGCCATAACCAATACCAAACCAACAAATACATATTCTAAGCCACATCATAACCTCACCGGCCCAAAGAACTTTCAAATCTAAAACATAGCACCACTCAACCTCAACATTATACACCAAGTCTCCAGGTTGAACCTCTTCCAGACCGCCTAGATCCCAATCTCACACTACACTCACACGCGGACTATCATCAAGCTTCCGTGATCCTCACAAAACAATAACAATTGTCCAAAGCTAGAGATCACCCACACTTCTTCAAACTCATGCAACCATTCCATCCACCAAATCAAAACTAAAGAATCTCCAACACCGAAATCCTTTGTGCGTGTCTACAAGAGAAAAAGAAACATGACAGTGGAGCTTACTGTGAGACAATTGATGGTTGCGGCCGGGCTCACCACCGGACCCTGACTCCTCCCCTGACCTTTTCCCTAGTGAATCTGTATGAATAAATAACACAAGCGTTTACTAGGTTTCTCTTTGGGAAACCGCCCTCCTTCCTAAGTGAGGTTTGTAAATAAGATCTCTGATGAAACCGATACCAATGAGCAAGGGATTTTAACGCATTCTATCTTATCGCCTAATGCTTAAACGAGCAACTAATTTGGCGAGAACGATCGCTGGGCGACGACTGCATGCGCGACAAAGTGGAGGGACTTCGCAAAGAATCGCCAAATCGCACTCCACAAATGAAATCCAACAGAGTGTAACCCTCTCTGAATTTTTTTTTTTATTATTTTTTTATTATTATTTTTACAATTCACTCTCTTTCTTTAAACCTTCGTAGAATAAGCCCCCTTATCTTCAAAGAGTGTGTAGATTACATCCCAAAATTTCAAGACTTCCTTATTATTATTATTATTATTATTTTTTCGTGGTGTCCCCTGCAACCTTGATAATAAAAATTTATTAAATAGGATTTAACTAATTAAATCCCCATTAATTCTCTAAAATGTAATTTTGCATTTAATCACCTCTTTCTCCAATTAAACCAAATTTAGAGAATTGTTCCATTTATTAAAATAAATGAAAATAAATAAACTCCATTATTCATACTAAAAACCGTGGGTTTTACAGATGATCAACTACAAATTTTCTTGGACTTGCCTGACAACAAGAAGTTGCGTTTCTGTCGTGTAATTTTATCAAGATCCCTATTTGTCCCAACTGATATGTAATCTGATGTTTGCTTTGTAGTTGTTTCAGGGTTTAAGTACTGTGTTTTGATTATCAACTGATATGTAATTTTATCAACAAGGTCTCAGGTGACTCTCCATATCTTCATTTTGCTTTGTAGTTGTTTCAGGTTTAAGTACTGTGTTTTGATTATTTGTTATATGGTCTGGTTTCAAGTCACTAGATATGTATTACTATGGCTTCTTCAGTGCTGCTATCAAACTTCCTTCCAGTTACTCTTCAGTACTGTGTTTTATTTCTCATCTGATCACATTGAGGGTGGTCGAATGCTCAAAAGAAACAGTTCTACTTTCCTGAATGTTGTTGTAGTTGTTAATTACTTTTAGATAAAGAAATAACTCTGATTCTTAAACTAGTAATTAATTTTTCCATTTCACTTTTAATCTTTAAGTGTTGAAACAATAATGTATCATATGGACTTAAGTGTTCAAATGTTTTCGTGAACTTGATTAAAATAACAATTGATAATTTAGGCCATTGCATATAAGTTCCCAGCTCCACATGCAAGTAGCACATTATGAGAAGTATGGCAAGTAGCACATTTTAAGAAGTATGAAGTGGTCATTCTTGCCATACAAGGGCAGGTGGCAGGGGTCCTTCAGTGAGCTACAAGCAATGGAAACTCTCAAGAAGAAAGTATTGGAAGAACAAAAACCTGCAACAAACTTCATCTCTATACTGACTGAATGCTTCCGTAGCTATAGTTCTGACCCTGGAATGCCTGCTTATTCCTTCATGGTTAAATATTTACTGCAGAAAAAACTCCACTCCCATCTCCCTCCAATTTTGGACCATCTTGAAATATCTGGGAGAATTGATGTTCCAGAAAATTTAATATTGTAACGCCCCTGTTTTCTTTGTAAATATGTTGTAAATATTAAATAAATGCCGGTGTTTAGTGTGATAAGAACGGGTGTTTATGTTAATTAACACGAAGATGAATGAAATTGAAGAATATGGTGGTGAATGCCTTAGGTGTTAACATAGATTAATTAGGGATTATTATCTGTTTTTGTTTTAAAACAAAGGGAATTATTAAGCAATTAAAGAGATAACTTAGAGGGGTGACAAATAAAATCATTCAAGTGGGTTTTTAATATTTTGAACTGGAGTAATGGGCATGGGCCTGTTCATAAGATGGAGTTTAAAAAGGAGAGGAGGTGGTTAGAGGCAGTGCTTGACCGGCAAGCAGGAGGTGGCATTGAAGCTGTTCGTTGGTGGCTCGAGTAGGAGCTGTCAGAATGCATGCGGCTGTGAAGGAGGGGCTGCCACGGAGCTCCTTCGTCTTCGGATCAAAGGAAAAAGGGGGAACTGAAGGGAGGAAAGGGTTGCGTATCTTCTCCGGGGGATGAAGGTGACGATCTGAGGAATGGAGACCTCCAGCACCGCTCGCGCTTCAGACCCCCGCCCCGGCCGTCATTGCAGCACCAGCCAGGCATGAATTCTGGTCCCTGGTTCCTTGTTCCGGCCAGCTTCTGAGCAACCTCCTGCAGTGTCTCCAGTCAACGAAGTAGCTCAAGAGGACTCCTCTTCGTGGCAGGTTGGTGGGAGAAGAGGCCTACCTCATTACTAGGTTGATGCTTGCTGTTGTTGTTTGTTCTTGCTGTTGTGGTTCTGGTGCTGATGTAGATGATGTTGCTCTTGTTGTTGTTTGTTATAGTTATGGCTGTTAGTGTTGTATGCCTTGTAGGAATTTGGGGACTCATGGATTAATAGAAATGAGTTGTTAAGGAACTATGATCTTGCCTATCAAATGTTTGCTGAAATGCTTAACAGAGGTGATGCTTAGTGTTGTTGTTGCTTGTATTGCTGTTGAGGATGTTGTGTAGCTGTAGTGGTTCTTGTTGTTGTTGTTATTCTAGTTGTTGCTGCTGCTGGGGATGTTGTAGTCACATACATTGTAACATTGAATTCACGGTTTCAAAGCGAAGAGTCTGTATGGAATTTCTGTTAAAATGTCAGTGTAATGAAGGTGTTCGTTGAGTTGGTTCAGAGAGGCAGTGGCCATGAAGAGGTTCCTAGTTATTTCACAAATTTACTCAGACCTTGTGGAACATCTGGCTTGTGCCCTATGAGAGGTTGGAACCGATCACAATGGAGAAGTGTCAAGTTGGTCATGCCAACACTTGTTTGATGAAATGTTGTAAGAGCCATTAGTTGTGAATAGGTATTGTAAGTATGCTAAGTATAGAATTGGTGTAGCATTAGAGTGGCAGTGAGATGATTTGATGAAGAATGTTATTAATGTTTCCATGATATTTGATCTGTAGTATTATTAAATAGTCAATTTTAGGATTGCTTGGCTATAGGCTTCATGCTTGGTTGTGAAATGCTTTGCTTGTT
This sequence comes from Dioscorea zingiberensis, assembly GCA_026586065.1. Taxonomy (NCBI): domain Eukaryota; kingdom Viridiplantae; phylum Streptophyta; class Magnoliopsida; order Dioscoreales; family Dioscoreaceae; genus Dioscorea; species Dioscorea zingiberensis. Next base: position 39,564,152 of record CM048824.1, read on the forward strand.
GGGCCTTAATCTTTATGGACTTGGGCTCATGATTGAGTAGAAGATATTGATAAGTAGGGCTTGATGTATTATGAACTAGAACTTATTGTAAGATATGATTGCGTGAACTAGGGAACGGAAAGGGCAAGTTGGGAACCTCGGGAGGTCCGAGTCAGACTTGACCTACTTAGGACTTCAGGTGAGTGGACCTACTGTATATTCTCGTGTTTGATCGAGATTTATCGTGTTTTCAGTTTATATTCATCGGCTATGATTTATTCTCGGGTTTGAGAATGATTTTGTTGGTTTACAGCTAGTGTAGAATTGATGTTTCCTGCATATGGTTAGCTGTAGATCATTGAAATAGATACATGACGTGAGAATCGGTTTTTGCATTCTGTTTAGATGATCCTTGCTATGCAGATGCGGCTCCGTTGAGCTGAGACCAGCGTGATACCGAGTAGGGGAAAGGTTTTTCTTGTTTTCAAAATGAATTTCTAGCATCAAAACCTTGTTTTCAAAATGTCTTTATCTTAAAACCCTTTCCCAACTCTTTGGGGTGCTCGGTACCACGAGTGAAGACCCAGATTGGGGGAAACCTCACGGCTTCACTTACAGCCCAGATTGGGGGATACCTCACGGCTATTTATCTGAGATCTTAGCAAGTGATCCTACAGAGTTGCATTCTATTCGATAGACGCTCACATATCTAGACATCTCATGAGGCATAGACAGGCATGTTTTTGACTGATGACTTTTCGGGTTTTCTCGGACATTGCATTAGATGATCTTCCTGATTGGGAAGATAATGCATAGACTTACATGCTTCACTGTCTTTCTACATGTATATGAGTACAGTGTGTTTTCCTTTTACATGATTATATTTTTCAGATGCACAGGTCTTATTTGACCTGACAGTAGGGGTCACATTTCACTGAGCTCCGTAGCTCAGTCCCTTTTTCTCACCCACCTTGTGCAGGTAACAGAGAGGAGTCCGGGTAGAGACTAGACCCGGTGAGATGTGAGGACTCGTAGATGGCTCTGGCGTCCTAGATTAGCTTCCTTATTCCGCACTCTGTATATTGTTGTATTTTACTTTTGGAGACTAGACACAGGCGTATAGTCTGTGGAGTGTTGTATCAGATAAGACTCTCCTCTTGGATGAGCTCCAGACTTATTATGTTTTATTATTTTTGTCTCCAGTTTCCAGTTTATTTCACAAGTTTGGTTTTTTTTAGATTTGACAGCCTTGGGCTCAGGACACCCTCCTGAGCTGGCTGGTGTGACACGTGTCCCTATTGGGATTGGGGTGTTACAAATATAATGTTTAAATTAAATCAATAACAAGGCCGTAGTTTTTATCATCACATTATTTTATTAGAATATTATTGATTCAATAATATTTTAATAAAATTATTAATTTAATTTTAATAATTTTAAAAATAATTATTTAAAGATTTATTTATAAACATTAATTAATTATAATACTTAAATATTTAAAAATTAGTTATCCTTTAACACACCTCATTATTATATATAACATTATTATTTGTATAAGGGGCATAAAAGTCATTTTATCATCATCTCTCCTTTTACTTTTCTCATTCCCAATACATTACTCTTTCCTATTCCTTCTAACCAAACACAGTTTTCATTCCCATACCATTCCCAATCCGACTCATTCCTATTCCGGCTCATTCCCATTCCATTCCCGATCCGTGAACCAAACATGAGATTCCACTCCTGGCTGAAGACCCAAATATGATAATTGGATTAATTGACATGAGTTTACATGAATTTGTCCACGATGAACCATTTTTCCATCCATATTGAATCACTTGTAATTTGAAACTAGAAACATTAATATTCTTCTATGTTTTTGTTCTTTTTTCCATTCATTTTTTATATCTAGGAAAGTGTTATATATCTAGTGTTGCTTACTTGCACATTTTAGTATGATAAACAAGTGTAGCTTGATTGAGTGTTTAATTTTTGGGGGAAGCACAACACTAGTGGATGGATACATGTAAAATCATTAATTTTGATTATTACTCTTCCTCTTTTATAAATTCATAATCACTACAAAGTTCACCTTCTATTACCACCCTTATGTCATTGAACTACCAACTTTTACAAGGTTTCCAAATTGTCTAATATTTGGATTGACGATAATTGATTTATTAAATAATTTAATGTAACAAATAATAATAAAATATATCGTCACTTATTATATTGATTTTTTAAATATGTTTGTTTGATATAAGTTGTATGGAGTGACAATAATTTTTTGTTTTAAATATGTTTGTTTTGTTTTGTTTACCAAAGGACCATTGGTTTAGCGGTATCTCGGGTCTCGTATGTTGAGTAATTCATTTGATTGAGCATGTTCTCAAGTTTAAAACTTCGCCTCTGTAAATAGGGAGAGTAGTTTGGGTAATTCAGTTAGTGAGCATAAAGCTCACAGGTTTAAGTCCCCACATCTATACGCGCACGATGAGGGGTCAAGGGTGCTGGTCACTAAGGCCACACCCCTTGATGTCCCTCTATGGAGAAGTTTATCCCCTATATCAAAAAAAATTAGTAGTAAAAAAAAAGCAGTTTTACTCATTTTTTTCACGGTAGTTACATAACACTTCTGGAGCTTAAAATGAAAAAAAACACATGCCATTTTCTTGTTTTGCATGAAATGAAGTTATACTTTTTGGATAAAAAAAAGCCCACGTAATTGTTTCTACATCACAGCCACTTACGCTTTATGGTATAATGGTTATTTTGCATGTCTACCGTTTGTTAACTGACAGTTTTTCATCCGATTTAACCCCAGGGGTAAATATGTAATTATACATATTATTCATGGGTATGTATACAATTATGTTTTATTCAAGGATTATATATATATAAAATTTATGGTCTTATAATAAAATTCATATTATTATTTCTATCATAAAATTAAATTATATATTAAAAATTTTTGATTTTGGGGGTAACCTCACCACTTACTTCACAGGATGATTGTATCACCCAGTTTAGATCAAACCAAATAGTGGAAAATGAAATATAGTATTTACAATTACGGAAAACCAAACAACCCTTGAAGTAAATCAAAATACAGTAATTCATGTTACATATGATTCCACTTACGCTGTGAATTGAACTACTGGTAGCCAAGCAGCCCCTAAGTAAAAGTTTGAGTACAATCACCACCATCAACATCACTTGCTTTCTCTTTTTGGTCTTTATATTATATTATTACTTTTATTTTTAATTTTTGACTTTTCTCATGGAATATTTTGCAGGCATATTCAACGTACCTATTTCTATTTTTGAAATTTAAGATTAACATTAAAGAAAATATTAAAAATTTATTTTCCTCACATAAGATACAACATTACATGAGATTCAGTGTTAAATTCATATTATGAATTATCACAAAACTAAATGAATTACTAACCATAACAATTCATTATTATTTAGAATAAAAATTAAAATAAAAAATAAATATAAACATATAAAAGGTTGGACAATGGGGATAACCTCACCACTTACTTTATAGGGTGATTATATTACTTAATTTACATCAAACAATGGAAAACTAAATACAACATTTTCATTTATAGCAAAACTAAACAGCTTTGTAGTAAGTCAAAGTATAGTAATTCAACTTACATTAATTTTTACTTACATTGCGATTTGAAATATTGGAAACCAAACGGGTCCTAAATGGAAAAAATGCTTAATTTATTCATTATTTAAGATTAGGGTTGTAAATGGGCTAAGCTTGATTGGGCTGGACCCAGCTTGATCTCGACTCGAAATTGCTTAGCTTAAGCTTGAGTTTGAAATTAACTCGAATAAGTTTGCTCGAGTTTGGCTCGATGTTAATTTTGAACACTCGAACTCGGCTTGATTTAGCTCGAAATTAAGAGCTCAATTATAATTTTAAAAGTTAAAGCTCGGCTTGATTTAGCTCAAAATTTAAAACTTATTTATAAATTAGTTTGGAGCAATTGAATCTATAGAGATTGAGATAAAAATTAGGTTTTGGATAGGAACCGTTAGATGATAAACCCAACGGCTTATTTTTATTATATATGATTTATTATATTATAGTCATATATTAATATTAATAATTTTTAGCTTTTTGGAGCTGAGCTGGATTGAGCTCGACTCGGCTCAAAATCAATTTGAAGTTTGAGCTTGGCTCAAAAGCTGAAATTTTGAACCGAAATTGAACCATTCACACACAACTTGATTATTTGACATCCCTATCACTAAAAATATCTCTTGATTTATGGACGGGGATAAGAAAATCAGATAAAATGGAGATAACTTTGTCCCTGCACACCCTTTTCCCTTCTTATCCTTTATCCTATCAAAAACCAATATCCAAACAATTTCTAAAGCACTTATATAAGAAACATTTAAATAAAACTAATAAAAAAACAGTTTTATTTTAAGCCCTAACTAAGTTAAATGATAAAAATAAAAAATAATAAAGGATCATTAGAAAACCCAATCCCGAGGCAGTTAGTATTATCTCACCTATTTGTCACGTGACCAACAACCACAAAAGTCTTGATCTTTCCGTTTGAACTCCGAAGCGAGGGAAATGGTGACACGAACCCAACTTTCTTTGGATTTGAACTTTGAAAACATTTTAAAGAAATTTAAATTTAATTTAAAATTCAACGAGTAAATTATTAATTCGAAGAAAATAGAATCACAAGGCCCACGCGCAAATGCCAAAAGCTGCCAAATTATTTCCTTTTTTGAGTTTTTCTATGCTTATATTATTAATAAAATAATTCCATAAAACAAACGAAAATTTTTATAGCCGTTGATCGGGGAATCAGCGGGTAGGATCTGAAGGCTGTGAAATTTCCTCTTTTTCTGTGTATTTTCAGGAATATATTTCCTTTTTTCACATCTCGCTCTTCTCGTTTGCGAGCGGCGAGGGTTTGGTGAGCATTGGGTTGCTTTTTAGGTCGGTGGATGTTGGGAAATCGGAGATATATGTAGGAATCCTAACCCTAGCTCTGCGTTCTTGGCCGCGTTGAGGTGATTTCTCCAATACTTTTGTTGCGTTTGTTTGTAGATTTCGGCACCTTCATAGGTTTCTTTTAAATGCTGTTTTTTTGTTTGATTCTTTTAGAAAATGAGATTTTTTTGGGGAGTGGTTTGGATGGATTTTGCTGTTTTTGCGCTGATTTTTTTTGGATGGACTTGGTTGAGTTTGGAGGAACCCTAACGCGCATTTCCTCCGATTTCACTATGTTTGTTAGAAAAAAAAAATCCGATCTGTGCTGGTGTTTTTCGGATTTATCTTTTAACTGATCTGTCTTTAGTACTATATTTGAAGGGCAAGGTGTGATATTTTTGGGAGTTTAGGGTTTATCTTAGTGATTTCTAGGGAAATTTATTTGATCTCAAGCGCTGTGGAGCGGGTTTGATAGCCTGTCGAGTGATTCAAAGCTGAGATTTTTTAGCATTTGCTTGATCAGGTGATCTTTTTGAGAAAAAGTTCAGTAGGAGTTGTGGAACTAAGACTGTGCATGAATGGAGGCAAGGGAACCTCCGAAAATGAACTCACCAGAGCCTCCGGGCATGATGATGGGCACCAGCTCTTTCGGGGCTGGAGTGCCAACTAGTTCAATGGGGATGCCCCCGAGCTCTGTAGGGATGATGATGCCAGGAATGCGGCTCTCTTTCAACCATGTACCACCTGCTTCAAAACCCATGGATTCTTCTAGTTCTTTGTTCCATGGAGATGGAATGCAAGGCATCAGGCCTGGCATGCTGAACATGGGTGGAGAGCCAGTAAAGAAGAAGAGAGGAAGGCCGAGGAAATATGGACCTGATGGCAGTATGGCATTGGCTTTAGCTTACTCGAACACTCAAGCATCGGAATCAGCTAAAAAACGCGGCCGGCCTCTGGGGTCAGGAAAGAAGCAACAGCTTAATGCATTAGGTACTGTCATAATGATTGGAATAACTACATGCTGTGATACTTCTGAAACCCTCTGTGGCTACCATGAGTTATATAGAGTGCATTATATCCATTATGGCTCATTCTGACTTTCCTTTTATTGCATAAAACTATATTCTTCTATACGTCCAGTTTTCTTTGAAATGCCTCAATTTTCATGCATATCATAATTGAGCTAACATTCTTATTTATGGAACTCTGTTGTTTTTCTTCCTGTCTCTTTTGTCTCGCAGAGCTATGCAATTAATGAGTATCAATTGAAACTATCCTTTTTTCTTTTTAATTTTTCTGCATTACCTTTGGAAGCCTTGGCGCAACGGTAAAATTGTCGCTACGTGACCTGGAGGTCACGGGTTCAAGTTGTGGAAACAACCTCTTAAAAAAAAAAGCAGGAAGAGTGGTCCGACCCTTTCTTGGACCCGTGCATAGTGGGAGTTTTGTAGCACCGGGCTGCCTCCTACTTTTTGGCATCAGTGTATGCATCTATATATATATATTTGTTTGGTGAGCTTATTTAAATTTCTAACTGATGGTTATTATGGCAAGAGTCAGTCTATTAATTTGTCATAGATGTTGGCTATAAATGCTTCTGAGAACACATATGAGAATCTTAATTTGTTCATTTTATTTTTCTTTTTAGCTTGTTATTTGATTTGATTGTCCTGGTGGAATTCCTATAAATGGGCTATATTATCCTGTTTTAAATCTGCACTACCTAAAATTGTCTCTTTGACAGGTTCTGCAGGGATTTCTTTTACTCCTCATGTCATCACTGTTAAATCTGGAGAGGTATGATTATGGGTTGATTCTAAATTTCCTCTAATATATGATAAACTTTCTCATGAAAATCTTTGCCATAGAAGAGTTTGCTTTTTATCGACAAATTATGATGCTTTCCTCAAGGTACGTTTGCTAGTTTAATATTACTTAAAAGCTATAAAGATGTGAATTTAGTAGAACGGAATAGCAGTCATTATTGAATTAAAATCTTTTCTAGATTATTTATGATTATGAATCAGAGAAATGTAGAACTAAGTTATTCTAACCAGTTTTGGCATAACATCTTGCCTAGACCCTAAAGATACATCAAAACAATGCACAATTAAAAAGAAGAAACAAAATTCATTACAACATCTTTTAGCTTTTTCTTTCTAAGCTTATTATCTAGCTTTTTATGTGGACTACATGTGACAAAGCTTATTGTATTTTATGGTGCTTCTCAGAAAGATCAGCATTGCCCAAATGTTGACTAGTTTAATGTTCATGCTTTTGAGAGCTTTACGTTCAAATTTAAATGCATTGTAGCCATTTGAGAAATATTGGCAACACTTTATATGGTTTTCACAATCATTATTCTAAAATAGGTCTCATTATATTGGCTGCCAAAATTTTAGCATTTAAGTTATTTAACAACATATCCCACAGTTTTTTTTTCTTTAATATGTTTGGAGTTCTTAAACACTTAAACTCGTAATATCGACAGGATGTTGCCTCAAAGATTTTGGCCTTTTCACAGCAAGGTCCACGCACAGTATGCATTCTTTCAGCTAATGGTGCCATATGTAATGCTACTCTTCGTCAACCAGCAACTTCTGGTGGAACTGTGACTTATGAGGTATGTAATGTTCGGTTTCTATGCATAGAGATTATCGTTTTTCCTTTTGCTAATGATTGGATTTCTTTTATGTTTGCTTTTAGTGCACCATGGGATTTTTTTTTTTTTTTAAAAAAGAAAAGAAAAGTCAAGCTAATGAAGTTTCTCATGATAATTGTTAGGTTGCAAATATACATCTGAGTTGACTCTACAGATCTGAACAATTAAAGCTCAACTAAAGAAAAAATCAAAGATATTCCAATCTTATAATTCTCTATTTCTGTTTAGCAAACACATTTACATCTAACTCTTATAAAATTTTCTAATAGGCTCTCCACTAGAAAGATTGAAACACTTCCATATAGAACTAATCTTGATGTTTTAAATCCATAACCTTTAGAAGAGATACTGTGACTATGTCCTATAACTTTAAATACGATGTTTATTGGAGAAGTTTCATCCACAAGTCTGAAGGTGCTTCTGGCTAATCCCGCCTTACCCAAAAAAGACATCCTAAAGATCTGCTATTGAGTGATGGTTGGACTAACGGGATATGTTTTGCGCAGGGGCGCTTTGAAATCCTCTCTCTTTCAGGCTCCTATCTGCTTACTGAGAATGGCGGCACTCGAAGTAGAACTGGTGGTTTGAGTGTGGCTTTAGCTGGAACAGATGGCCGCGTACTTGGCGGTGGTGTGGCTGGAATGCTCCTGGCAACTGGCCCTGTGCAGGTTCATTCTCATATTACTGTGTTTTCTTCATATTATGTCCTTGATTGAATTCTGAAAATTCCGGGTTTTCCTGTAAACAGGTGGTTGTTGGTAGTTTCATAGCCGAAGGAAAGAAGCACAAGTCCGAACCACCAAACCATGAGCCTTCATCGGCACCGCCACAAGTCACTGGCTTCAGTGCACCATCAGCAGCCAGCCCACCCTCACAGGGCACCTCAAGTGAATCGTCTGATGACTCTGGTAGCCCCATGGAACACAGTGGACTAAACGGCAACAACTCCAACCCGCCAGTGCACACCATGACCTTCGCCTCCATGCCCTGGTCTCACCCTGTGAGTCAGCTCCGGCATGATCCTGAGCGGAAGATGGTCCCTTAACTTCTGAAACAAAGAATCAACAATCAGATGCAAGTACCTGCCTTTGTTTGTTGTAAGATGATGGTAGGAGTATCTTTTGAAAAAAAAGTAAAGGCTGAGACTAGTAGCTGCTAATGTATTTTCTCTGCCCCCAGCTCTCAAAATCATTTAGTAGACCCAGTGTTTCTATATTTATAATCTCAGGATGAGTAAACTAAATTAACTTTGCAGTTGAGTGGCATTACAGTTTAGAAATATGCACTTTGTTATTTTATTTATTTAGAAGCTTGTCGTTTGTTTTTGCTGCAGCCTTGAGACTGATGCATATAGGATGATCTCTTCAATTTTGCCATTCAAATAAAATTCAATCTTACAACTCCCTTGTCAATAGGTGAAATGAATCCTTTTCTGTTTAGTATGTACAAAGCCAACAAAATGTGAGCATATTATGCTACATCAACACAAGAAACAATCATCTAGAGATCCTTTCCAAAAAAAATAAAATAAATAATAATCATTAAGAGATGGAAAAATACTAATTGATCTTCTGCCGATGAGAGTAAAACCAAAACTTTGTTGGATAATTTACTCTAATCGCATTGTCTTTAATTAGGTACTGATGCAGAGAGATGGTCTCAGCATCTGATTTCATATGATCCAGCTTTCGTGATGTAGCGAACCCACTCAACAGTGCTATAACCACTCTTCTCCCAAACCTGCCATAAATTGTAAAGGACATGAGGGGAAGAATTAATTGCTGTATGCATCAATTGTTTGGAATAAATAATTGGCACAACAAATGCATTGTTTCCAGATGTACCTTGAGGAATCTGACTCGTAATCCTGATGCAGTGAACATGGGAACCTACAATAGAAAGATCACCAAATAATAATAACATGCATTGTAAGTATTGAACTGCTGCTATGCAATGGATACCTAACATTGGGCTATACTTGAAAATGGTTTGGAATGTTCGAGTTTCATTTACAGATTATGCAATGCAAACATAAATGCAGGTGTGATGAATACAAAACAAATCTGAAGATCAATTGTAGCACCAACTAAAAACAAATGTAAGTATAGATTTAGTCCAACCTGAAATTCCATTTGAATTGGTGGTCGAGTCCAAGGCTTCTTTTCTGCCATTGAAGAAATCAGCTCAACCTCTGCAGTCATGGTTGCCTCAGTTTGTCCAGGAAATTTTCTTATCCTGCAAAGTGTAAATCAGCACATAATTAGATCTTTGAAACCATAGAGAATCCCATAATGGACAAGAACGTTTTAAACATCTTAGCAAGGTGTACTAAAGGTGGTATGAAATCCTCAAAAGAAAAAATGCAAAGGTAGATGAAACACAAAAATCCACCAAAAGAGCATGCACTATCATCCATCAAGTATCATAATCAGCACTCAAAACACAAGGACACCAACCCATTTTCATCTCAGGGAATGATGAAGTTTCCAAAAACCAGCAATCCACATACAATAGTAGCTATTTATACTCTGTTGCTTGATTTTAATCATATTTCTAGTAGATGTGTTTTGCAGGTAGCCCTGCGGGATTGATGATGATCTGATTTACAGAGGGGACCTGCCCCTAGGTCATTGATGTCAAAACTTCCGTCTTATATGCAACCTAAACTCTTCAAGATCTAGGAGTCTTGTGTCGGAACTCCTTGTGAAGATCACCGCAAGTTATAAACCTAGGGAAAGCTTATACCATGAAACAAGATCAATATAAACTTTGCTACTAGGAAATACGAAATTACAATAACAATGACATTGGTGAAAAGATTCAATGCCAAACAAGATAGGGCTTTCCTCCTTTTATATCTACAACTTTGCATGTAGATCCCTCCAATTGGGCTACAATGTTGCATGCAATCTCATGCCCCTTGATTTCTTCCCTAAATAGAATACCAACCAACATATAATTATTTCTTTCCTCTAAACATCATATTATTATTTTTTGTCATATTTAGCTTCTTCACCCAACTCACGGTCTCCTATTATTGGGTCTTGTAGACCTTTAAATCATGTTCAACATCTTGGCTATAAATTATAAAGCACCCTGTTGCCATAGCAGCTCCCCTGTAGCAATGACAAGATTGTGTGTGTGTGTGTGTGTGTGTGTGTGTTATATCTTTATGTAAAAGTAGAGTGAACTTTTAACTCTATGATCTTCAAAATTCTGTCACATGTCATAAGAGCTGTATTTATCATAGTCAACATCTAGTTAGTTTTTTGTGAATGCAATGACCTCTGTGGCACAAAAATACTTTTAACATTCCAAGCATTAAGTACAAGCATAAAGCAAAAATGTAGGCTGCCTATATGTCAAAGAATAATGCAAATAATTTAATAAAATAACAGGATTCATATGGAAACCAATATTAACAAGGAAACTAGGATATGATGGTAACAAGTAGATAAAGAATCACAAAAAAAGTTTAAAACTTTACAGTTCATACGAAAGGAGTCTAATAAATCACTTACTTCCAGATAATGCAATCAGTAGCAGCATTATATTTGGCCCGACCAGATGTCACCTGGAAGCTTGTCTTGGCTGTCTGCTTTGGAACAGGAACCTTAACCACAACTCCAAGTGCAAACATTTTGCCACCAAAAACACTCTTCACCTGCAAAAATGTCACATTTAAGCCAGTCATCTAAATATGAACATAAGAATTCAGCCTTCTCTACTATGCATGTTAAATAATGCACTACTTTATTTGTTTATTTTCAAGAGATTTCAGACCTTGACATTTACTTCCATGCGTGTCCTGCCTAATTCCTTGATTGTTGGCAACACCCGGAATGGTAGATTTACTCCCTCAGTAATACGATACCTATAGAAAAGTAACTAAATATATTACTATGAGGAGGGGTTGGTAAGCAAGTAAGAAGTTAAAATAAGAAAGGTGATTACTTCATCAGTTCAAATTCACCATCAGGAGGCACAAAACTGACTGTTTTTTCTGAGTTGAACCTTGTCAGGTTCACACATTGGTGAAATGTAACATCATCAAGCTCGATGGTCTTCCCACTATCAAAGAAAGAGAGAGAATAACCATCTTCAATTGACAATAATCTCAAATACTTTGAGCAGAAATATGGAATATGGGAGTAAAATAGGGTGCGCCAAATGTGTGTGTGTGTGTGTGTGTGGTGGTGAGCATGTTTGAGAACATCTCAGAAAGACCACACAGGGTACCACTCATATGCAGGAAAGTCGGTTAAAAAATGAAAGCAAAGAAATCAGCAGTGCCATAAAAAAAAGATGCAGATTATACAGCACACCAGTATGCAGAAGAGAACCAGAAAGCATTTGTTCAGCATTAGTCAAGGAAGTGAAGTAATCACTACCAAAAGCAAGAAAGTAACCTAAATTACACAGATTGTGCTAACTCACCTTTTCGATGGCCTGGATTTGACCTGTGATTCTTTCTCAAGACCAATTTTATCATTTAAGCCTAGCTTTAAATCAGGCATACCGGAGAGAAAGCATTTCATAAGGATCTTTCCTGTCACATCACAACGCAGAACACTGCCTGTGCAAGCATTAAAGTATTCAATAAAGAATCAGTTTAACATTAAAAAAATAAAGGATAGAACTAGTCCCAAACAAAAGAAATATAAGGCTAATAAAAAATGAATCAAACAAAAGAAAATTATCACATACCTTGCGAAGACATGAGAAGGTTCACACTTTCTACAATGTCCAAGAAAACCTAAAAACTACAAGATCAGAAATCGGCATTGCTAAATTCATAGAACACTATTAAAAATGAAGAAGTACCTCATTTTTCTTATATGCAAGACCCTCGCGTCTCCAACCAACGGCACCTGTAACTTGCAGCGTGGCATTTGGAACGGGCTTCTCTGAAGGCTGTTTATGCCAGAGCAAATAAATAAAACAACAACAACAACAACAACAACAACTAAGCCTTAATCCCATACTAGATGGGGTCGGCTATATGGATTCTCTGTCTCCATGTTGCTTTCAAATATGAAAAAAATAAAATGAAATGAAATAAAATATAATAAAAATTTTACTGAATAGATATCAAAAAACTATAATATGCATCATGATAAAGATAGCCTTGCAATTAAGCTAGTAGATTGATTATCTGTCATCCATCTATATTGTGAGTATGTCCTGCAAATAGCATATGAGCTTCTATATCAGCTGAAAAGCCTACGTTTTGAATACAACCTTTGATGAGTATGGTGATCGGACTCCTCCTTGGGTGATGTATAACTTCAAAATCTCAGGTGAAAGATTTTGGGGATACCCAAAATCCATGATCTCTGTAATCAAGCAAACAAAAAGACAAGGTTTCAAGCATTGGATGATAATAGGCAGTTAATCACCTTCAACAAACTAACATACCATCAAGAAGCTCATAGATTAGTACAAAATTATTTCTGATGGCATCTTCATCAAATGCACCACCAAAATAAGACTTGAATAGTTGAACAGCCTGATTATAAATTCAGAGAATGAGTTTACACCAAAAATTTATGAACAAAGAACAAATAATATCAACTAATTACTGTTGAACATATAATTACAATGCCAGTAATGGCAATTGACAATTTCAAGTGGCACGATACAGATGCAGGGATGAGAGGGAGCAACTTGGAATTCAAATAGCTACAACAATAGAAACTAATAAAGATATCTACCTCAACCACAAACTTGAAAGCACATGCGACATTAGCATTGCCGCTAACTACAATCACAATGTACACATTGCTAATTCTCATGTAAAAGAAGGAACAATCTCCAATCTGGCGTACAGGGCATGTACCAAGTTCCTTTGTCTGCATTATATGCAATCGGAAGGCATCAACCATGTTGCCGCTGGGGAAAAAAATCAGAAGAAATGAATCTATTGCCTAAATAAATAAATAAATAAAAAACTATTAAAGATATATCAGTTTGATATCTGTCCATATATAAAAACATGAAAAGAAAAACTAAAACAAAGACATTCAGGTTAAGATCACCATATACATCCAAAAATGCAGAACCAAACAAATAATAGGAATTTAAGAATCTAAATAATGTCTTTTCTATTGAGTAAATGAGAGCTTGAACTTTTTTAGATCAATAGAAATTTTTGAATAAACTTCAAGAGAGAATTTTAGCATTTCCCATTGTTTGGAAATCGATTGTTGGCTCGTTACAAATAAAATGAAATTCGTCAATATTCAATTGCAGCATGAGCTTCTCAGGTAAAATAATCAGTTTACTTTGCAGATATATAAGTTACAAAAATTTAATCTATTAGAGACACTTTTATCAAATTGTAATGAAGTTAGATGGAACCAACTCCTGTAGCATGCAGCTTTTCTTTTATCAAAAACATTTTATAGACCAAACTGTGAGCTTGGGCATGAAGTAATAAGAGGCCCCTAAGGAGAATGCGCTTGGAAATCCACAACAAAGTTCAACCACAATACAGTTCAAGTGGTGGCTGAGGAATCAAAAAGATTGAATTAGTTTAGGTTCCTTGTGCATCTGATGCCAACTTAATAGCAATGTAACTGTTCTCTACTTCTACTATCAAACTGATCCTTAAAGCCTCCAGTCACCATCTTTATATCCACAATACTCCAATAGTTTCTCCTGGAGCTACACTATGTCATACAGAAACTAATAGAAATAGAAATCTCATCCCCTCCAATAATTGCTACAAGATGAAATCTCTTCAACGATCAAACCCTCAGTTAAAACCAAATTCACGATAGATCAACCACAAAGAATTCCAGGTTTCTCAGGAAATATAACAATATCTATTCATCAAATCAAAACCGCAAGCTGAGATTCAAAAAGAAATTATTAAGCAAATGCATCAAATCTTAGGGCAAGAGGAAAGAATCCCACCCAACGTCGTCGCGGTAAAGACGATTGATAAGTACATCTCCGCGAAGATTGAGAAAGTATATGGCCGACGCGGCCAGCGGCATCTCTCTCTCCCTCGCTCTGTTCTCCTCAACCTTCTTTTCGATCTGAAAGAAAAAAGAGCTACCTTGCTGAACTGTCTTAAAAGCGCTTCCTTTATTAATAAGAAAAGAGAACTTTACATTTTACCCCTCAACTTTTCCTAGTTTTATTTTTCTCTCTGATGTTTCTACTACAGAAAATTTTACAGAAAAGTCCTTTTTTAATTTCAAATTACATAAAAATCCCAATTATACATAAGCAAAACATTTTTTTTATTTATTATTAAAATTTATAATAATATTAATGGGTTTAAAAATTATTCTTATTTTATATCAAATTCAATATTATTTATCAAAATTAATTATTAGCCCTTTAAACGAAATTAGTAAAAAGACCCAAGGGCTGTGGTGAACTTTGATAATTCAGAAGCCACAAATTTTGAAGTTCTCAAAGGGGTGAAATGTAAAAATAGAGAAAGATCACATTTACAATTCAGCCCTTTGTTTGTAAAAATATTAGTTCATCTGCTCCTCAAGTAAAACCCGAGAATCAAACCCCAGAAGCAGAACGTCTCTTGGATCCATGGGATTCTTCAGGAGGATCGCGGGGATGCTCGGGTTCTCGAGGGACGACGCGCACGACGTCGGGCACGAAGCCGCCGGCGACGGCGAGGCGGAAGATGACCAGACCGCCAGGGATGTGCACCATCGCGCCACGAAAGGGTTCAGTGTCCAGGTCCCCGTCGCCGTCGATCGTCCTGCCCCAGGACCTGTTCTCATTCCCTGTAATGTCGGCGATGGCGGCGTTCAGGTGCTCAGATCACCCTCTCCTTTTTCGTTTTCATTCATGATCTGAGAAGCAGTTCAATTTCGGATCTTTCTCTAATTGCTATGAATCTCTGAATTGCTTTGAATGTGTGCATAAATGCAAGAAAATGATGATGTCTTGTTGTGTGGTTGAGAATTGTTCTTGGATTGGTGCTTTCTTGAATTTGATTAATGGTGATCAGGAGCTGCATAGGAATTCTCCATTCTTGATTGAAAATCGTTTGAAATTGAAATTTAGTGTGCAGATGAGTATTTCCAACTTTTCAATTAGAGCATGAGTAGGCTTGGAAGCCAAACAAAGATAGTCTTGAAGTTTTT
Source organism: Dioscorea zingiberensis (assembly GCA_026586065.1). Classification (NCBI taxonomy): domain Eukaryota; kingdom Viridiplantae; phylum Streptophyta; class Magnoliopsida; order Dioscoreales; family Dioscoreaceae; genus Dioscorea; species Dioscorea zingiberensis. The sequence continues at coordinate 39,579,894 of CM048824.1, forward strand.
GTAAGAGTTATGATCACTTGGCTACCATTTTTAGGTTTCAGTGATATTAAATGGAGCCTTTGGGGCAAAAGATTTATGAAACAAGTCTTTGTTACTATGGTTTTCATGTTTTCTATCAATTGACTTGGAAGCTAATACTATAATCTTTCATTATTGAAATTCTTTTGTTTCCCATCCATGTTTCTTGTATGGTTTTCTTTTTCTAGTAGGCACTTATGTATATGTCTTCACACCAATTATTTGCTGCAATAGATAACCAGTAGGAGAACTCAATTTTCATTGCATTTGCCTCATGTGCATTAGAGATGATGTAGCTCTTGTGTTAAAGCTTTTGACTTTGTGTGTTTGTATTCTAGACTCTTTTTCTCTGTTGTGATCTTGGAGAGTTGCGTTAAAGCTTTATGGTGTTTATAAGCCTTACAAGCCTGAACATCACAGTTTGGTTTTCCAACGAACTTATTATTTGAAATGTTCCTTGTCAGATCCCTTTGTTCTTTAAATTTCTGACAGTTATCAACGTTCCACACCTTTTGATATAAAGCTGAACTTTGGTTAACAGCTGATGTTTATAATTTTCTATATTGCTTTGTTTGTCCTTTATATCCCACCCCCCCAAAAAAAACAAACTGTATTCTGTATATTTCACCAAAAAAATAAAAAAAAATGCTATACCAAGATTTTTTTGTTTAATTGGACATATGACAGTGTTGGCTTCCAGATGGGTTTACTTTCTTTCTGGATTTGTTTTGCATAGACCACATAAATTACACACTTTGTGAATCCGAATGAGCCTGAATTCCAGATCCAGTGAAGGGTACAAAAGTTTAGTTCATTCAAATAGTGGTAGGTAAGTAGAAAATTATTTGGGTGAAGACTATTGCTTTAACTTGTATACTAATACGAAGGTGCCAATTCTATCAAGTTGGTCCATATTACATGGCAGAGCTTTAGTTGGGAACTGAAGCTTCTAAAGTAGATATTTTTCAAAAGGATTAGCTAGGAGGCCTCCCTTTGGAGAAGTGAGCATAATGAACATACTTAAGATAATTATAGGCATGAGTATTGTATAACAATATGGATTTTGCATCTCTCCTCAATAGACCTCACATGAGGGGCATATGATGGGTCCTATATATTCAATGAATTTTAAATTAATAAAATGGCCAGCCATGAATATTTTATTTCTTTTTTGTTTTTGTTTTTGTTTTTTGCTTTTTTGCTTTTTTTCTAAAAAAGGAAAAATTGGATGATTATACCTGCATATGTACCATAAATTATAAAAGCCCTTAGTCTCAGTGAAGCATTTTGGAAACCAAAAGTCCTCACATGATGGAAATGTAGATACTTCTATTTGTATTATTGATGGGCTCTTGAAAGTCTTGCTGGAAATATATTTCAACAAGGAATGGAGTGAGTAGATGATTTCTGTGAATCACTTGGCCATCACTATGCAAAATGCCACCAAAGACCCACCAAAGAATTCATGGAAAGCAAAATGTTGCAGTTTTGCATCTCAGAGTATCATGGAATCATTTTCCTGTAGAAGGATCATTTGTTTTGAATAATGCCTTTGAGTTGAGAAACTGTTTATTTTGCTTGGAAGATGAATTGCATTCAGTATGCCATTGGTGGAATCTTCATTTTGGTTGGAATATACTTCGTGTTAATTATACCACCGAAGGAAACTACTGTGGGAAGCATGCTACTACTTTCCTGTGTGGATATTATCAGTAGTATTTGCTTTTCAATGGGGAAAAGAATATTCTAGTTTGTTATTGTCCTGCACTATTCCCTTTCAGTTTTGTTTGAGAGTTTTATTAGCCTAGTTACTTCACAGTTAAGTTTCTAAGCATGCATAATCATGGAAGATATAGGGATAATTACTGGTACTTATTGTTAAACGTCATCTTTTGTATGGAATCAACTGGATATTAGCTACCTTTGCCTGAATTGTGTGAACTTTTTGTTGGTTTGCAATAACTTACACCACACTTTCAGAAACATCAACTAATTATGGTTATTTTATTTTGTACCAAAGCAAATATGGAGAGCCAATGGAAGAACTAAGAGCTTTTCTTATACCAAAATGATCAGGGTTAATTGGTCTTTCTCTGTGCCCTCTTGGTGAATTATTTAATATATGCAAAATCTTTGGTTTGGTTTGATAGACTGGATATGTATGTTTTTCTTCAAAATTTAGTCTCATTAGATTGCCTATTTTGCAATATGCTATGCCTACTTTTTAAAGTGTTAGAAATTTGAGTGTCTTGTCTAATTGGGAAACTCAAAATTTGGTTCCTGTTGATCATTTTGTTATCCAACCTAACATGGTATAACCTTTCTTTTAGTTTCTTGTGTTGATCACCGATTGAATCCCCACACAGATTGTTAGCCATTCATGCTTCTTTAAACAATCCATTAAAGTTGAATTTTTTTACCCCAAAATTGTCTTGAAAACAGTTATAATTTTTGTTTCTGAGATCCATATAAACAGCTATGTGATCAAATACTGTGAATGGAAAACATGAACAAGTGAATCAAATACTAAATCACTTCATTCCCTTGCTTCTTATCAGGGTTTCAGGTGGTACTCCAGAAGATTGCGAATTGATGAAGATGGGGATGTGGCAGACGAGTTCTTGAATGAGGTTTGCCTAACAGATACAAATCCCAAATTTGAGGTAAAGTACAACACCCGGCCAGCAGCCATCAGAAAGCAAGTCATCTCCAACGATGGCACGGTGCGTCACAGTGTTGACTTCCAGGGCAGGTTACAGTGGGTATGAAGGAGTTCTTGGGTCAGGTGTGTGTTTTGCTTGTCTTCATTCTTGTAACAACCTGCACATAGTTATCCCACCCACTGAAAAGCAACGTTTATGTTCAAACTGATTCTATTTTACACAATGTTTGTATGCTTCCTTGCTCATGTTATACAAGTAGTTTAAACTAGGACATGCATAGACTACTAGTTCTTGTCGTTGAGCCGGACTCCGGCGGGCGGGTAAGCGGGGATTGCCGCTGCTGCAGTGGCTTTAGCCCTGCTGTGGTGGCGGACGGCGGACTTCTGCTTAGCTTTAGAAGGCTCAGGCTCGTCGTGGGCGAGCTTGCTCTCCTCTTCCTTTGCTGCCGCCTTCTTCATTTTCTTCTTCATCTTCTTGGCTAGGCTGACAATGTCCTTCACCTTCTCCTTCAAAGCCTGCATCATTTCTTTTTCTGGGGATAAAGTTTGAGACACAGGAAGATGGCACATAAACCAGCCATGCAGGCAGCCACGTTTACTATGTAAGACGGAAGCAGAACCGCTTAAAATGGGAGTCGGTGCATGGCTAGCTGGCATGGCAAATCTTAGTTAGTTGAGGAATTATTATTACATAAACTAAACTTGCAAGTAATCCTATAAAATAGTAGGTTTTTGTTTTAATGAAAGAAATGAAAATGCATGGTTGCACTAATCTGCTAAATTGAACTCGTGAGTTCAAATTTATTCTTTGTGCACTGAAATGCAAGCAGAGAGCATCAATAAAAAAAACAGCATATATATAGTCTTGCATAGGGAGTTCTGTCCTTCACATTACATTACAATCTCTGGTTTCACAAAGTGTGTCTTGATCTCTTTGTGAGGCAAAACAACCACCCCATTGAGGAACATTGTATCATTTACATGAACATCCTCTCCTAGAACAGCCATACTACTGATATGAACCGATTGCCCGATCGTCGAATGCCCGCCAATTATGCTGCCAGAAACATAGGCCGAGTTCTTGACCCTCACCCCCTTCATCAATGTGCAGGAAGATAGCCGTACCCCACATTCAATCACACAACCAGGACCTACAGAAACATCAGGACCTATCAAACATCCTTCCCCAATCTTAGCACTCTCATCAATCAACACATTTCCTATGATGTTCTTCCCTGCAGCAAGAGAACCTGCTGAGCTCCTCCTTAAGTGATCCAAGTACAGCCTAAGGCCTGCAAGATAATCCTTTGGCTGCCCAACATCCATCCAGAAACCCTCGGATACCATCGCATATAGAAGCCCTTCCTCAGCAATGGATGGGAAGACTTGTCGTTCTAGTGATGTAGGCTGAAGCGGAATCCGATCGAGAACAGAGGTGTTCAATAGGTAGATGCCTGCATTGATCTTGTTACCAACAAATGTTGCTGGTTTCTCGACAAATTTCCTGACCTTTCCTGTATCCTCATCCATGACGACAACCCCGTATTTCGAAGGTTCAGCAACCTGACGTAGATCTCAAGTGTCAAGTTAAACATACAACACCATATTTCTTTTATTGAACTAGTTAGAGCAAGAATTGTTAAGATGTCACCTTGGTGACCATGATCGATGCTTCTCCCCCATGAGCATTGTGAAATTCAAGCATTTCTTGCAGAGGGTACTCGCATATAATATCGCTGTTGAGCACAAAGAAAGGCTTGTTGTCGTTCTGTGTTGTCGTCAAGTTCTCCTTTGCAAGTGCCAATGGCCCTGCAGTCCCCAGTGGTTCTGTCTCTTGTGAGCATGTGATTTTGATCCCAAGCCTTGATTCATACTCCTCTAGGAAACTCATCATCACCTACATATTACATGATGAACTAAACTATCAAGTCGCCTTTTAAACACTAGAAACCAACAATTCTCCCGTCAATTTACTTCACCTGTGGCCTGTAACTGATAGCTAATATCACTTCCGTCACTCCGACAGCTTTGAGAGCTTCAATCTAATTCAATCAGAAAAGAACAAAAAAAGATTATATATATGGAATGCGGAGGTGAAACGAAATTCAAAAGTCGGTAAACCTGATGTAAGATCATAGGCTTGTTAGCGAATTCAACAAGCGGCTTTGGTATACTGAGTGTCAAAGGTCTCAACCTAGTCCCAAACCCCCCTACAAGGATGACTGCTTTCATGGTGATGATCCCTTAGTAAAGTTTCCCTGAGTGACAACAATGGCTACAATAATATAAACCAACAAGTCCAGTATAGCTCATAAACAGAGCATAACAAGTAATATATGAGAAAACAGAGAAATTTTATGCCCTAAATTAGAAACTACTGAGAGTCATAAATTCTTTCCTGATATGCAAATCAGTGAGATGAACAAAAACTGATTAGAATCACATCTTACTGAAGATCACTAAATCCAAAACACCATAACAAATTCAGCTCAGTTTCAATGGATTCTGGAAATCCAAAATACGATCAAAACATGATGAACCAAAAGAAAAGAAAAAAAAAACAAAAAAGAAAGAAAAACAGGAAATACAACAAAATGATCAAAAGATCACTGTAAAAACGTTTTTTAATATAAAAAACCTGCAGAATCCCACAAGCATATCCCTTTTCCATCAAAATCGAACCAAAAATGAAAGAAGAACCAATCAAAAGATTAGCTTCTCCTCCTAGCTTCATATAATCAATACTTGAGGCTTTCTTTAGATTGAAAACAATAAAATTCAGAAAACGAGCTTCCACTCCATCACACCAAAATCATCTCTAACCTCGCAACAAAGAGCGGCGATCGATATCTCCGATTGCTCACTCGATCGCCCCCGAATCCCTAACAACTCCGCACAAAAACCCTAGTAGAAGAAAACGAGAACACAAAAGCGGAGGAGAGAATAGAATCGGTTCGTGAGTTTGAGTTCACAGTCTTCACTAAAATATAGTAAAGTTCCGGGGGTTTCGTGAAAAATAATATTATATGATTTCCCGCCCACTCAACGGATCTCGTCCCTACACGTGTCCTAAAAATACTGAAATTACGGGATTACCCCCAACCGTTTCAATACTTTATCGCCGTTGCCTCCCCCGCCAATAGAAACCCTCAAAGCACGAATCTCAAAGCGCAATTTAGAAGTGGTTTAGTTGTCGTGTCTCTCTCTCTGTGTGTCCATTATTGAAAAAATAATTAATTAAAATTTAACAATTTTAATTAAGAAATAATAAACAAAAATTAACATAATTCAGGAGATTGTGAAGTGATGGATGACCTAAACAATTATGTTTGATTATTTAATAATTTGGTGCCATGTTTCTTTCCAAATGTTTCAAATCTTTGCATGTTGTGGCGGTGCCTGAATTGTTTGGTGGCAAGCATATATCTCATTGATCACACTTTTCAAAACACTATTTTATAGCTTGGTTTGATTTATGTTTTAGATTCATGATTCGTTATTTGAAAAGAAAATATCCTTTATTTTTTATTATTAAAAATTTATTTTATATAAAGTTGATTTTAAGAGATTTGAAAATCTTTGGTTTCATGGGGGAAATTCCATGGGACGTGGGCGCAATCTAGACAGCTCAATCCGATACATATGGTAGAACCCTGATAGCCTAGAGAGGGAATACCCGCACGAGTTCTCTCTAACTGACTGTCGGAAGAACCTAACCTTGAGGAAGACGACGGAAGCATAGCAAGGGCATGTCCGAAGCTCGGCCAAAGCTTTAGAAGGCCCCATATGAGCTAGCGTCCAACTGGAGCTTACTTGACACCCAAGCTGGGATTGTTTGGGGGGCAAGCCACTGGTGACGGAGGGCGAATGGGGAAGGTATAAAAGGGAAGGAGAAGGCAGACGAAAGGGGCCCTCTCTCTCCAGTTCACGCAACCAGAGCCTCAGTTCTCTCTACTCCCCCCCCCCCCCCCCCTCTCTTTCTCTCCCTCTCTCTCTCTTTCCTTTCCCCATAAATGTTCTCTCAATTCACCTTGCGCTCCCTTTCTTGGCTTTGGTTGATCGTTGGAGAGTCTGGGTAGAGATCCCCTAACTTCCCTTTGTGCAGGCCGCCCCCGGAGACGAGGTTGAAAGCTTGAGCAAGCGAGATCGACAACTTTGACAATTTCACCCACGTCAAATTCTCTCTAGATCGTCGCAGCCAAGAGTCTCGTCAAATAACAAATTCTACTTGTTGGTCCCGATTGGCTCCGATCTTGAAGAAGAGCTGATTGCTGGCACCGGCCGCCTCTCATTTCGGCACCCAGGAGCATGTTTGAAGGATTTCCAATCGTACGGATGAGAAGATCATCGAAAAATAAGCTTGCATGTCCATTTTCATACAATTTGGTTACCGTTTGGTCTTCTCACTTAACGGTTTCATTAAGTGAGAAGACCAAACAGTAATCAAATTGTATGAAAAAGGACATGCTAACTTATTTTTCGATGATCTTCCTATCCGTACGGTTGGAAATCCTTTAAACATGCTCTAGGGGCCGAAATGGGAGGTCGCCGGATCAGCACAATGATTCAGCCAACCTGACTCTATCATTAGTCTATATATATATGGGAACATGTTTAACTTTTATTCGCTCATTAATTGAAAGGCTGATTTATCTTTTGTTGCTATAAAAAATTTAATTAACATGTACTGGATTGTTAAAAATATGATAGGTGTTCGGTTTATATAGTTTTAGTGCTAAAATTGGATTTGCCTCAAGGTCAAACCCAATCTCGGTCCAACGGTTAATTTTTTTTGTATTTGAGGGACAAAATCACAAGAATGAAGAGAAGATCATCGAAGCATGCAAGAGGAGAGAAGATTTACCTGGAAAACCCTATGAAATCGGGGAAAAACCATGATGCTTATGAGCAAATCTACTATTTATTCTCAGTATAATGGAGAAGAAGAAGAAGTAGGGTAGAAACTTGGGAGCTGGAATCCATGGAGAAGGAGAAGAGGAGATGGGCCTTCAATGTGGCAGGGCTTTACCGTTGGGGAAAAGCTTGCTGTAGATGGGGGTCTCGTCCTCTATTTATAGGCTGGAGGAAGCTTGTGACCCAAGTTTGCTAGCTCACGTCCAACTGTCTATTCTTCTAGAAGCTCCTGGGCCATAAGAGAAAAGGAGTCTGTTTGGAAGCTCCTCTTCTTCTGGGAGGTTCTTCGGAAGGTCCTATTCTTCTGGGAGGCTCCTCTTTTTCTAGGAGACTGGTATCTAAGTAAAAAATAGTCTATGATCCTTCCATGTGGTTGTCTGGATGGATACCACGTATCTTCCCACTTTTATCCCTATCATATAGTAATAAGAAGAGCTTAACAAGTATGTACAATTTATATGTTTAGTTTGCAAACCAAATCCCGAATAACCTACCACTAATTATATAATAAGAAATTGTTTTCACAACCAACATTCGTGGATGAGACGTAACAAAGGACAAAATGTTTTCAAAATTGATTCTATTAGACAAATATTTTTAGTGAAGTAGGTTAATTTTAATAGTATTCTAGCTATTTGTACTAAATTTACAATAAATATTAATTTTATGATGTTATATGATAGGGATGAAAGTGGGAAGGCATATGTCATTCTAGCAATCAACCACGTGGATGAACTTCTACTTATATTCATATCTAATTCCGTTCGGATCCATACCTAATTCTATTCGGATCTGGGTCCAATCCCATTCGGGTCCAAGGTGATTATATTCGAAAATTCTATTTGGATCAATGATGTTCTACTCGTATCTACAAAGCACTATCCATTCGGACTCCTGCAAAGTACTTCCATTCGGGTCACTGTGGAGCGCCATCTATCCATAATTCTGTTCGGATCCTATTTGTTTCACTCTGATAATTAGCTTCCAACATTGCATTCAACCATACTGAATAGAAGGATTCCGAGAAGCCCCTAGGAGCCCAGTTAACCTTCTAGAAAGCTTGATAGTTGAAGCTCATCTTGAGAATGAACTGGCACTTGGTTGGCATTTAGAAGCCTCTAGAAGAAAGGTGAGCTGGAGATAAGCTAGCACATAAGTGGGCCAAGTGGATGGAAACTTGGGTCGCAAGTTTCCTCCACTCCCATGGCAATAAAAGGAGAGGCACAACACCATTTTAAGGGATTGAATTCTAGAGCAGCGAAGCCTTGTTTCTTTGAAACTCTCTTCCCCTCTCATCCTCTTATTTTGTAATCTCAATCCCTCAGCTCTCTCATGGATTCTCTATCTTGTATAGAGAACGAGACATAGTGTATTCGCTCCTGAAGGGAGTCTGCCGTTTTCCCCTATTTTTCAAGGGTTTTCCACGATAATTTTGGTGTTCTTTCTCTATTGAGCTTGATTTCTATTCATTTCCTCACTGGCCTATTACCCCAATTCAAACAAATTTAACAGTTAGTGAGAAATTAGGGTTTCCCAGATTTTTGAGCTAACAGTTTAAGCTAACAACTTCCTATAAGAATAGAGTGAAAGAAAAGGAATGAAAGAGAAAAGAAGCTACTTTACCTTCTTTAGGTTCGTTATCTTCTTTCTCTAAACCTCCGGATGAAACTTCTTCGGACTCCTCGTGAAGGAAAAGTTTCAAGCCCTCCTCATAATCGAGACTTCCGAAATCCAAGATAGGATCCCTCAAATAGAAGTCTCGGAAGATCTGAAATGCTTGTCGGCCACCTTTATGGAAACTTGCTTGAGAATCTTTATCCTTTCCTCCCAATACATCCACAAAATCTTCCAATTCTTCTATCCGCTTTTGACTCAACTCCAGAGTTTCTTGAAGAGAAGCCAAGTCAGCTAAGATCTCCCCTTCTCATTCTCGGCATCGTCATAATAAACTCTGGCACATTTCAATAAGCCTTCATTAACTACCAACTTCCTGGAAAGTTCACTATTCTTGTGTTCCAAAACTTTCACCTCTTGTTCAGTCGAGCCAAGTTTGGAAAATAGAGAATTAGCCAGCTTCGTTACCGTCGAGAGGTTCTTATCAGTTATTGAGCATTTCTCTTCACTTATCTCCTTAGCTTTCAAAACCTTATCCTTGTCATCCTCAAGAGTTTTTATCTGCTTGGAAAGAGTAGTAAACTTTTCCTCCAGCTGATGTTTGAAATTAAGAAGCTTTTGGCATTGGTCAGTTGAGAGTTTTAGTGACTCCGAAGATTTCTCCCACTGCTTGAGAGCACGCTCCCTCTCATCTATTACGGTCGTTAGTTCAACTTTCATCCAAACAACGCCTGTCTTCAATTGCGCATTCTCTAATTCCAGGTTGTCGAGGAACGCAGAACGGGGTCACCTTTCTCCAACAATTAAGCGGCACGATCCATCCATAAAATAGACTACAATGAAACAATCATCAGTGCTGGATATTAACAAGGGAATTTAAAGACATTGAGCATAAAAAACACTCACCGATCCTCCCATGAGACGGAGATGAGTCGCGACTTCCTCCCTCCAAAACTGACAAAGATTGGAACTGATCTCCTTGGTATGGATGAGCTCCAATGAGGAAGATACAATAGCAGGGTTAGTGAGCAGTATGCCATCAACAGGGTTGACTCATACATGTTTATTGGCCTTCAAAGTCTCGCCTGCCTTCTCGAGTTCATTACCAACTTTTCTTATTCTTGCACCAATTTTGCTCGGTGAAGGTAAAACCACAGAGTTTAGTTTCTCGAAGAATTTGGTATAGGCCTGTTCCATCTCATTGGATAAAGACATACCTCAGCCCCCGACAGAACTTGAGGTCCCCGTACCTCCACCCAATTCTTTCTCAGTCTGAGGTAAGGATTCTGTAGAAGGAACATCAGAAGTACTTGGCCCAACTGTAAGGGAGTGGAGGGCCTCCGTAGGAATTTGAGTAAGAGTAACAGCCGGAGGCTCTGGCATATCAGCCATTCGCACCATCTCCTCTTCTGTTTGACTAAAGGGATATTTCCCCCCTCTAATGAGGTCCCCTCAACTAGGGCGGTCTCTTTTTCAACGAGAGGAACAATATTATGACTAGGAGGTATTTTCTCAACCACCTCAAAAGGATCACCTGCCATATTGCTCATTCAAGTCGACAGATCACCTTTATTTCCAGTAGCTATTATTTTTACCCACTTTAGAGGTCTCTGTGAAGAATCGTCAACTTCTATTTCTGGTAGCTTGAAGATCCTCCTTGGCGCACTTCTCGGCAATCTCTTTGGTCCCTTCCGTTCCAGTTGGGGCCTCCTCACTTCTATGGAAGGAACCCTCAATCACTTTTATGGTGCACTTCTTCCTTTCTTTTAATCCGGCATTCTCCACCTTCTCTTTCTTTTCGATAGCCCTCAGTCCTGCCAAGAAGACCCATGCAGCAGCTTGGGGATCCATTGCTTCACCTATCAACCAAATAAAGAGAGTAAAATTAACAAATAAATCAGTCGACCAATAGCTAACGAGGAGAAATCGATATGAGTCCTACCCAAAGCTAAGTACAAGCCACTATCCTAAAGTTTTTGAGAGGTAAAATATTTGTCAACAAGGACAGTAGAATATTTACGGAATTTCTTGAGCAAAGCATCCTCTTCGTCAGTCAGTTTATCTTTATTCGTTGCATGGGTCTGAGGAATACCCCACTTAGTCGAAACACCTAGATCTTCACTACTCGAGAGGAAGAAAGACTTACTCTTCCAATTCTTGATAGAAGAGGGCACAAAACAGAGGAATTCTTTCTTCGGTCGAGCACCAAAGAAATACCAATAAGTATTCGACTCTCGACTCAAACTGAAGAAGACTTTAAATATAGAGACAGTTGGAGTGACTCCACAATGAAGGAGCACCATTACAAATCCGCAAAGAGTTCTCCAAGAATTTGGGGACAACTAAGAAGGACACACATTGAAATCCTCGAAGATATAAAGGAAAATTTGTGTAAAAGTAAGCCTAAGCCCCCCTAATAGTGCGTCGTGATAAATTGCGATTTTGCCTTCTTCTAAAGGGGAACTCATACGTTCAGTAGGAATTGGTAATCCTATAGTTTTTCACTATGGCTTCGATCTCTACATCCTTAGTAGTATTTGGAAAAGCATTAGAACAAGGTTTAGGTTCTCTAATAGGTTTCGAACTGACCTTAAAGGAAGAAGGAACAATAGAAGAAGATACCATACCTTTGCGAGAAGTAAGACCAGGAATTCAAAAGCGTAGAGAAGAAAGGCGAAAGTTCATACACCGTCGAACGAAGAAGACGAAATAATAGGAGAAATGATAAGATCTTTTGAGACAACAACGAAAACTCACACACAGTAACCAAACGACTCCGAACCCTTTTCGACGGCCTAGATCTATCCACGAAATGGCATGAAATCATGACCGGATACATGGACTTTGCATCTAATGATTGGGGTTAGGGCACAGAAGAGGACCAAGCGGATATTCGCCACATGGATCATTGGGAGGCGCGCCCATCATCACTTGCGTCCCTCCATGCCATACCTTTTTTAGAAAGTCCTTTTTGGGAAATTACGTGAGAAGGCAAAAGGATGCCTAACATTAAATACCGCCCTTCTCAACATCAAATGCCCATCATATGAAGCTTGCGGGGCAAGATTCGAGAGTCACACCATGCGACAAACATTATAACTTATGAACATATTAGGGTCATCTACACAGTTGACACTCAGTGGAGGTATGATATTTGGAATACATCTTCTTTGTCCCGTATCGGATTGAACCCCCAATATCCCTCAGCCGGATTAGAAAAGCTATAATGAAGCCCAACACTCACCACAAAATAGCTCACTCAATTGATCATATGCTTAGCTTTTTGAGTCAATCGATGACTGAAACACGTGTCGTTCTAGCAATCAATCAACGTGGAAGAACTTCCAGACGACTTCTACTCAGATTCATATCTAATTCCGCTCAGATCCATACCTAATTCTATTTGGATCCAGGTCTAATCCCGTTCAGGTCCAAGGTGATTCTATTTGGAAATTCTATTCGGATCCATAATGTTCTACTCGGATCTACAAAGCACTATCCGTTTGGACTCCTGCAGAGTACTTCCGTTCGGGTCACTGTGGAGCGCCATCTATCTAGAATTCTATTTGGATCCTATTTGTTTCACTTTGATAATTAGCTCTCCAACATTGCATTCAACCATACAAAACAGAATGATTCTGAGAAGCCCCTAGGAGCCCAATTAACCTTCTAGAAAGCTTGATAGCTGGAGCTCAACTAGAGAATAAGTTAGCACTTGACTGAAATCTAGAAGCCTCTAGAAGAAATGTGAGTTGGGGCTGAGCTGGAGCTATGTTGGCATACAAGTGGGCCAAGTGGATGGAAACTTGGGTCGCCAGTTTCCTCCACTCCCATGCCTATAAAAGAGGAGAGGCATAGCACCATTTCAAGGGATCGAATTCTAGAGCGGCGAAGCCTACCTCTTTGAAAAATCTCTTTAATCTCAATCCCTCAGTTCTCTCATGGATTCTCCATCTTGTATAGAGAACCAGACATAGTGAATTTTCTCCTAAAGGGGAGTCCGTGGTTTTTCCCTATTTTTCAAGGGTTTTCCACGTGTTCTTTCTCTTTTGAACTTGATTTCTATTCATTTCCTCATTGGCCTATTACCCCAATTCAAACAAATTTAAAATTAGTGAGAAATTAAGGTTTCCCTGAATTTTGAGCTAACATTATATATTACTATTAAATAGCAATTATGTCTCATGCTGACATTTGTGGATGAGATATAACAAACGAACAATTGTTTTCATATTCAAATATATGTTAATTCTAATGGTATCATCATCATATTGGTATGTGCTACAGTATTGTGAAGGCACCTATACCATTCAAAATCCATCGCCCAAAATTATATAATCCAGTATCCAACCCCACCTTAATTGGTATTATCTTGTAAATATCCTGTGAATCTTATCTTTCCATACTTTGTCAATCATATCTCTAGGATTGGTTGTTAGTGATTGATTGACCATATCTTTCATATTGTTGGGATTCTTCTCCCTCTTGTAACTATTAATATCCTTGCCTATGTATCATTTGTTACTGCGGAGAAAGTAAATACAAAACCTATCTTGTGATTATATGGTATGGGTTTTGCTTTCCACCATGTCCAACCCTAAGTCATGGCCGACTTCTCTTGTGACCGGCTTTCGACTTCTCCATCCATTTTGAGGATCCCGTCGGTCACCATCAAGCTTGATCGTCACAACTTTTCTCTCTGGCGCAACACCATTCACGGCCTCTCTCCGGGGCATTTGACTTGGAGGACTTCGGTCTTTGCCTCCAACCCTCCCCACGAGTTCAAACCCGAGTGTGGCGTCGCGCGCCTCGCGGAGCCTAACCCGGACTTTCTTTGCTTAGGCGTCGCCCTTGATCGCTTCGTCCTTCTACGGCCGATCTACGTTGGATCGAAAGCGCGCCCTCGCGCTTCGTTGTTCGTCACATCTGCGCGCGATGCATGGACCACTCTTGGCACCGTGCGTTCCGGGCTCAAACACGGGCTCGTCATTATGGCCCTCAAGAATCCAATGCGGGTCGGCGATGAAGGCTCCTTATCTATCCAGAGTATGTTGGCGAAGCGAGTATTGCGGATGATCTCACTGAAAATCTTCATCCCGCTTTCCAATGAAGATCGTTGGTCACATTCTCAATGGCCTTGATAGCTCTTATGGCCCGTTCGTCCGCCTTCATGATGAAAGCGGAGGATGTTCATGTGGGCCGAACTCGTTGGCCTCCTTCTTCCGGGGAGGAGGAGCGGCTTGCTCTTGACACCGCGCGACGCCAACCTACCATCTTGCCCTCGCCGCGCCTCTCCTTTGTCCTCGCTCCTTCGCTCATGTTGCTACGATGCCATTCTTCTCGCGAACAACCGCTCGCCCGTCTCACCACGTTGACTCTGCGTGGCGTGACAGGCGCGTGATCACAACGCTCCTCGGCGCCTCTTAAGACGCGTCTCGCCACGTGACTTTCGATGTCAAATTTGTGGGAAGATGGGACACCCGGCCATTGACTGCTTTAATCGTAACAACCATACTGATTATCCGGCTCGCCCGGTTCGATCCTCGTCCCTTCGGCGGTCACCTAACTATCGTCACCATGCATTGTTGATCCTTCACGGTACTTCGACAGCTCACGATCATGTCACCCCAGATTTGAACAAGCTCACCATTTCTGATGAGTATCGTGGTGATGACAAACTCCTCGTTGGTAACGGTAACCAATTACTTATTTCGCATTATGGCTCTACTATTTTCCCTGTTATGTCTAATTCCGTTTGTCTCAAAGACATTCTTGTTGTTCCTCATCTTACCAAGAGCCTTCTCAGTGTTTCCAAACTTATTCGTGATAATCCTACTTTTATGGAATTTCATCCTGACCATTGTGTTCTTAAGACTCTGCAGGGAACACCCCTCCTTCGAGGGGTCGTTGACCACGGCCTCTACCGTCTCCAGACACCATCCTCATCCGCCCGGCCTCCTCCCACTGCACTGTTTGGCGCCCGTACGACTCTACATGGTTGGCATCGTCGCTTGGCTCATCCTCATGAACACATCCTTCGTCGTCTCGTGTCTCAATTTCGTCTCCCTGTTAGTTCACATAACTTTCCTACTGTTTGTGATACCTGTCAGTTAGGCAAGAGTCGTTTTCATCTTCCTAGCTCACATGTTAGTTAAAATAAACCATTCAATCTTGTGTACTTTTCGGATGTTTGGGGGTCCCCGCCCCATTTGTGTCCTTTAGTGGAAATCGTTATTTTGTGTTCTTCATTGATGATGCTACTAAATTCATTTGGATTTATTTTCTTACTCATAAATCTCAAGTGTTTCTGAGTCTTCCTTCACTTTAAGGCTATGGTTCAAACACAATTGGTGTACCATCAAGTCTCTCAAACTGATTGGGGTGGTGAATTTCGCAAATGTATCCACCTTTCTATCTACTCATGGTATCTCTCATCGTGTCTCTTGTCCCCACACTTTGAGCAAAGCGGGGCTGCGAGCGCAATAGAGTCATCGTTGAAAAGGGTTTGACTCTTCGCTCAATCCTCCTTACCTTTCCAATCGGGAACAAGCCTTCCATATCGCTACTTTTCTCCATAACCGGTACTATTACTTTGCTTTCTTGAACTATGAATCCCCTTATCAAAAAACTCTTTCCGTGATTCCAGATTATGCCTTCCTCAAAACTTTTTGGGTGTCTCGCTATATCCACTCTTACGACCTTACAATAAGCATAAAGCTGGATTTCCGGTCTCTTCCTTGTGTGTGTTTTGGGTTTTGAGCTCAAGCATAAAGGTTATCTTTGTCTCCATGTTCCTTCTTCTGCCTCTCTATATTGCTTTCCGTCATGTTGTGTTTAATGAGGATGTTTTTCACTATGCTAACCATGTTGGATCGTCTACAGTGCCTCTCCCAACCAAGACCACTGAACCCACCTCTGCACCATCGTATCTCCTTGAGCACGTCACGCACCCATCTCCACACCAACACGGATCTCCCCTGCTGTTCCCTCTTCCCCTTCTCCTCCAAATAATGGTGCCAATCGACACCTCCTCGGCCTTATCCTAACGCCCCCTCCTATTTTCGGGCCTCGGATACTACCTCTCATTCCATGACCACCAGGGCCCGAACACACACCCTCAAACCAAAATCCTTCCATGCCACCCGTCACCCTATCATTCCGGATCCTACATCCTCTCCCCTCCAAGAACCCACAACCTATCATCAGGCCAGCAAACATTCTTGTTGGCAACAGGCTATGCAGGCTGAATATAGTGCTTTATTGCGTAATAATACTTGGTCGCTTGTACCACGTCCCCGTGATACTAATCTGGTTGGTTGTAAGTGGGTTTACAGGATCAAAAGGAGAGCTGATGGTTCTATTGAGCGCTACAAAGCTCGACTTGTTGCCAAGGGGTTCCACCAAGAGGAAGGAGTCGACTATTTTGACACGTTTAGTCCTGTTGTCAAGCCAACAAATTCGACTTGTGCTCTCTCTAGCCCTTTCTAGGGGTTGGTGCTCGCCAACTTGATATCAACAATGCCTTCCTCAATGGTGAGTTGCGGGAAAGCTATCTTTATGGAGCAGCGAAAAGGATTTGTTAATGCGCTTTTCCACTCCATGTCCGCAAACTTCACAAAGCTCTATATGGCCTCAAGCAAAGCGCCAGGTGCATGGTTTAATAAGCTCAAGAATTTCCTTCTCTCTCGGTTTTGGGCTTGTCATTACGACACTTCCTTATTTGTTCATCACTTTCGCCCTAGCGACTATCTATCTCCTTGTCTATGTTGATGACATCATTATTACAGGCAGTGATCCATCCTTCATTTCTCGGTTCATTGGAGTGCTCAACAACACTTTCTCCTTAAAGGATTTGGGACCACTGCATTACTTTCTGGGTGTTGAAGTGCTCAAGCACAGTCCTGGTCTATTCGTCCCAATCCAAGTACATACGGGACATTCTTTCTCGTTGCAACATGGTGATGTGAAGCCCTTGCGTTGCATCCAATTCTCGGCTTTGCAAGTGCAGGACTCCTAGCGATGATGCTCGTCTCTATAAAGTGGTTGTTGGGTCTTTACAATATGCTACCCTCACTCGTCACGAGATTGCTTACCTTTGTCAATCAGCGTCTGTCAATTTATGCACTCTCCCACACAAGATCCTTTGGAAGGCCGCCAAAGCGCATTCTTGGTACCTCAAAGGCACGATTGAGCATGGCCTTCTTAGTCCGTGTTCTCAACCTCAACCGTGCCTACTCGTCTGCGGTTGGTTATGCGATTCGATGATTGTCGCTCTCTCAATACGGCTTTGCTATTTATTTGGTCCCAATTTGATCAGTTGGACCTCTCGCAAACAACGATGTCGTGCTTCGCAGCAAAGATCAAGGTAATTTCGTGCCTCTTGCATACACGCATCGGCCGAATTGGTCCGCTCCAAAGCAGCTTGTGAACTTGGCGTCTCTCACACATCCACCACGACTTTTGTGTGACAATCTTGGGGCCACTTTCATGTCACCTAATCCAGCCATTGGCTCTCGCTCCAAGCACATTCACTTAGACTATTACTTTGTAAGAGAGCGTGTTAAGCAGCCTCCTCAAAGTCGGTCATGTTGTTTTACGGATCAAGTGGCCGACATCTTCACTAAACCACTCACGGCTCGTCTTCATTCGGTGCCTACGGTCCAAGCTTCAAGTTCGGTCCGTACTTGAGCTTCTTAGGGGTATTATCTTGTAAATATCCTGTGAATCTTATCTTTCCATACTTTGTCAATCATATCTCTAGGATTGGTTGTTAGTGATTGATTGACTATATCTTTCATATTGTTGGGATTCTTCTCCCTCTTGTAACTATTAATATCCTTGCCTATGTATCATTGTTCTGCAGAGAAAGTAAATACAAAACCTATCTTGTGATTATAATTGGGGCACCTCACATATACTACTGTGCTTTCTGTAGCATAGTAGCATAGAATTCATCTCATTATACTACATTTTTAATAAATAATAATTTTATGATGTTATATTTTATTATTAAATAGCAATTATATTTGTACTATTTTAATAAAAAATTTATAATGATTTACAATAAATTAAAATATTTTGTACATGTTTATGTCATTATTATTATTATTATTATTATTATTATTATTATTATTATTATTATTATTATTATTATTATTAGTAGTATTATTATTATTATTATTTAAATAATTATTAATATATGTATATACTCATATATTTATTATCTATTATATGCAGAATCCACAAGGATCTAAAATATGTTTTTTTAATAATTTTTGGTATATTATTCATATGTAATTAAAAAAACTTGTATTTTTAAAATTGTACCTAATATCCTTGTTAGATATATGTATATTTATACTTAGAATATACAATTATCATAATATTATTACATATTAAGAGTATTCTATATATTAAATTTAAACTCTAAATTATTTATATTGTCATGCCAAAAAATATAAATTTAAATTATTAATATATTTAAAAAATAAATATTATATAAACTACAAATAATCCTTCAAAGTGAAAATATTTATGCATAATTACTGTAATTCCATTATTAATAATATTTTAGATAAATATCTATACAATAAATTCATGTTTTATTTAATAAATCAAGACCTATCTATTATATTGTTATGTATGATTTATTCTCATAATTACTAATCCTTGTATTTGAGTCTAATTTTTATATTCTATTATGGGGGAAAATCTTAGCGTACACGTGGTATGATCCTAGTGACTGAGGGTCCACTAACAACCTCATAACTGATTAACGGTGAATAGGGCTTGTAAAGAACCCCAAGGGAATTCAGGGTAAGCTTCCTCAAGGTACCAGAAAGCTTCATCTGAGCTACCACTATGTTGACACCTACGTGGTGCCCAAGCAACAGCTTAGTTGGCGTCCAAGTCACCTCTAACTATTGAACCCCTTAGTGGAAGATATAAAAGGGAGCTGGTGAGAGAGAGGAAGGAGACTTCGACTTGTTCCCCTTGGACATCTTCTTCTCTGGACTAGAACCACCCACAGACTCCAACTCCTGGAGATCTCTCTCTCTCTTTCTCTCTCTCTCTCCTAGCTCACACTTCGCTTATTCTTTGATTTGATTCCTCTTGTAAATTCCTTTTGGAGAGACCGTTGATCTCTCTCTCTCTCTCTCTCTCTCTCTCTCTCTCTCTCTCTCTCTCTCTCTCTCTCTCTCTCTCTTTGTGACCCCGTTCAACTGACTTGATTGTTAGAGAGTCCGAGGATAGCCCCCGGTCTTTTCCTTTACAAGTTGCCCTCATTGCTGAACCTTAACAGCAAAAGAAGTTCTTCTCGTCAAAGCCATCATCTGAGGCTAATCGTCTTTCTCATTCCTAGATGATGAAGCTACACTCTCCCTCAAATTTTACTAGTTGATTGGGATCGGCTTTGATCCTGAGGAGGAGCCAATTCTACACATCAATAGTTGGCACCGTCTATGGGAAAATCGATCAAGAAGTTGTGTCGACCGCGATGATCGATGGTGAGGGGCGAGAAGAATTTAGTCCCTTATCCAATTAAAGGAGAGGTTACTGGGCGGGATGTGATACCCGACATTGGGAATACCCCTCCAGAGAGAGCTACCATACTAGAGAAGGATCCATGGTGATGCTCCAGAAATAGTTTGAGGTGCTTACTAGGGCCCTCCAGGAGTAAGAACAATGAAGTCCTCAATCTCCCTAGAACCCAAGGAGTTCTTAAGTATGATCGCCTGAGACTAAGGGGTGTACCTTCATGCATGTACTAGAGCGGAAAGCATGTGCATAAAAGGGGGAGGAGAGCTCCCTTTTATATAACACCGGATCGACTCGATATTAGGCCCAATCTTAGGAGCCCCTCAACTTTGGAGTAAGATTGCTCCCTAACCAGCTAAGGAGTGAATGAGGTACATTACTCATACCGTTTCTCTGTTTGCCCTCCGTGTAGACTTATTGCGACATCTCAGACTCGATAGATTATCTTGAGTCTTTCAAGGCTATGATGCTCCTTCACGAAGCCTCAATGAGATTATGTGCTGAGCCTTCCCGGATAAGTTGGGAGGCACAAATTTGACATGGTTTTCCAACTTGTTGTTGGAATCCATCTAATCAATGCATTATCTTCAATTTGAATTAATCATGCTAGTATGCAAAAGAATTTCAAGAGAAATAAAATGCATGTTCATAATGTTCATATAATCATCGGTACCATGAATGACCCTATAATTTCCCTGAGTGGATAAATATCGACATCGATTGCCACCACGATCCAACTTTGGCTCCCGTGAGGTGGGAAATACAAAATCATACCATAATCTTAATATAATATTGATTACACCTACACCCCTAATTTAATTATTGCGGAACCAGTGTGTAAATAAGGATGTACCCTCACAATTCTCTATGGGCTCCCGTTGGGTTACCATCTCTGCCCTCACGATCTAAAAATGGCTCCCGCAAGATGACTTTCTCTAGGATAGTATATACGCATACCAGGCACTCTACGAGTACGGAAAGGGGATTTTATTTCTTGAAAATGGAAGGTTTTGAAAATAAATAGTTCGAACATTAAGAAATGCAGTGTTTAACAAATCACCCCTTCCCTACCTAGTACCGTACTTTCTAGCTCTATCAGGGAGCCACTAATGGCGCAAGCAAATATGAAAATACGGTGTAGCGTATCAATACTTTCAATTATTCTCTTTCTATTTCATGTTTCTTAATTGAAACATTTGCATGATCATTTCATAAATTAAATTCCAAGATAAAACTTAGGGAAAATCTCATTAAAACTCTAATTCATGCTTTTCAAAATAAGGGTAAGCATTTCATAGCAAATATAGTAAAAATACGAAATTTCTAGTTCGTTCCCTTAGCTGAGTCTGTTAAGCGTCTAGGGTTAGTTCGGGCCTTCGGTAGCTCCCGCCGCACCCTTGCCCTTTCCTAATAATCAAATTAGGAATAGTTAATGAATACAGCTCGTATTTCTTATCCAATACATCTATAAGATCAAAAGACCTATATGCAGTCATTCTGATAAGAATACGATTTATCTACCCTTGTTAACACATTGAATGGAAATACTTTCACTAAGAGTCTCTAATGAATTAAAGGTTCCTCTTTAAAGCATTTCAATAGAATTTGGGTGCATGTTTTCAATGAAAATTTGAGGAACCTCCTTTGTTTCTAGACTTAAATTCTCTTATACAAATATGCACCATTAACTTATAAATTCATAATTGGTTAATTAAGCCAAAACCCTGCCTCATTCTCAGTCTATCCCCAATTTATATCATCCATTTAATTAAGGAGAACTAATTGTGTTTTTTACTTTGGGGCAATTTATCAATGGTGGATATTGTTAATAGTTGGCTGTCGATCACTGCGGAGGGAGGTATGCGCTGCTCGCCGACGGCCGCATGAGAGGGGAAAGAGGGCGGCCGGACACCGCTGTTCACGGACAGTAGGGGCGCAGCCTCGTCAGAGCTCCATTGAGCTCGCCGGAGAAAAGAGAGAGGTAGGTCAGACAGAAGGGGGCGCATCCGGGGAAGAGGAGGCGCGACTGTCAGCTCACCGGACAGGGGCCTCGTCGACGCCGTAGCGCTCAAGAGAGAAGGCGGCGTGGGCTCACGCGCGTGGAGGCGGGCTGGTCGCGTCGTGGCTGCGGGCTCTGACCGACGACGTCGAGTGGTGAAGGACCGTGGGCGGAGGCCGGGCTGCTGGGCGGTGGTAGGGCACGGTGAGGGAGAGGGGAGACGAGAGATGTTAGGTTTTCAATTTCATTTTATTCAAAATTCATGGCACTAAGTCCCTCTTAATATATATATATATATTTTGCTTTTAATCATCAACATAACCTAGGTCCAGCTTAGTCTAATTATTAAATTCAATATTTAACTTATCTCTAAGTTTGTTACATGCTTAACTATTCAGGATTATCTCCTCAATTATTCATCATTCCAATTAGGCTTTATTAGCTAAAATTATAATAATTATTATTTTATTATTTTCGGATTATTTTGTTACACTTGGCTAAATTGGTTACACTTGTTATGTTTCATTACTTCTCCCTTGAGAGAACCATTGTAAAGCTTTTAAGATTTAATATTTATATTTGATTATTGTTTCTATACCAAGGTTCCATTCTGTAAATGTTGGGTTGGGCCCAGTGGGCCAGAAATGTTAACCCATTTAATTTATTTTTATTACCATTTATATTATTTTAATTAACTTAAATCTTTATTTAATAGTTAATCACCCCAATTTATTCTTTGAATATTAAACGATAATTATTCAAACAAAAATCGAGGCGTTACAATGAAACTCACTTATGCCAACATGCGAGGTTGCAAAGATGAGTGGAGTAGTGAAGAGAAGCAAAAGGATGGAGAAGATGATGAAGATAGTTTCAAAAGCCACATATAATTGGCTTACCTTCCACTATTAACCTCTCATCATACTCAATGAATTAAACACTAAATACTACTGCTCATATATATATATATATATCATAGTGCAATGGTGCTTGACCAGGGTGTCATGAATAAAGTCTTATCCTTGTGCTATGTATTTGTAGAAAAGAGTGGTTTATTGTTGCAATAATAGCATAATTGAAAGTCACATAAAGATAGTCTTGGTCAAGATCAATATGGTTGGTATATCTTTATCTTTAGGTTTAAAGCCAATTTTGGTCCCTGTACTTTCACCCAATGTTCATTTATGTCCTTGTACTTTAAAAATCTTCAATATGGTCACTGTATTTTGGGGTTTTTATTCGAATACATCCCTAGTGTTGACGTGACAACACAGGTGGCATACGAACTGAATACGATTAATTTTTTTATTCCAGACGGCATGCCATATCAGCATGCAGCGTCATTATTAAAAAAAATAGTTTATTCAAAGTCTATTTTATCATAACACGTTCGCATGCCACATCATCCTAACCCTGCCACGTAGGTCACCGCGTCAGAAATACTAGCCACATGTACTACCACGTCAACACTAGGGCCTTATTCGAACAAAAAAACCCCAAAGTATAGGAACTGTATTGAAGATTTTCAAAATACAAGGATGGAAATGAATATTGGATCAAAGTACAAGGACCAAAACTGGGGTTTATCCTTATCTTTATCTCATCAATTTATTTACCACGAATAGCAAGATTTGGGCATTCTTTCAAGTCTTTAATTTCAACATGAATGAGTTCCCAATCTTCCATGAGACTCATTCTATATGAATGTGACAACATATGCAAGCAACTCATATAACATTTATATCTAGAGAGTATGGCGGGTGTGAATTAAATGTAGTCAAAGACATCTCTATCTACTACATTCTTTCAAGCCTTTAATTTCCATATGAATGAGTTCCCAATCTTCCATTAGACTCATTCTATATGAATGAGAGAACATATGCAAGCAACTGATGTAACATGTATATCTAGAGATCATGGCGAGTGAGAATTAAATGTAGTCAAGGACATCTCTTTCTACTTCTTGGTAGAATGGAATTACACTTTAATTTGAGTAGAAACTAAGCTTGAGATTTACTTTGTTCAAACTTCATACAATTTCATCATCTCTCTATGATATTCTATCAAACGCCTCATGCTCTACCACCAAGGCTGCTTCGCAGCGACATTATGCTACACATCACCAAGGACCTCATCGAGAACAACCCCGGCTCGCACATCCTCATCGTTTGCTTGAGATCACCGTCCTCACATTCCGTGGCTCATCTGAGTCCTACCACGACTCGCTCGTCGCCCAGGCTCTCTTCCAGACTTCACAGCTGTGGTCCTAGTCGGATCCGATCTAAAGCCCGACGTCACCCTCTCTTTGATTTCTTCTCCGCATACCAAACCATCCTCCCGAACAACGACATCGCCATTGATAGCCATCTTTGTGAAGCTGCCCTCACCTTCCACCTTCTCTAAGACGTCTCTTCACTCATCTCCAAAAACATTGGCAGTGTCTCGCTGATGTGTTTGATCCGCTAGGAATCTCTGAGTGGAACCCGTTGTTCTGGGTGGTTCATCTCGGAGGGCCTATGATCCTCGACCAGGTCGAGGACAAGCTGGGGCTCTAGCCGGAGAGGATAAAGGCGAGTAGGACGTGATGAGGGAGTATGGGAACATGTCTTTTTTATGATTTAAACAATATTTTAATCCTAGAATAGCCATGTCAGCATAAAAAAAAGGCAGCATAACCCCCGTCACGTTTTGGATTAGTTTTACCTGCTTTAAAAAGTAGAGAGACTATTTTCTGTCATTTTTTAGTAGAGGGACCAATGGTAGAGAGAGAAAAGTACAAGGATTATTCTTGGCATTCTATCCATATATTTTGAAGTCATAGAACTTAAAATTTTTCAATAATCACCACATCCCCCATTTTCTTCCCATGAATTCGCATGTAGTTTGCTATGATGGGAATTCTTTCAAAATAGTCATTAACTGATTCCTTATCCTTCATATGCAGCACTTCAAACTCTTTATGAAGAGCTTGTTGTTGAGCACGTTTCACAATTGTTGTTCCATGATCCTTCTGCTTCAAAAAATCCCATATATCCTTTATAGTGCCATTCTTCAAGATGGTCTCCAATATCAAGCATCAATGGCTTGGAACAGGTAGTTCTTAGCCTTTAGATCTTTCAACTTCTTTTCATCAAAGGCCTTCTTCAATGCTTTACTAAGATTTGTCCCTTCGGCTACAACATTGATTCCCGTCTCCATCAGGTTCCAATATTCTTTAGAATGCAGAAAATTCTCCATGAGCATACTCCAATGGCTGTAGTGACCATCAAATCTGCACAAAACTACTATCGGATGTCATATCTGTGCTTCTTCACTCTAGTATAAAAATTGCAAGTTTTTTTTTTTTTTTTTTGAAAAAGTGGATAAACCACGTTCATTTATTAGGAATAGGAATAAAACAATACTGGCCATAGGGCCTTAGGGTTACAAGCTATTCCTAGGTGAAGCAGACAGATAACAATGTTTCTTATGTGGCCAGATTATCTGGAATGGCTGGAAACATTACTCCTTCCGACTCTTCCATGTCCCTAAGTGCCCTGGTCCTCATCTTTGCTCCATCTCCTTGAAATTCGTGTCCGGGGGGTCTGTGTGCCCGTTCCTCCCCATTGAGGGTAAGGCTTTGCCTGACAATAGTGTGCTTGTCCTAAAGCTGGTTTCTCTTAGTAGCGCTTGATGCATCAAATCATGATAGGTAAAGGAAATCTATATGGAGGAGTAGATTCGTGTAATCACAGTGTTTATCTTGAAAGCACTGCCTGTTCCTTTTCAGCCAGATGCACCAGGTGGCGGCTATGACGAGTAGGTTCCAACCCTTCTGTATAGCTTTCCCCTTTATTTGGAGAGGGTAGCGCGGCCCCATAGATCTTGTATCTGGTTGGGGGGAGGCGCTCCGCCCATAAGTCCGCCTTAGGGGGACCAGATCTCCCTCGAGTATGGGCATCGGATCAGCAGATGTTTGGTGGATTCATCCTCCTTGTCGCTTAAGTAACACTGAGTCCTCTGGCCTCTCCATTGTCTCTTCGCAAGGTTTTGCAACGTAGGAAGCTTGTCCTCTCATTCTAACCAAGCAAAGAGCTTATTCTTTTGTGGGCACGCTTGCTTCCAGAAGGAAGCTGGGAAAGGACAGTCCATTCTAAAGAGAGAGAGGGGCTTGACCGAGAACACTTGATTTGGAGTTAGTCTCCATTTTTTAAGGTCTTCATGGCCTGAACCGTTTTCGGCTAGTTATTCCTGAATGTCAAACATTAACTCCGCAGCTCCTAGGGCGGACCTGGCTTGAGTAGCATGGCTTCCCTTTGTTGGTTGCTTCGTGCTACTTTGATAGTGATGTCCTCCTTTGCTATCAGTGTTTGAAGCTCAGGGAAGGAGCGGCACCGACCTAGGTCATTGATCTAGTCATCAAACCATAGGTGAACCATCTCGCCTGATTCAGTTTTGGTGACTATGTTTGCCCTGCTAGGTTCAGTCTGTTTTGTCACTCCTTTCCAAAAGTAGGACAACTGTGTTGGTGCTTTCTTATAAAAATTCAGTTGAGAACCACGGTATTAGGTGTTTGCTATAATTCTGCCACAAAACGCTAGCTTCCCTTCTTAGTAGGCGCCACCATCATTTTTTCAGCAGTGCTTCATTGAAAGTTCTTAGGTTGATTATGCCCTAGCCTCCAAGGTCCTTTGGACGCGTGAGTTTGTTCCATTTGACCAGACGGTAGGTCTTCGAGTCGGGGTTCGCACCACGCCATAGAAAATCTCTCCGGATTCCTTCGATTTGTCGGATCACCTATTGTGGGAGCTTATACATTTCCATCCAGTAGTTGGGAATCATTGAGAAGACCGAGTTAAGGATAGTGATATGGCTCCGCATGGACAAAAGCCTTCCTTTCCATGTACCAAGTCTGCTCCATATTCTATGGATGAGCGTCAGCCACTGTTTTGACGGGCCTGTTTCCTGACAACAGGATCCCTAGATAGGTTAATGGGAGTTGTTGTTGGTTGCACCCCTTGATTGTGGGCAGGTTATTTGCTTAGGGCTCTGATTTTCCTATGGGCACAATTGCGCTCTTTCGGTAGTTGATATGGAGGCTTGTGAGGCCTCAAAAAGATAGAAAATAAACTTTAGGACATGGAAATCCTTCGTTTCCTCTGAGCTGGTGATGAGGAATTCATTTGCATTCCCCATTCCCAGTGCCTATCATGAAACCTCAAAAAGACTTTCCCGCACTGTCCTTGTGATCATTTGGGAGAAGACTTCTATGGCTAGGATGAAAAGTAGTGGGGAGAGTGGGTTACCTTGGTAAAGGCCCCGTCGGTGTCGGACATACTCTGTGGGTATTCCATTAATTAGGAAACTGGATTTTGAGGATTGTAGGGTAGCCCAGATCCACTCTGTCCAACGTGGTCTGAGCCCCCTTGCGTGCATCATTTCAACCAAGAATTCGCATTCTACAATATCAAAAGCCTTCTTTAAGTCGACCTTCATTAGAACTCCCCCTTTTTTCTTCATTTGGTAGATGATTTCCTCTGCCGCCACAATATTGTCTTAGATGTACCTTCCTTTTATGAAAGCAGTTTGGTTTTCATTTATTAGGTTCACTTTGACCGCTTGTAGTCTATTGACCAGTACCTTGGTAATAATCTTTACTGAGTAATTGAGCAAGCTTATCGATCAGTAATCATTGATTGTAGCTGCCTGACTTCATTTGGGAAGGAGTAGAATGTGAGCCCAATTTAGGTGTTCCAGGTTTTTTGTGCCTTGGTACAACTCTTGGAAGGTTTGGAGGATGTCATCCTTCACGAAACTCCATCTTTGTTGGTAGAGGATCATGGGAAAGCCATTTTGCCCCGGTGCCCTGTCTAGGTTCATTTCTTGTATTGCCCTGAGTATTTCAGGTTCTGAGAAGGGGTTATCAAGGGTGGATAGATCCGTTGTGGGTGGGCTTTCAAACATCAATGTCCGATCTGTATGTAGGCGGTGCTCCCGTTTGGTTCCAAATATGCTCCTGAAATATGCTATGACAGCTCTCCCGATCCGGTTTGGTTGGTCCACGGACTGCCCCTCCACTGTTAATTGGTGAATCCAATTATGACTTTTACCTTGATTAGCAAAAGAGTGGAAAAATGGGGTGTTTCTATCCCCTTCATATTCTTGTTTCTGCCGCCAGTGCTCATCCTTTAATCTGATGAGATTTTCATATTCCTATTTGTTTGCCAGGAACATGTCTTCCTCCTCTACTGTGAGAGGTGACTGCTCGAGGTTAGTATCCGTGGACCCTATCATCTGTAGGAGTTTGAACTTTCGCTGGTGTTGGCGCTGGAACATTTCCTTATTCCAATGTTTCAAGTTTGTCTTCAACACTTTAAGCTTTTTTGCCGATTTGAATGCGCCTAATCAGATATGGTCATTTTGCTGCCATCAATTGCTGACCATATTCTAGAAGCCTTCTATCTTTCCCCAACTTCGGTTGAACCAGAATAGGTATTGTTTGGATCCCTGTGGTCCCTACTCTAGGGCAATGGGACGTGGTCTAAGCGGATGCACGGCAGGGCGGATTGTGTTACTTGGGGAAAGGTCTCCAACATCTCTAGTAATAGAAGGAATCTGTTTAGCCAAATTAGAATTGGGATTTCTCTGCTATTCATCCATGTGAACCTCCTACACCTCAACGAGGGGTCGTATAGTTACAGTTCCTTTATGAGGTTGTTGAAATCGCTTTGATCTTGAGAGTTGCCAGTTCCAGAGCTTCTTTCTTCCTGGTATCGTGTTGAATTGAAGTCACCTCTAAGTAACCAGGGACCTTGCCATCTTCTACGTATATCACGAAGTTGTCCCTTGAACACCTGTTTGAGTTCTTGCTCATACGAACCATAAACTGTTGTGACATCTACTGGGTATGGCTAGGATTGTCTTCAAAGAGGGTTGTGATGGAGAAAGTATCAGACCAACTATCCACTAGTTGGAGTTGGGAGTCTTTCCAGCCTATATAACAGCCTCCTCTGGTATTCTGTGTAGGTACAATCAGTTTCCCTTTGTAGGTAGAACCTTAGACTTATTCCCATATTCTGTGAGTCGTGGACTGAAGTTTTGTCTCTTTTAGGCAAAACACACCAGTCTTTTGTGTTGCTATGAAATCTCTGATTAGGAAGCGCATCTTTCTCCTCCCTAGTCCTCTTACATTCCATGAGATGACTTTCATGGGGAAATCACTGTATGCCTTATATAGTGGGGAGATTAGGGGTCTATCTCCCCTTTTTTCTCGGTGCCCCTTTTGGGTTCTTGCAATCTCATATGCTTGATCGCATGTGTTGCATTACCTTCTGTGTGCTCTAATAGCACTTTTACTTTTAGGGCCTTCAATATGATCTCCTGTTCAAGCCAGTTAGATAAGATGAGGGGTATTGGAATGAGGTTGGGGAGTTCTTCCTCTACAACGTGTCTAGTGTTTCCTTTTTTCTTGCTTCTGATAATTCTTGATTGCGTCTGGGGCTTCTGAGCTGCGCGCCTTACTTGTGGTTGGGTCACGTGGAATAGCTTTTTTAGGCCTTCCTTTGGGTTTTGGTGGCAAGGTATATCTTAGATTAAAAATAATTATCTGGTGGGCTAATGGAGAGCTACTTTCCTCCAGAAGTGGTTGTTGTGTCCTTGAGGGAGAGGTGGTTGATTCACAGTGTGAATTACCATTCTTGATCAAGTCCAGGCCTCCTCCGTTTGGAAATTCCAACTTTTCCCAATTTTCCTTAAATTGTACTTGTTTTGATCTATGTCTTTTTTCATGATTATTAGGTGTTGTTCTCCTGTGATAAGTTGCTCCAGGGTGTAAGGTGATAATATTTCCTCTTGATTTAGAGAAATTGGTTTCTGGTTGGCAGCTACTTAATAGCTTGGGTTGGGTTATACTCCATAGCCAGATGGGTCTCCATGGGTATAACTGGGGTTAGTAGTGGGTTAACAACCTGCTGAGGTGAATTGGGCTTAGGCTGGCCTTGTGTCCAGCCCAATATCATCTGGAGATGTTTTGAAACCTCACATGTGGGTTGCTTTGATATTGGATCACATGAGTTACTCGTGCTGTTGTGGGGCCCACTTGGCGTTGTTGGGGTGTTGTTCGTCAGTGTGCGATCGAAGCGCGACTGGGCCATTTGGACTTAGTGGACCCAGTTTGTTTGGGTCCCTGACTTGAGTCAACCAGTGGTCGGTATATGGGGTTAGATCCCCCTTCCACGCGGTAGTTATAAATGGGTCCACATTATCATTTGGAGCCGGGTCCGCGTCCTCGAGAGTAAACCGTCTCCTGACTGGAACCGCAGATTCACATGACTCCGCGTGCGCGGGCTCGTCCACACTGTTCTATCCCAAGGCCAACTTATGTGTGATCAGCTCTTTGCCTGTCTCCACTGAAAGACCATAAACGGCCGCCCCTATCACCTTTTCTGAATGTCCTGTCGCCGGCTTCATATAATGCTCCGAGAAGCGCACCCGCGCTATGGAAATGTCCTCCGTGTTCCCCCATCTTGATTGATGATGATGATACCTTGTGCCCTCCGTCGTCCAGTCGTCGCCGGAGCTTGCTCGATGAAAATAATCGGAGCCTTGCCCTTATCATTTGGGGTTGGTCGGAGCTCCGCCTTGTTTAGGTGAAGCTTGTCGAGTTGTTCTTTGTTCTAATTGGTCTCTCTGACATCCCTTATTGGTTTTCCTGTTAGCCGACTTGGTCCCCACGGCAATGGAGGCTCACCGGCCGCCAACACCATCTTGTATGTGTTGTTCTTGGACCCGATGTTGCAGTGGATGTAGGCCAAAAGATTCCTGGGGTGTCTGATGCATAGCAGTACTCAGACATCTGGGCCATATTCGTTGCCGTGACTCCCTGCTCCGACGAGGTCCCTGGTCGGCTTTAGCATTGTCGCCGCGACGTTCCTGCTCAAGCAAAACATGGGGAATTGCTCGATCATTACCCATCGCGTAAGGCCATCTTCGTTGCTTCGAGGTCCAGTTTCCAGTATGCGAAGTCTATCGTGAACCCCGACACAAGGAGCTGGCTTGAGGTTACCAAGTGCCACACCATAGATGCCGATCGGCAGTGGGTGATGAATCTGCCATCTCTGAGCGGCTTAACGACC
This sequence comes from Dioscorea zingiberensis, assembly GCA_026586065.1. Taxonomy (NCBI): domain Eukaryota; kingdom Viridiplantae; phylum Streptophyta; class Magnoliopsida; order Dioscoreales; family Dioscoreaceae; genus Dioscorea; species Dioscorea zingiberensis. The sequence goes on from CM048824.1 coordinate 39,610,753, forward strand.
TATGTCCATTTCTCATCAATGATCTCCTTCAGCATCTCTGCCACCTGACAACCGTCCACCTTCCCTACTCTAATATCGGAGAGGAAGATGATGACAAAGCTTTTCATTCTTTCCTTTCCCTCTATCATTCCGGTGTTGAGAGCTAAAGAGATGTGGTGATGTTCCGTATCTTCCTCGTCGTCGTAGGGTGGTTGGTGTGTCACTGTGACTGTCGGTGGGGATGCGTTGTTGGCGTAGTTCTGGTTTATATCATTCCATAGGTTCGCAGTGATACCCCGGGTTTGCTTTGGCTTCTTGTTTGTTGCTGCACTTATAGGTTTGCTGTGGCCCTATGTTAGCTGCGGTACTGCATTTGAGTCCTGGGGTGTCTTATCCGGCAAGCCGAGCTTTTGTGGCCAACCTTGGTGCAGATTCTGCATGTCGCCGCTCGATTGCACTCCATTGCCCACTGGCCGGGCCTCAAACACTGGCCGCACACCTTGATCATACCTGTTGGTATGCGGACCAAAGTTGGCGATCGGCGACATTCTCCTCACTTCCTAGCCGGACCTTTGTTCCCTGCTCGAGTTGCGACGACGTTTTCTCTGAGCAGTCTCCCATCCTTCATCCCTGGAGTTCACTGTTGTACTCTCCCAGTGGTTGCGCTGTTGATCTTCAGTGCTGACAGTGTCCTCTTGCGGTCGGTGTTGACCTGTGGTCGCCATCTCCGTCGGGTGTTGGGTGTTTCTCGGATCATATCGGGGTGGCCCCAGTAATATCTTCCGCTTCCACGCCATTGATAGTAGGCTTGATCTTTCTGCTTCCAGCTTGAAATGTGTCCCTCTGCGGCTCACTAGAGAGTCGCTTTATCGTGGCGCCGCTCGACTCTCGTCATTGGCTCTCTTAACTAGTGGGTCATATTCATTAATGGGGGTAGTTATTTAAGAAAAAAATAGAATGATATTGCAATGCTAATATATATCATGCCTATGTATATAAAAAGAATAACACAATCCCTTTTTTTTATTGATAAATGTGGACAAGCCACTAGAACCACGTTGTGGGTGTGATTCGAACCGTCACCTTTTTTTTTTTTTTTTTAAGAGGAATGAGTTACCACAATATAATGATCTTAGGGCGTGTTTGGTACTCCGGATTACATGGGATTGAATTGGATTGTTATCCGAAATCCAATGTCCGATGTTTGGTATGCAAATATTATCCTGTGATTCTAATCAATAATTTTATCCCATGCTTTTTTGGAGGATTATGCCTGATAACATCCACCTCCATCTCAAGTGTTCGACCATCAATAAAAATTAAAAAGTCTTTTTTTTGAAAATTTATTTCTTTTATTGAACTTTTTTTTCATACTTTTTTTTAAAAAAACACATATATAGCATAATTACAATCTATCCCCTGGGTTTTGGAAAATTTATTTGTAAACCCTGTAATACATACTTTTAATCAAATTCATTAATCCTTTCATTTCTAAACTTCATCCAAATTTGAATATTATATTTAATTTAATTTTCATGTTATCTATATTAGATTGATCAATCCGATGTTCGACCTTATTAGTTGCCTTCCAATTATTTGTCAACATTATGTCAATATATTATTTGCTCTGTTATATATACATTCTACCCCCTGGTGTTCGACCTTATTATTTACCTTCCAATTATTTGTTAACATTATGTTAAAATGTGCTTGCAAAAATATATTAAATTTGTATAGTGTTTTAAAAATCAAAATTGCATATTGTTTTACTAATTAAATTTTAATAAATAGAGTGTTTGGAAGTTAAAAAAAGGAAATATTTACAAAACTTGTTTATGAATAATTTTTAATATGTATTTACAAAGAATTTTTACAAATTAATTTTTGACACATAAATAATAACTTAAAAAATATATTTAAATTTAAATATTAAAATACAAATTTTTTATAAAGTAATTTGAAATATATGATATAAATAATAACTTAAAAATAAATATTAAAATGTAAAAAATAAAATAGTCTTATCTAACGTCCACCAAATGCAGGATTTGTAATTCAGTTTTCTAATCCGTTGTTACCAAAAGAACAATATAATATTATCCCATCCTATTCAATCACATCTAATCCGAAATTATAATCCTGTTATGCTTACCAAACTCTGCCTAGTGTAATGAAATGAGCTTAATGTTAAATATAGTGATCTTTAGTGTAATGAAATGAATAAAAACATTCCACCCGAGTCCTTATCGCATGCCGTGCAGGACTGGCATGGTCCTGTTGATCTGGTCTGGTTGTTGATCAGTAAGGGTCCTGAGCACTTATTAGGGTCCTGCATGTGGTCCTGTGGAAAAAACTAAGATGATCTTATCAAGTAAATATAACTATATAACTTAACTTGTCACAAAAACTTGGGAGATCCAGCAAATCATTTACTCCTCTTGGAACACACAAACAAAGAAAGCTGGAGATATTCGAATCTGAGTGCAAATTAAGTAGTTTATCAATATATATTTTTCTAATAACCTAGAAGGTCGCAAGTCTGAACAGATATCAGAGTACTTCGGTCCCCACACCTGACTCACGCGCAAATGCTATTCAAGTACTGACCGCAACCATAGCAATCTAAATCACGATATTACATTCTCTTGGAAGACTTTTAATATGAAGGCAAAACTTTCTTGAACTACGTACAACCTCTATATAAGAAGCATTCTCCCCCATTTACTACATATAACAAATTTATAAGCTCTATCTCTACATGATGGCTTCCAAACAATGTTTCTTGGTGGCCTTGTTCATGATCATCGGCATCTATGTGGCTCGGACGATCGGTGATGACCCGATGTCTGTCAAGCATGAGCAGTGGATGGCCAAACATGGCAGAGTTTACAAAGATTCCGCGGAGAAGGAACTTAGGTTCAAGATATTCAAGCAGAATGTTGAGTACATTGAGTCTGTGAACAATGCTGGAAATCGCACATACAAGCTTGGCACCAACCGGTTCACAGACTTAACCAATGAAGAGTTCAAGGCCACTCACAATGGTTTCATGCCGTCAAAAGCAGCTCTACAGAAGCCCACAGGAGGGTTCAGACATGGGGATGTCACTGATGTCCCTGAATCTCTTGATTGGAGTACTAAAGGAGTTCTTCCTCCAATCAAAGATCAACGACGATGTGGTAATTAATTAATGTGTTGCTTATATATCTTAATTTCTTGCATGCATATAAAAGTAATTCAGTATTTGAACCCTCACTTACTATTATAGATTAAAATGATGAAACAGGATCCTGCTGGGCATTTTCAGCAGTAGCAGCAGTGGAAGCTATCACAAAGATCACCACGGGTAAGTTGGTCTCCTTGTCAGAGCAAGAGCTTGTGGACTGTAACGATGAGAATCGAGGCTGCAATTATGGATGGATGGATATTGCATTTAAGTTCATTGTTGAGAACAAAGGATTAACAACTGAAGAAAACTACCCTTACATTGCATCTGTTGGAACATGCAACAGCCAGAAATTTTCTAATGTAGCCACAATAAGTGGCTATGAAGATGTCTTGCGGCCCAGTGAGTGGAGTCCTTGTTAAAGAAATTTTGTGCAAATAACCCGATGTCGGTGCTTTTCGAAGTCTTGGCTTGGACTTCCAACACTACTCCAGCGGCGTCTTCACCGGCTATTGTGGGACACAAATGACCCATGCTGTTGTATTGGTGGGTTATGGAACTGCAAGTGATATCGGTACCAAGTATTGGCTTGTGAGGAATTCATGGGGTACATCCTGGGGAGAGAACGGATACATGAGGATACAAAGAGATGTTGATGCTGCTGAAGGTCTCTGTGGCATTGCCATGAAAGCTTCTTATCCTCTTGCATGAGCTTTGGCATGCATGAGCTCGATCACTTAGATATAAAATATATATCGATATATGATACCATTATATATGGCCTTCTTAATAAATTTGGATCATCCTTGGATATATGTTATCCTAGTAGCATGTTATGATGCGTCTTTAATAACATAATAATATTTTATAATGAATGGTAATTTCTTTTTTTTTGTTTTCATTTTTATTTATATTTTTTCCTTATTTTTATCCTGAGCTGGAAATTGAAAATTATATACGTTGGTGATTTAATTTCCGAATTATTATTTTGTATTATATTATTTTTAAGATAAACTTACTTATGTAACCCTCAAAATTATCTTGAAATATATACTCCTATATATGAAAATCATAACTAATTTAAGATATTCTCCCAAATTTTCCATTTGATTGAATATAAACCTTTATTGTTATATCTGTGAAGGGTTGGCAATCCAAACTCCTAACCTATGGCTAAATGTACCATGAAACAAGAAAATACCTTAAACAATATAAATAGCCACCTAACTATTAGTGGTTTTCTATTTTGGTCACCTATCTAAAAAAAGTTATAATTCGGTTATTTAAGTTTAAGATTTTGGTTTTTTTGATCACTCGCGCTCGCGGTGTTAACAATGAGTTGACATGACCCACCACGTGGCATACCTTCTCATCATGACAACTTGAATAGTCACCTAATTATTAGTGGGTTTCTATTTTGATCACTCACCTAAAAAAAAGTTACAATTCAGTCACATACAAAAAGAGTATAAAAGAATTGCATAAAATAGACATTTATATTAGGAACACTTGTACAAAAATGATAATTTCTTTCCAACTAATTATATTTTAATTATTTCTAAAATTACAAAACTTCTGCAGTTTGATATTGTAATCCTGAAGACAAATTGGACAATGTTCCCAACTAATTACATGATTCTAAAAGATAAAATAAATAAATAAAAACTTGTGTATACTGTGCAAAAATTAGCTAAGTTTGTCTTTGAGAATTTTTTGTTTTTTTTTTGTTTTTTTTTTGTTTTTTAGAACTATGTAACTAGTTGGGAACATTGTCCATTTTTATCTCTTAGGATTACAATATCAAGCTGCAAAAGTTTCGTAATTTTGGAAACAAATGACATATAATTAGTTGGAAAGAAATTACCATTTTTTTACAAGTGTTCCAAATATAAATGTCTATTTCATGCAATTCTACATACACAAAATTTATGTAGACACTTTTATACTTTTTTAGGTGCTTGAATTGTAACTGTTTTTTAGGTGAGTGACCAAAATAGAAACCTACTAATAGTTAGGTAACTATTCATGTTGTTATGATGAGAAGGTATGCCACGTGACGGGCCATGTCAGCTCGCCGTTAACACTGTGAGCGCGAGTGACCCCAAAAACCAAAATCTTAAACTTAAGTGACCGAATTGTAACTTTTTTAGGCGAGGGACCAAATTTGAAATCCACTAATAGTTAGGGAAACCGAATTGTCATGATCCTTCTTCTTTTATTTTATTTTTTATTTTTTAACCTTGACTATATGTTATATATTATAGCCATGCTTATATTCATGTATGAGTATTAAAGTAAATCTATAGTCATGATTTTTTTTATATGTGAATGTAGAAGTTCTTTTAATCGCGGATTTTTGTTTGTCTGTGAGTATAGGTTATATAGTAGTTATGCTTAGATTCATATGTGAGTCTTAAGTAATTTATAGTCACACTAATTACATATGTTATATATTATTCAATTATTTTTATAAAAAATAATATATATATATATATATATATATTATTAAATTAAATAACAATTGCCTAACTTGAATAATTTTATCTAGTTGGTATTTAATAAGGTCAAATACCTTGAATAGTCTCTGTGGTTTACTAATCTTGCTCTTTTAGTCCCTCTATTCTCAATTGTCCTAATTGGCCCCCTCTATTATATCTTTCTCGAAAAACTGATCCCTCCGCCTAACGCTTGTTATCTTTTCTATCTGGTTTGCTGACGTGGAATATAATAAGATTAAAATATTTTGAAAAATGTTAAACCCTACTTAAGATACTAAATCTTATTTAAGATACTAAATAATATAATTAACAACTAATTAATTAAACTCAAACCCTAATTAACTAAACCTTAACCCTATCCTCTCTCTCCCTCCCCGGCCGCCCCTCTTCCTCTATCTCTCCCCCGCCGCCCCCTCCGCCCCTCTTCCTCTCTCTCTCTCTCTCTCTCTCTCTCTCTCTCTCTCTCTCTCTCTCTCTCTCTCTCTCCCCCCTATTTAAGATTCACATTGATGGATGGTTGCCGCAAAACCTTCAGTGGCAGCTTCATAAGAGTAAAGAAGCTTGGAAGGTGAGAGGGTTTTGTATGGCACAGGTGGCACATAGTATCATGGTCCAGTCGCCACCCTCCTCAGTCACACCTTTATATATATATATATATATATATATATATATAGAGAGAGAGAGAGAGAGAGAGAGAGAGAGAGAGAGAACATCAATGTACGTTTACTTGGAGATCATCAGAGAAGAGAATAGGTGATGAGAAGAGAGAGTACCTTGTGGTGGTGGCGGCCGCGGAGGAGAAGGATGAGCATGCTGTGGTGGAGCAGGGGAGGAACGGAGGCGACAAGAGCCGAGAGAGGCGAGGTTGCAGTTGGCATAGTGGCCATTGATGAGTACATAATTATACATATTTTCTTACCATATTTCCTTGCCCTTTCCATCCATTTTGGCATAGTTTCTCCCACTTTTGTGTGTTGTTGGGTGTTTTGTGTAATTTGGCAGATAATTAAGCACTTTGGAGAAAAGAAGCAAATTCGGGAGCAATTCGAAGCAAGAAGGGCCAAAACAGAGCATGACACCGTCATCCACACGGGCGTGTTAATTGGGCATGTAGATTCAAATCAAGATTAATTCGTAAGCGCGCTCAGCCTATTGAAGATGCGGCCGGTGTCAAACGACACGACCATGTATTACCCTATATCCACGTGGAAACCATGTTTCTAGAAAGCTCCTAAAAAGCACACGGGCTTGTACCAGATGACATGGGCGTGTGGCTTAAAATCTAAAGCTTATAAATGGCCGTCGGTTCTACTTTTTAGAGGACTTTTGGCGTATCGAGGAACCGATGGCTAGGTTTTTAGGAAGAAGTTGAAGGTAGAGGAAGCATTATGCCAGGGAGCTCATGAGTCTTTTTATGTCTTCCTTCATATTTATTGTGATGTTTTTCTTTAGTATGAGAGGCTAAACTCTTTGTGGTGCCTTGGGTACTTGAGCTCTTAGATGAACTTATGAACTACATATGTGTGCTTATTCGTATGGTTTGTTAGTGTGAAAGCGCAGACCATACAATTAGAATTGCTTCATGAATGACGAGAGATCACGGTCAACCTAGGTCTTAGCATAAACAATTGGGGGAGGGGGGTGGGGGTGGGGGGGTGCACGCCGAGAGATCATGTTTTCGCTTGGGTTGCTTTGCAACAACAACTCACTTTCCGGATTAGGGTAAAACCTAATAGTAAGAACCATAGAACACCAATAATAATGCAATCATGTGGCAAAGTCATTTGTAGATTAGGAACTTGATTCTTTGAGGAGATCGAGGCTAAATTAATTTAGGGTTCTTCATGGTCCATGAATAGATAAATTAGGTTACTAGTATTAGAGGGTTAGTCATGAGAAATTCTTAGGGGATAGAGATCTAAGGTGCCATACTCTCCTGATTAATAAACCCTAGATTGCCAACTGTCATCTTAGCTAGTTCACCTTGGACTTCTAATTAGGATCAATCCATCACCAACCATATTTTTTAGGCTAGGTAATAGAATTATAGTGAGTACTAGTGTTAATCCCTGTGGATTCGACTACCCAACACTCAGGGTATTTTACTACTTGAGCGACTCCGTGCACTTGCTAGAGAGCAGCACATCAAGTTTTTTGCACCGTTTTCGGGGATCGGCGTTCTAGGAACATTAGGGTTTTGTTACTCTAGCTATCTTTAATTTCTTTTAGGTTTAGTTTTAATTTTTTTTTAACCTATCTTATCCTATCTTATCTTATCTTTTCTTTTTTTATCTTCAAAAAATAAAAAAAAATATTTATTTTTGACTTTTGGATTTGATTTTGCTTTCTTTCTGTGGAGGTTCCAGTGTATGACTAGAAGCAGGGTTCCGTACCTAGCAAAAGTACCATGTCCACATTTTGAGCACTACCTTCATTGCCAGACAGGAGAAAACCTTCTCAAAAAGCAAGCAGAGGTAGAGAGTAGTAAAGAAGTGAATCAACCAGTAGCGATGGCGCACCAGCTCGTTCTATTGTAGACTTTGCCAAACCAAGCCTTGACAGCATTGGCTTAAGTATCAACCCCCTCCACGCATTGATGGACATGACTTTGAATTAAAACATCACATCATTCAGATAATTCCAAATCAGTATTAGTTTGATGGATTCCAAGATGAAGATCCATACGCACACTTATCAACTTTCTTGGAGATCAGCAACACCACTACAGTTAGAGGAGTACTTGCCGACACAATTCGTCTCAAGCTATTCCCGTTTTCACTCAGAGGCCGAGCCAAATAGTGGATAAATTCGTTACCTTAAGGATCGATCACATCATGGGGACAGTTAGCCGAGAAATTCCTAACAAGATACTTCCCACTATCGAAAATCACAAAATTAAGGAGTGACATAACATCCTTCAAACAACTAGAGTCAGAAACACTAAACGATACCTGGAAAAGATATAAGGAGATGCTTAAGAAGTGTCCACAGCATGGAATAGAAGACTGGATAAACTCTAGACTATCTACAATGGACTCAATATGGCTATAAAACCGTTGTTGGACCCAGCAGCCAATGGATCTCTTTGCAACAAGGAACCTGAGGTGGCCAAGGAGCTGATTGAAAAGATGACAGTTAATGGATATCAGTGGAGTTCAGAAAGAAACAACACTAAACGAAGCTGAGCTGCATGAATCTTTGAGATTGATGTGCTGATCACCAATTTGGTTAAAAAGGTGGATGCACTGAGTAGACGGATAGACAATATGTGGAACATATGGAGATCAATTAGGTATAGAAGCCAGTATGGTGCCAGTTGAACAAAATTACTTTGTAGGTAGCTATAACCGATATCAGAACAATCCGTATAGCTCTACCTACAACCCCGGATGGAGGAATCATCCAAACTTCTCATGAAGCAATCCAGGGCAAGGTCAAGGACAACAAAAATCAACTCAACCTCCACGATTCCAGCAACTCTCACAAGACAAGAAATGCCCAAGTCTGGAAAACATCTTTGCGTAGTACATACGTACCAATGATGATCACATAAACAGAAATGAAGAGTACATGAGGAATCAACAGGTATCGCTGCAGAACCTTGAACACCAAGTGGCACAAATTGCAAAATCTTTGGCTGAACGACCACTTGGCTCCCTCCCCAGCAATACTGAAGTGAATCCAAGAGAATCAGTGAAGGCCATCATCCTCAGGAGTGGAACAGAATTGCTCCCACTTCCAGCCAAGGATCAGAAGGATACAACATAGGAGGAAGAATAAGGGGAGCAATCAGATCCAAGCAAAGGAAAGGAAAAGCAAGTTCCAACGGTGCGAGAGTACCAACCAAAACTACCTTACCATACCAAGGTGAAAAAGGACCAATAAGAGGAGCAGTTCAAGAAATTCTTGGAGATGTTCAAAACACTACACATCAACATCCCATTCATGAAGCTCTTTCATATATGGCAAGGTACGCAAAGTTCTTGAAGGAGTTGCTCACCAAGAAAAGGAAACTGGAGGATGTGTCCAGAGCAACGCTTAGCGAACAATGCTCGGTGGTCCTCACCAACACAGTTCCAAAGAAAGAAAAAGATCCAGCGGGCTACATAATCCCTTGCATTATCAGAGGATTTATGGATGAGAACGCATTAGGAGACCTTAGAGCAATCGTCAACCTCATGCCATACAAAACTTTGCATAAATTGGGACTCGAAGAACCCAAACCAACCAAGGTTACACTACAGATGGTCGACCTATCAATCCGTCAACCACGAGGAGTCATTGAGGATGTATTAGTCAAAGTAGATAAGTTTATCTTCCCAGTGGACTTCATCATACTAGACCTGGACGATCAAGTTGAAGTACCCCTCATCCTCGGAAGATCGTTCCTGAAGACAACATAAGCTTTATTTGACATCAAGCATGGATGGATGACAACAAGAGTTGGAGATGAGCATGTCGTGTACAAGCTTCAATCTGCCATGCGACAGCCCATGGAGTTTGACGATTCTTGCTACTTTATTGACCATATTGATGATATCATTTCTGATTTTGTGCAAGATGAATTGCTAAAAAACCAATTGGAGGACATTTTCTCGGATAAACTACCTCCTTGGGAGAAGAGGAAAAGGAGGAAGATAAAAAACGTAAACAGCCAGGTCCCTTCATGAAAGAGAAAAATCCGTTGTGGACGGCAAGCAAAAAGAGCGTCTCACTCTCAAACGTCAACCCACTATCGGGCTCATCTGGGAGCCAATGTTATGGGTATGAATTTATTTCCTATTTAAGTATGCAGGACTTGGAAAATTTTCCTCCAAGTGGGGAAGCTGAAAGGTTTCACTTATTCGAACCCCCGTAAGAGTACAAATACATCAAGCTAGTGATGTAAAACAAGCGCTTCTTGGGAGGCAACCCAAGTTTAGTAATTTTAGGTAGTCTTCTAGTTAGTTTTCACGAATTGGATTATTTTAGGTTTAGTTTTAGGCATACATTAGTGGTGCACTATATTTTTGATGATATTCAATAGTTATATGATTCTGTAGTATTTTAAAGACTGATTTTTGTCTTTGGAGTCTATAATACTTTGGTGCAGATGAAAACATGGAAAAAACCACATAAGCAGGAGTTATAGAGCAGTAAATGCCCTGCCACATGGGTGTGTACCAAGCTGTGTGGCTCTCAGGTCAGAAGAAGGGACGAGCATCGAAATACAGAGCACCATACGCCCCAAGACATGGGCGTGTGGCCAACCTTATCACCCTTTGGAAAATATGACAAAGCAGCAGATATTATACAGAACGTCACACGCCTAGGGACACAGGCATGTGACAGGGCGCTTGGGAAGAAATGAAGGAAACACAAATGAAAGATAGAGGATCACATGCTCAACCACACGGGTATGTGATACAACAACATGGCTAGAATTCGATGGACATGGCCATGTGGACAAGTTCACGGCTGTGTACCATACACTGAGTCGAGCCGGTAGGGCTTAAATCGCGAAGAAGAAGGGCGCCACCACTAAATCGCGCACAACCTCTTCTTCTCTCACACACTGGCGACCTTCCATCTCCTTCCCACACTCTGGCTAGCCTTCCTCCTGTGACCACGCACTCATTTTGGCCATGCCTCAACACTGTCCGTCGACCACCATCTTGATTCACCACCACTAGTCATCCACACTATCTTGTCGGAGTTCCACAAGCTCATGTACACCACCAATGTCGGCGAGCAATGGGCTTGAAGAAGCAAATCCCTGGGTAACTCCCAAAGAGGAAGAGAGGAGAAGGAAGCTGCCAATACACACCTAAGCTGAGCTTTGGGTCAGCGATCCACAGTAAAAGGTACGTCATCCTACACTATAAGAGGTTCGAGGAAATCCGAGCCATAGATTTCAGACTCTTGGAGGAAGTGGGCATCGCCGATGAGGTCAACCGCTTGCTCGCAGTAACAGGTTGGAGGAGACTGCTCACTATTGTGGAGATGGCATACAGGGAGCTCACGTTGGAGGTCCTCGCTACTTTCACGATCACCAGAGGAGATGCCTTGCTCTCGTTGCACAGGCCGGACTAGATATAGTTCAAGCTGAGGGTTGAGTGCATATGATGAGGTATACACAGTTCGCCCTCCACTTAGGACTGTATGATGAGGAGTTCACCCAGACACTTGAGTATAAGGCCCTCGGCACTGTCAGACCGTACCGGAGGTTGGAGCTCGATTATTGGCTCATACTCAACACAAAGGCTATGTACGACTCGGCATAGTTGAAGGCCAACACACTCAGGACTCCCGGCCTCAGGTACATCCATTACGTCCTCGCACACTCTATCATAGGGCGAGGCGATAGCACAGTGGTGGTCGGCACCCGAGATTTCCTCTTCTTGTCGAGCATGAAGGAGGGATTTCCAATCCAATTTGGTTGGGTCGTCGCACAGTTCTTGCTCTATCAGGGCTCATAGCCCAGGATCCATACTATCTTTGCGGGCCCAGATATTACTAGACATGCTCGGGGGATGGGTTTATTGTCAAGAGGAGCTATGGTGAGACTGACGATGACAGGAAGGACCTTGGAGATTATACTTGATACACTACATGCACTACGGATAGTCCGACTGATCCGCACCTCCGACGGGACTACCTACTGAGTTATTGAGCCAGACACGACTTCGCAGAAGGAGATAGGAGACTCAATCGCAGCAGAAAGGAGCACTGCACAACCACCTCCACCATTGCCACTAACAGCACCCGTACAAGCTCCAGGACGAACCCCAGTCGAGCACGATGCATGACTCGAGTAGTTGATGGGGGTTGTCCATTTTCTGATCCATCTGGGAGGTCACCAATGCCCACCCCCATCACTTGCTGCCACACACACCACGAAAGATGTGGGAGTGGAGGCCAGCGACGACCTTAACGACTGAGCATCAGGAGTTTTCTTTTTTCATTTACTATCACTTTTGTATTTTTCTTTTATTTTTGAAAACTGAGGCACCATGGTTTCGCTATATCTATATATTATATTCTGAGCATTACTTTTGTGCTTTCTATGTCACATGGTATTTTGGAAATCATGGCACAAGAATTTGTTAGGAATCTTCAAATGAGCACCACCACACAGTTATGGAGAGTAATCCCTTTTTCTTTTTCTTTTTTATCTTCATGTTATATCTTCTTTTATTATGCATACATTACGTACATTGGGGACAATATAAAATTTAAGTGTGGGGGAGGGATTAGCTATGCTTATATTGTTCATGATGAGTGTTGATTTAAGATGATCTATGATAGTTAATGATTGTGAGTCCTCTTTGAGTCTAGGTTGACATTAGCGTTATGTATCAAATTTTTTTACACAAATATATATATTTAGTCTTGCCTTTACTTGACACCTCACAAAAATTTTGAGCACAAACCCTGACTTTGTTGTCACTTGCTTGCTTAGGTTTTGACTCCATTTAGTTTAACCATTAGAGAAGTACCAATATTGTCTAATTATTCGAAAAAAAAGAGAGAAAGAAAGAAAAAGAAAGAAAAGAAAATATGTTAGAGTGGTTGGAATAACCGGAAAGTCGGATCAATCAAGGATGCCCTACCAGCCAAAAAATCGGATCCATTAGGGATGCCCTACTGGTATAGAAAAGATGGTAGAAAGAGCTATCACCATTGAATAGTGGAAGCCGCCCCTGAGTAGTCGGATAATGTGCATCACAAATATTCACTTAATGACCTACCGGGGAAAAGGGCTACCTCACAGGATGTACGCAGCTACTACCCCTAACTAAAAGAGTTAAAATCAATAGTTTAGAGAATAAGGTTCATACTAGGTTGGTCGGGTTTGACCTATTTAGCGGCAACATAGGAAGGGTTACATACACACACGTGGGGGGTTCAAGTGTAATGTGGGACCTACTTTCAAATAAAACTATCAAGACACCTAATACTGTGTTTTTCTCGGGCACTAGAAGGACTCCCAAGTATTTGTGAGATTGAAGATCAGGCACTTTTCAACTTGCTTATATTCTATGTTTTCTTTGGTAGAGGACAACCAAATGTTTAAGTATGGGGGTATTTATGATGAGTGCATAATTATATATATCTTATTACCATATTTCCTTACCCTTTGTATCCATTTTGGTCTAGTTTCTACCACTTTTGTGTGTTGTTGGGTGTTTTGTGTAATTTGGTAGATAATTCAGCACTTTGGAGAAAAGAAGCAAATTCAGGAGCAATTCGGAGCAAGAAGGGCCAAAACATAGTATGACACGATCATCCACACGGGTGTGTTATTTGGGCATGAAATTCAAATCGAGATTAATTGAGAAGCGCCCTCAGCCTATTGAAGACACGGTCGTGTGTCAAACTACACGGCCGTGTACTACACCATGTCCGCGTGGAAACCGTGTTTCTAGAAAGCTCCTGAAAAGCACACGGGTGTGTACCAGATGACACGGGCGTGTGGCGTGAAATCTAAAGCTTATAAAAGGCCGTTGGTTCTATATTTTAGGGGACTTTTGACACATCAAGGAACCGATGGCTAGGGTTTTAGGGAGAAGTTGAAGACGGAGGAAGCATCATGCCAGGGATTTCACGAGTCTTTTTATGTCTTCCTCCATATTTATTGTGATGTTTTTCTTTAATATGAGAGGCTAAACCCCTTGTGGTGCCTCAGGTCCTTGAATTCTTAGATGAACTTGTGAATCTTTCTCCTTCTTAAAATTAGTCTTCTTTTTATTTATATTTGCAAATTGTGTATGTGTGCTTATTCGTATGGTTTGTTAGTGCGAAAGCGTTGTCCATACAATTAGAATTGCGTGATACATGATGAGAGATTGTGGTCAAGCTAGGTCTTAGGATAGACAATCGGGTCGGGTCAGGTCTAGTCGGGTCGAGGGGGAGGGGGGGAGGCGCACTCCGAGAGATCGGGTGGTCGCTTAGGTTGCTTTGCAACCGCAACTCACTTTATGGATTAAGGTAAAACCTAATAGTAGGAACCATAGAATACCAATAATAATGCAGTCATGTGGCGAAGTCGCTGTATTCGGACTAGGGTTTGGTTGCCGAGAGATCAGGGCTAAACAAGTTTAGGGTTCTTCACGGTCCTGAAATAGATAAATTAGGTTACTAGTATTAGAGGGGTGGTCATGAGAAATTCTTAGGGGGATAGTGATCCGAGGTGCCATACTCTCTTGATTAATAAACCCTAGATTGCCAACTGTCATCTTAGCTAGTTCACTTTAGACTTCTAATTAGGATCAATCCATCACCAACCATATTTTCTAGGCTAGGTAATAGAGTTCAAGTGATTACTAATGTCGATCCTTGTGGATTTGACTACCCTACCCTTAGGGTACATTACTACTTGAGCGACCCCGTGCACTTGCAAACGAGCCGCACATTAGCCGTTGATGAGAGGAGTGGGGTCCTGGCAGGTCTTGATGGCTGAGAGAGAGTCCTTGAAGGTGAAGAAGTCATAGCCCTTTGATCGTCCAAAGGTTTTTGTCGGAGATGATAACGGCTTCCAGAATGTCGCCAAACTGTGCGAAGTGGTCGTCATCGGACCCAAACCCTATTTAAGATTCACAATGTCTTTGTTCTATGTTTTTTTATGAGCGGAAGAGGGGTGGAGGGAGAGGAGGAGGTGGGCGGCGGTAGGGGCAGAGAGAGAGGATAGGGTTAGGGTTAGTTAATTAGTGTTTAGGTTTAATTAATTAGTTGTTAATTATATTATTTAATATCTTAAACAGGGTTTAAGATTATTTAGAATATTTTAATCTTATTATATTAATAAAAAATTACCACATCAGCGAACCTGATGAAAAAGATGACAAGCGTTAGGGTGAGGGATCGACATTTCCCAAAAGAAATAATAGAGGGACCCAATTAGGACAATTGAGAATAGAGGGATTAAAGGACGAGATTAGTAAATCACAGGGACTATTCAGGGTATTTGACCATTTAACAATGTGAAAATTTTTAATATATTGTGTGTTCTACTGGGGAAAAAAAATATCATAAAGACTTGAATATCCAATGAATGTAACTAGATATTTTAATAAAGCATCAAAGTCATAAAGCTACCCTAAAGGAATTTTCAATTTTAATTTCCCATTATTTTCTCAAATTCTTTAAAAAATAAAAAATTAAAATTGTAAACTATTGGGTTTTCCTGCAACAATTGAAAAAAGTTGAGTACTCTAAAAAAAACACCCGTATAAAATGAAATTAATTTTTAAAAACTACTAGAGTTTTGAAAAATGGTGTACAAGTTTAAGTTTGGTACTTTTGCAAAAACATTCTCATAAAAAAACAAAATTAATTTTTTCGAACTACAGGGTTTTCTGCAAATTTCTGCAAAATGACCACATAGGATGGAATCTCTTGATTATGGACACTATATGGACCGTGTTGTTCGAACTCAATAGGAGATGATTTCATGATAAATGACGCATTTTTACGAAAACTATCGTTGACATTGACTTCCTAACACTGTCTTGGTTTGATGCAGCTTATGGGTCAAAAAAGCCAAAGCTAGTTGAGATAGAGTCTATCGTCAAGCGAAGCCTCCCATTCACAAGGGAGGAGGACCAATAAGACCTGCCAAGGAGGGGCTTCGGAGACACAAAAGCGGACTAGAGGATGCTTCCCGGGTACTCTGAGTACTCCACATACTGAGAGTACTTTTGGTACCTCTGGACCTACGTACAGTATAGAGGGAATATGTTAAGGGTAATACGCCCCTAAATGTATCGTCCCTAGCAAAGGAACCATCTATGTAATGGTTATCTACCATAAATAAAGGACTGTGGTTTATCCACTTTTATCACAAAAAAGGGTATAGTTACTGCTAATAAAATTTTCCCCAATATATCTTAATTTGTTTTCAACCGCTATAACCATCCCTCCCGTGAGCGTATGGCTTTTCCCCCCGCCGCGAGCATCTTATCCCACGATTTGGTCGGCTGTCCCACTTTGAATTCATTTGCGATCAAGCCCTCTTCTTCTCGGCTCCTTGGATCGAAGGACTAAGGACTTCGAGCTTGCTATTCGAATTCCAAATCTTGATTTAGGTTTCCCTAGATTGGATCTTCTTTGAGATCGACGCCATGGATTCGATGGAGGAGTTGAGCCAGCTCTTGGAATGGTGCATTGTGAAAATCTTCGACTCGTACTGCCACCTCCAAGATCAAAAGATCCACGTTGTCGCTCCGCAACTCATCTGCAAGGCGTTTGACTCCCGTGTGCTCTGCTTCGACGTCAATGGCGTCTCAGAGGTGTTGATTTTAAGAGGAACAAGAGAGTTATTGTGAATTCTTAACTTGATAGTATGGCTCACCGACTTTTATGGATATTCAACATATTACATAAAGAAAGACACAACTACCTAAGAATCATGTACACACGAAACACATTTGAACTGAAAAACAGCTATCTACTAACATCACATACTAACTTCACACATTAACTAAGTCTTCACGTTAATGCAGCTTCTAATCAGCTTCAAGACACCCCCTTGATTGGAAGCTATGCACACCCATCAATGACTTGAAATACAGATGTTTTTTAACTGAGAGTGCCTTCGTGCAAACATCAGTACGTAACTTGCGCTTCTATGCAGCAATGTTTCAACACAATTAAACCATCAGAAATCAAACCCCTTATGAAATGAAATCTAATGTTGATGTGCTTGGTTTGTCCATGCATTGCTGGGTTTTTAGCAATGACAATTGATGATTTGTTGTCACATAAAATCTGTGTAGCTTCAACCTGTTGTTGTTCCATATCACTCAACAATCTTCTCAACCAAATAGCTTGGCATGCTGAAGATGTCGCAACCACGTAATCAGCCTCCATGGTTGAAAGTGTAGTAATGTCCTACTTCTTCGAACACCAAGTGATTGCACTTTAACCAAGGTTAAATACACTCCTGGAAGTGCTTTGCCTGTCATCAAGCGATCCTCCCCAGTCGCTATCGGTGTATCCTGTTAGATTGAAGTCTTTGACCTATTCATAGAGAATTCCATAATTTACTATCCCTGCATCATAACGAAAGATGTGTTTAACTACTCCAAAATGCTGCTTGATGGCTTGTTCATAAACCTGGACACAACTCTAACTGAGAAGATTATGTCGGGGCGAGTATGGGGCAAGTTTATAAGACCTCCAACCATACTTCTGTATCTACTTGCATCAGCCTATATAGTGCCATCAATCTATTGTAATTTTTCACTTGTGTTAATTGGGGTTACCGCATGTTTATAGTTTAGCATATTAAACTTTTGAAGAAGATTTCTTGCATACTTCTTTTGAGATATAAACACACCACTCTCACTTTATGTAATCTCCAAGCGAAGAAAATAATGTAAGAGTCCCAAGTCTGTCATCTCAAACATCTGTATTATTCCATCTTTGAATTCATCAACCAACAATTGAGATGACCCCATATATATTATATTATCTACATACAAACATACTAGTAATATGTCTGAATTTTCTTGCACTTTCTTATATAAAGTGGGCTGACACTCACTTATTTGATAACCTTGAGTTAAAAAATATTGACCCACTTTACTATACCACGCATGAGGAGCTTGTTGCAACCTATACAAGGCCTTTCACAACCTATATATCTTCTCTTCACATCCAGATTTGATGAACCCCTCAGGTTAGTACCTAATTGGACTTGGCGCGGGACACCGTGATGGCTTCCTCGGCTGATATAGACAGGGTGTTGCAGGAGAGAGTGACGACCCTAGAGGAGGCACACGAGAGAGTGGTGGTAGAGTATAAAGTGTCACGCCCCGTCCTGGACTACAGGCGTCGAGCACGTGAGCAGATCGACCATACGTAAGCAGGGACAAGCCCCACTCGACACGTATCCAAACCCTCAACAAAACTTGATATCAACAAAATCATGCACAACCAAGCAAAAATAAAAGCAAGTCCAAGAAAACCCGAAACCGGGTGGGGACTAGGCAAAAGTACTTACCTCAACTGGTATGTTAAGCCACTGACCCGCGCCCCTCTTTATGTGGTTGTTACTCCACGTCGCTATCTAGTAACAACGACTAGAACTCAATACCATCCCCAACACCAAAAATAATCCAATATTATCATGATAATATTAATACAGAATTCCTGAACCCATTGCGCTGTCCGAAAGAACAGCTCACAACTTTTGATCCAGGAACCTGATCGAGTTGATCTAAGGCTCGTTGGAAAGATCTTTTCCTCATCTATCCAACGGTATATTATAATTCCCTATCGGGGACCCATAGGCTTCCCAACTATCCCTCGAAGTGGACAGCTAGACTACAGGCGCCTTAATCACTCTCAAACTTGACTAAGTTTAGTCTATTAACCTAAACAAGTCAAACATGTTTCTCTGTGTTTTGCTAACCAAAGCCATTAACATATGTACTACTGACTGCCTCTAATCATCACCAATTCATATCCTTTACTCAACCTCTCCCTTCAGTCTACAGACACAACTTCAACCCCATCCTCACATCACTTGATGTTTCAACTATAACCCTACTCACAGATAGCTTTCATATGATCATAACCTCACCCAATTGTTATATGGACCACTTGCTCTCACTCATACTTACCTGCCCACCAAGATATCAACAGAGACTCATGATTTGTCAGCTATTTACATCTACGAAGGATCCTTATGTATCACTCCTTATTAATCCTTGTTATACCAACCTTGATAAGCCTCCCCACCACCACACAAGCAGTGTATCCCCCCTCTATCATATGTTATTATGGAATCTAAAACTAATACACACCTCTGTGAATCAAAAGCAACCCAGAACCCAACCTCCATACGTTGACTATTATCTATTCAAACTCCTTAAGTAATCCCCAGCACAACTAACGTTTTAACCTCACAGGTTTCACCTTAAATCATTGCTAACATATCAGCCCACTCCCTTCAGTCCATATAAAAACACACATATGTATATCATATTCTCTCATGTTTAAATATTACAATCTATTGATGCCCTCCAAAGTGACTCATGACCATGCTATGGTACTCATAGATTATAATGAAATGGAAAATCACCGTGCCTGGCCTGAAGCTTAGCTAACTTCTTTTCCTTTATTCATCAATTCTTTATCTATTCTCCAGACCTAAGTAACCCCAATGGCTCCTTATCCATTCCAGATTCCTTGCATGAAACCCACAACCTTAGTTAACAGCCTCTCCTCAAAGCACTAAGGTTCACAACTTCTCAAGTAACTCCACACCAATGATGACAATCCTCTGAAACAAAATAAAACTACAACGACTCTAGAGAATCCACCCAAACTTCATGCATGCTTGTTAATAGAAAATAGAGATCAATGGACGAGGTTAGAGGCTTACCAGTCTACCCCGATGAATGTCCTTTGCAGGCCAATGCTCAGACGTCTTTAACCGTGACGTGCTACCTCGGCGGAGCTCCGGTGCTCTCTTCAAGCAGCGGTGCTCGAACTCAGTGCTTCTCCGGCCGTCGGAACACGCAGAGCTTCAAGATCCACTCATTCTCTTGAACGGTGGTGGGGCTACGGATTAACCCCCAACCGCTCTTCAATTAAAACCCTAGTGGAGAGGATCACTTTTCTTTTATCCTCGATCCCATGGATCGATGTAACGACGAAGATCCCTATCCATCCTTATCCGGCCGTTCCAACCATCACGAAGCTAACTAACCTCACGCGACGGTGCGTGTGGCTCACCGGTGAAGACGAAGCCCCGCGGCCCGCCCACGTAACCCTCTCCTCATATGATCCTCACCGTTGGATCATTTAAAAAAATAATAAATAGAACCATTTGATCCCAGCCGTTGTAATTGCATACTCATGCATTTTTTTTTTAAAAAAAAACCCTGCCTTTACGCTAACTTGCACACAGTGTTTCACTGAGGGGAATGCCATTTTTCGCCAGAGCCCAAATTTCCTCGAAAATTCCCTATCAGTCCCTGTCTGTATGAAACTGTGAGAGGGGAAAATTTCCATTAAATCCCCCTAAGTGTTAATATCACTCTTAAGTCACTGAACGCCTTAATTATACTCCAATTACGGTTTTAATCCCATTTACTCTCCATGTTCTAGTTAAACCAAGTTTAAGAGAAATTCATTCCAATAATAAAACAATTAAAAGTATAAAACCCAATTTATTCCCAAAAATTCTTGGGTTTTACAATTCTCCCCCCTTACAAAAATTTCGTCTTCAATATTCAAAATCAAAATCCTCAAGGAAAATACAATCACTCAAATAACTCCGGATAACGCTTCTTCATGTCTTCCTCGCGTTCCCATGTCCCCTCCCGATCAGAATGATGGTTCCATCTCACTTTGACAAAGGGAATAGCCCTTTCCTCAACTGCTTTTCTTCTTTGTCCAAGATCTCTACCGGGCGTTCCTCATAAGACATGTCTTCCTGGATCTCAACTGGAACATGTGGAATCACATGAGATGGATCCTGAACACATTTCTTCAACATAGAAACTTGGAACACATCATGGACCTGTGCTAGGTTCGAGGGTAGAGCCAATCTATAAGCCACGGTCCCTACCAACTCCAGAACCTCAAATGGTCCAATATAGAGTGGGGCAAGCTTTCCGCGCCTCCTAAACAGTACAACACCCTTCATAGGCGACACCTTCAGGAACACTGAGTCACCCACCTGATCATCCTGACCTGCTCTTCTATCTGTCGGATGAAATCTAGCTACTTAAGTATCCTCTCAACCAAAAGCTTTCTCTCACCTACATCTTCCCAACATATTGGTGTTCGTCACTTCCTCCCATAAAGTGCCTCATACGGAGCCATATGAATGCTCGCCTGATAACTGTTGTTGTAGGCGAACTCCACCAAACTCAGACGCTCATCCCAAGACCCTGTGAAGTCCAACGCACATGCCCTCAGCATGTCCTCCAAAACCTGGATGGTCCTCTCGCATCACTCATCCGCTGGGTGAAAACCGTGCATCTTGAATACCAATCAAGTACCTAAAGCTTCATGCAGACTCTCCCAGAACCTCGAGACAAATCTAGTGTCCCGATCAAAGGTGATCGATACTAGTACTCCATGCAGTCTCACAATCTCATCAATATGCAACTGAGCCAACTGCTCCAATGAAGTACCCGTCCTCAAATGTATGAAATGTGCCGACTTAGTCAATCGATCCACTATGACCCAGATTGACTCCTTACCCCTCTGAGTACGGGGTAGCCCTGTCACAAAATCCATATTGATGTGCTTTCATTTTCACTCCAGAATGGGTAAAGGTTGTAATGTTCCAGCTGGTTTCTAATGCTCTGCCTTCACCAACTGACATGTGAAGCACTTAGCCACAAACTCGATGACATCTCGCTTCATGCCCTTCCACCAGAAGTGGTCCTTCAAGCCTCTATAAATCTTGGTATCACCGGGATGCATCGCATATCGTGAGTAATGGGCCTCCTTAAGAATCTCGTTTCGCAACTCTAGGATATAGGGCACACAAAGCCTATCATCAAACCTCAATGTATCATCCTCATTTATCCTGAACTGTGATGGTTCACCCTGCCCAACCTGACCCCTAATCTCCTCCTGATCTGGATCCTTCCTCTAAGCATCTCGAATCCTCCCCAACACCGAGGGATCTAACGTGCAAGGCTGGCCAAACTAACCTCCATATGTGGCGGGGAATAATCTCAAACTCCAATCTCCTCATATTCTCCAACAAGGGCCTCTAAGATGTCAAAAGTGCTGGCTGACCCGTAGTTGGACTTCCTGCTCAAAGCATCTGCCACCATGTTAGCCTTACCCGGATAGTAGTGAACACTGAGATCATAATCCTTAAACAACTCCAACCATCACCGTTGTCTCATATTCAGTTCCTTCAGAGTAAAAATATACTTGAGGCTCTTGTGGTTAGTGTATATCTCACATGGTACACCGTAGAGGAAGTGCCACCAAATCTTCAGAGCAAACACGATCGCTACTAATGTGTGGGGTAGTTCTCCTTATAAAGCTTCAACTGACGGGAAGCATAAGCAATGACTCGACCGTCCTGCATCAGCACACACCCAAGGCTAGTCTTGCAAGCATCACTATAAACTGTGTACCCACATCCACTCTGTGGCAAAGCTAGGACCGGTGCGGATACCAACCTCTACTTCAGCTCTAGTAAGCTCTTCTCACAATTAGTACCCTTCCTGGTCAACTTGGTCAAAGGTGTTGTCAAGAGGGAAAAGCCCTCAACAAACCTACGACAGTAACCGGCTAATCCCAAGAAACTCCGGATCTCCCTGACTGTGGTCGATCTTCTCCAATCGACGACTACCTCAATCTTCTTAGGGTCCACAGAGAGTCCAGATCCGCTGTTCACATACCCCAAGAAGGCTACACAGTCCAACCAGAACTCACACTTGGAGAACTTGGCATATAGGTGATGCTGCCACAAGATACCCAATACAGTCCTCAAGTGCTCCTCGTGTGCCTGTTGACTCCTGGAATAGATCAAAATATCATCGATGAAGACCACCACGAACCGGTCCAAGTACAATCGAAACACCCGGTTCATCATATCCATGAACACTGCCGGGGCATTAGTAAGCCCAAATGGCATCACCAGAAACTCACAGTGCCCATATCTGGTACGAAAGACACTCTTCAGGATATCCTCCTCCCTGATTTGCCGGAGTGGGTGGTGAAAAATTTCCTTAACCCTAATGAGGCCATCAGTTTGGAACTCCCAATCAATGATGTATTCTTGAATGTTATTTATGTGATCTAGGCAGTAGTGTCTTTAATTGTGAAATGCATAAAAAACACAATTCGTTTTATACACCTACTTTAATCTTTGTGTGTGTGTGTGTATCTATACAATTTTTGGAAATACCTCTCCATTTAATGGAGTTTCCTACACTGAAATGTGTTATTTTCTTAGTCAATTTTCAATTTTTATTTCTTTCTACAGTTGACCTGGTCTGTGCTCATTTTGTGACAATCATAGGCATGGTTCAAAGTGCCACCAAATATATGTATATAGGGCCTTTCTTGCTTTCAAATGTGTAGTTGTTGTTCTGAAAGTTTTCTTGAATGAACTTTAGCCCTTATCATTTTATTTTTGGCAAACAATGTATGTTCCTATTTTATCTTTATTCTTGATGTCATAACACTAACACATAAACCTGATACATCTATCAGGTTGGTGCTAATGCAAATTTATTGGTGAAGGATCACACACACATTTGTGATTAAAGGTGAGAAGTTGGTGGTATGTAACCTAATGTTTTCAACAGTGGAGGAATTTATTTTTTCTGTAACTATTTCTTTAGCTGAAAAACAAAATAAACCGTATTCTAATCCATTTTATCTCTCTTTATAATGTTTCAGTGAACTCAAGGAGATATTGTTCACTGTGCATCCCATTGTCATTGCTTTGGAAGACTTTAATTAAGGTAAGAAAATTGCACTCATGTCTTTATTCCTTTTTAATTAAAAAAAAATGCTTCTATATTTTAGGGATCTCCATGGTTTGGCCAGTAGTTGATAAAAATGATAATTTTCATGGTTGGAATTTTAGTGGTGAATGTTGTTGTTTGTTTGTGTTCAAATATTGTTGTGTACTAAATTATCGTTGTGGAAAAAAAAATGTTTGTGTTCAAATATTTTACTTCTATTATTGATTTTGGATCTCCATGGTTTGGAGAGTAGTTTATATTATTGAATCATCTATAGATTTTGTATATATATATATATATATATATATATATATATATATATATATATATATATATTTTGTTGTTGCTATTGTTGATTATAAGTTAATGCAGTGTATTAAGGGCACACGTTCATAACACTCATTGAACATGGCTTCAAAACTACCATCCAAAAGACTTGTGCAAGGGACAAATGTAGGTGATGGGAATATGGTGGTATGTGAAAATATTTCAAAAGCTAGATGGGATGACACAAACACTGAATTGTTCTTAAAGATTTGTGTTGAAGAGGTCCAGGCTGGTAATAGGCCACACACACACTTCACTAAAGAAGGTTGGAAAAACGTGGTCTCAAAGTTTATTTGTGAGAACGGTGAGTTACAATTACAAGCATTTGAAAACAAATGTGATTCACTCAAGAAAGAGTTTTTCTCTATAGGCCAAAGCTAGTAGAGAGCATCGGGGCGAGGTCTTGGTTGGGACTCTACTTAAGAGGGCCGATTTTGGCAAGTGATGAGGGGTGGGAAAGAAAATGACAAGTAAGCCTATGAATTTCTTGGATAATCATATTTTCATTTATTCATTATATAATTTTTTTTTAGAATATTCTAACATGTTGTCTTCGTTTTATTGTTTTGTTTGAAACAGGAGAACCCTGAATATTTGAAATGGAGAAATGAGGGTCCAAAGTTCTTGGATCTGATGGAGATCTGCTTCAAAGATGTGGTGGCGACAGGCTATATGGCATTGGTACCATATGCGGACCCGTCTACTGATAATGAAGTCTCTAACCAAAATGTGTACACTCAGATGAATAAAGTAGAAGTAGATGGAGATAATTTTGATGATAACGGTGACAGTCGTGAACTGCATAATGATACTCCGAGGGGAGAAACCAAGATGCAACTGCAAGTTAAAAGAGACAAAAATGTCACGTGAGGGAAAGGAAAAAAGTGCAAACGAGAAATTGCAGGAATCTTTTGATCGTCTTATCACTGGGATGGATAATATGTCCCGTACAAGTAATGCAAGAGTTGAGAATGATGATCGTTGTAGCATAAACAAATGTATGGAATTATTGGACACGCCAGTCTGCGGGGCTTGAACGAGGAAGCCCACAATTCTTCCTTATGTTGAGGTTGCTTCCAAAGAAATCTTATAGGGAGCTTTTTGTGTCACTAATGGGAATGGATCCATCACTTGTTATTGGATGGTTGAGCACGTTTAGTATGGACAACATCGACCGGATTTAGCTTTGACAGATGCTTTGGGTTTATGACTTGATTGTTATGTATTTGCTTTATGTGTTGAACTTATGCATTGAACATTGTGTTAAACTTTTGATGTCTTTGCTTTATGTGTTGAACATTGTGTTATGTGTTGAACTTGTTCCCTTTTGCCATTAGATATGTTGAACTTGTTTGTTACGCATTTCCTTTATGTGTTGAACTTTTTTTTTTAATGTGTTGAACATTGCATTAAACATTTGCTATTTTTTATGTAGGGTATAACTCTAGAATGGAATTCTTGTCCGATTCAGATAAAGTATCAAATGACACAATGTCAGAATCAGAAGGAGAAGTGAGCAATTTTGATATACAGAGGGATGAGTACATTGGAAGAATGTATGCAGGTGCGGCAGCTGCATAGTATCAATATATAAAATCAATGTTGAAGTGTGAGAAGAGAACATCTTCATTAGCGGCCAGCAGTGGGTTAATGAAATAATGAATGGATCGGACACCTCGTTTCTTGAGCAAGTCACGGAATGAGAAACACCTGTATTTAGGAGATTGGTGGTTGAGCTTACTCAAAATTATGGACTAGAATACCACGAGAAATATCAATGAGAAGAATCGGTGATAATGTTCCTATATGTACTTGGACAAGGAGCAACATATAGGAATGTAGAGGAGAGGTTCCGACATTACGGTGAGACGGTGCATAAACCGGTTTCATCGAGTGCTAAAAGCTGTTTACAAACTTGGAAATGTTATTAGACCGGTGGATAGGAATTTTAGAGTTGTTGATGAGCACATTCGGGGTGACGAGAGATATTGGCCTTACTTCAAAGATTGCATTGGAGCAATAGATAGAACACATGTGGCCATTCAAGTCCCAGCTGACAAACAAATCCCATTTATGAATAGAAAAGGGTACACATCAACAAACATTCTAGCTGTATGTGACTTCAATATATGTTTCACATACTCGCTTATTGGTTGGGTGGGATCGGCGCATGACACACGCATACTAATGGAGGCTTTAAGAAATTTATCTTTGAAGTTTCCTCATCCACCAGAAGGTACACATTTACTTGAAATAATTATTTAGTATATATTTAATGTTTTCTTCTTATTATTTTTTTATTATGCTGTTGTAGGAAAGTACTACCTGTGGATTCTGGATATCCTACAATGAAAGGTTTTATGGGGCCATACAAGAGTGCAAGATATCATATTCCACAATTTAGGATGTCTCGTGCCTTTAGGTCTCCAAATGAAATATTCAACTATCATCACTCCAGTTTGAGGAGTATTATAGAAAGAACATTTGGAGTTTGCAAGGCAAGATGGCGGATCCTACGAAATATGACCAAGTACCCTCTAAAGGTACAATTCCAGATTATATGGTCATATTTTGCTCTCCACAATTTTATTCGAAGAATGGGGAATAATGATTTGGATGTCCTTGGGAGCATTGAAGACATAAACCAATTTCAAGAAGGAGAACGGGGCTTCGAAGATGATGATGGTGAAAGTTCACTTGTTTGGCAACAACCAACCCAAGAAGATACACAACAAATGATCACGATTAGGAACACTATTCGGGACCAACTCACGCACATCTCTCGTTAATATGCTTTTGTAGTTTTTTTTAGATTCACTACAAGAAATCAAGCATTTTGCGTCGGTCAATTAACGGCGGTTTTATAAAACCGCCACTATTGTTTGTCTTAGCGGTGGTTCATGCGGCTGATTAGTGAAAGCTGTTAAGCTAATTTATTTCATTTAGCGGCGGTTTTAGTGAAAACCGCGCTAAATGTTGGTCTTCTTGGCGGTTTTCACTTTGCAGCCAGCTAAATGAAAGCAATTAGCGGTAATTTACATATAACGCCGCCCGCCGAATTCTCCGATCTCTTCTTTTCACGCCTAGTCTTAATTTATTCCCCTCTCCCGAAAATCCCAACCCTAAAACTTTTTTATTTCGTTCCTAGGTCCCCTCTCAGTCGATCTCCATAGAGATCTCCAGATCTTCCTAATATTGCCCGTCTCAAGCTAGCTCCCGCCCAAAGAGAGAGAACTTGGATTTCATCCTGGCGCCGACGCCAATCTCCGGCCGACAAGCGCCACCCCTTCCGAGGCCTGAGAAGTTCTCTCTACGCGATATCCGCCTTCTTCCCCGGCTCCGTTCGCTCTGGCCTCAACCGGATCCGGTTCCTCTGGAAAGCCTATCTCGATTCCGGCCTCAAGAAGCTCGGCCACGCTGCCCATCAACCTCCCATCTTACTAGCATCGTTGTTTAGGTATTCCTCTCCATATCTTCTAATTAATTTTCTGACTTACATTTAATCTAATGTGTGAATGCTTTGGTTTTCTAATTTTCTTGCATTTGTTTATGGGTGTGTATCCTCTCAATACAAGCACACACATGCATTGTTTTGGTTTTTCCTATGGAAAAAGTCTATGAGAGATTTAGGGCTCTAGATTTTTAAATGACTAATTATTAAAAAAAAACATGAAGTTTGGTGAGATACAAGTGTTTGTGTAGTATGTTGTTTCAATTCCGCTATAAGAGCACCTATGGTATTTTGATGAAAGTTGCTTCTTTGCATCATGCTGCTTTAACTTGGGTTGCATAGACCATTGAGCTTATATTTTCTTTCTTTCTTTTTCATTGTAAGTGTCCTTATGGTGTTTAATTTGACATCATGAGATTTCCTAGTTACAATGAAAAATTGAAATATTGAATTTGCATTCTGGAACTCATATCTGTTTCCTTACTATCATCAAAATTTTTGTACAAGGATGTCAAATGAAGGTGTCTATTAGTAGTATACAAACTCAAACTAAAGGTATAGTAATTCATTATAAAAGCAGAAATCAAGACCTAGATTTTTGAGAGAAGATATTCCAGAAATAAAAGGCACCATCATATTAAGTATTTTGTGGATCGAAGCTTGCCTATACCTATGCCTATTTGACAAATGTCGGCAACAAAAAGAAGGGGTTCCATATTATTAGTCAAGCAACAAAGGGTTTGCATTTCTCTCTCCTATATTCAACAAACGCTTGAGAAATGGGATGTTTCTCTTCATTCTTAGTGTTATTATATAATTTATAGAGAGTAACTTGAAACTTAATGATATTATATTTAATTTTTAAAAGCATCGAGATCTGGAATTTCAGAAATTTTTTGAAGTTAAAGTAGTGAGGAAAAAACAACTTAGGAGCTTGGGTAGGTGGAAGAGAGATGGTGGGCAAACAAGACGAGGTAAAGCATCTGGAGGATTGTACTGTTGCCAAGTGAGTTCCTTGCTCTGCTTTTCTTCCCTTTTTACATTTTCCTTCAATGTAACCAAATTATCACATTCTCTATATCATGCCCAATTAGAAATAGGATTCATTACTAAGTGTTTTAACTTGTTTAAATTATTACATTGTTTTTCCATATTTATCTTGCCTCAACATTTGGCAATTGAGAACTAGGCAATAACATTTAAACATATAAGAAATGTAAACAACTTTCTTGTACCCAAGTTTTTTAGATTCCAACGAATTTACATGACTTTTTGTCTTCTCTTTCCAAGAATAAAGGAACTATTCTGCCTATATGGAACTGGAATGCTAACTATTCAAATGGATCAAGTACTAGTTGAAGTACAATATAAAGGCCAAGTATGGCTGTCTTTGGTAAGATAGTTTGATAGAGGTGAAATGCATTGAGTTTGTCGGGCATTTGTTTGAGTATTCTGTTTGACAGATTGACCAATATTGATATCATTTCTTTTTTTTTCTCGCTCTCGAGTTGATAGATCATGGTTCTTTTCCATATTTGTCTTTTAATTTCTAGACATAAGAATACATTTTCAATGAAGATGTCAAGAATTCAACTAACGGTGTCAAGTATTAGGAAAATGAAAGCTAGTATATAACATGAAAACTGCAAAGAAATAACATTTATTCTTTTAAAACCATCTTGCATTTTGGTTTGAACCTACAAAGTTTTTTATCACATGCCTATTAAATAATGACAGTTATAGTAGCGATGATATTATTTGAAAGGATAAGATTTTAACCTTTGAATCGGACTCAATTTCCATTCACTATCCTCTAATTAGTAATACTGCCATGAAGAGAGGTATTTAGTTTAGAGTCATGTCTCTGCTCACTATCCTCTAATTAGTTTTAGAGTCATGTCTGGCCATGAAACTCTATAATCTATATAACTGGTTGTCATATGATGATGCTTGGATTAAGGCTGAAGAATTTCATCTAATCTTATTTTCATAGCTTCATCAAAAGCATGCTTAAAGGTTTGGTTAATTTTCCTTTTTTTTTTATAGTTTGTTTGGTTTCTAAATAACTTTTAAGTGTTATCCAATCTAAAAAAACCAAAAAAAAACTCTCGGATCTGGTTGGACTTGTGCGTCAAGTCAAAAGTTATAGATTATCTGTTGGAACTCCTTGCCCTCAAGGTATAAACTGAGGGAAATCTTGATTCCAGCCTCAAAAAGCTCGGCCAGCTGCGCATCAACCTCCCATCTTACTAGCATCGTTGTTAAGGTATTCCTCTCCATATCTTCTAATTAATTTTTTCTTAGGACCAAAACCCAAATAAAACCCAGACATGGGTATCATGTCATTTTGTTAAATCTTTTTAGGATTTGACT
The DNA here is from genome assembly GCA_026586065.1 of Dioscorea zingiberensis. Taxonomy (NCBI): domain Eukaryota; kingdom Viridiplantae; phylum Streptophyta; class Magnoliopsida; order Dioscoreales; family Dioscoreaceae; genus Dioscorea; species Dioscorea zingiberensis. The sequence continues at coordinate 39,640,987 of CM048824.1, forward strand.
AAGTTAGAAGATGTTGACCTTCACCTTGACCCAATCTTACAAGGCTTTAGAGTTGACCTGGTTTGCATCGAGAACAAAGAACTAGCCAGTGTTTTTTTTTCATAGTTTTTCCTCCAAGAAGTGAATTTGCCCCAAAACTAAAAAAAAAAAAAATAGATCCATTCTTCCATGTTAACAATAAATACAATGGTTTGCATCGAGAACAAAGAACTACCCAGTGTTTTTTTCATAGTTTTTCCTCCAAGGAGTGAATTTGCCCCCAAAACTTAAAAAAAAAAAATTAGATCCATTCTTCCATGTTAACAATAAATACAATGCCTTTTTCTCGTCTTTTTGTACTCCTTTTTATTTATTTTATTTACTTCTGTTTTGTCTTTTATACTAGATTTCTTACCTCGTATACATTGAGAAGGTTATATTTAGGTCTAAATCTATATGTGATATAGGATATTTTTTATTTTATTTTTTTTCTTTCAGGTGGGTGAATTTTGTCCCAGATTTGGTTGAGCATATTCATAAGACCACAACACAAATGCTTCTCCATATTAATGGGTAGAATAATTTTTCCTCCAACTGAATTATCTTATAAGTTTTATACTGTTGACTTTCCTTTTTTATTTAATATGAACTATATTCAGCAACTTTTGCAAAACTCCTGCCCAATCTTATGATGATATTAAGACTTAATTTGCTTCAAATTCTTTTGCAACTGATCAAGATGTTGGGCACTAACATGAACTAGTTCTACTACAGATGATTGGTAGCCTCACTGTGTTTATCATGTTGATGAGGTAATGGGCATCTGTCCGCTCTTCTCAACTTTTTTCTTCAATTATAGTGAGCAGAAGAAAATTCAAATGTTATCGCTCAGATGTAAATATAATTATGCCATCGCACACTGTTTCATTTTGATTGTTCTGTTTATATTTTGTTAGGGTGTTCATCCTTCAATCAAAGTAGTTTGGGAGTTCTTGCTTGGGTGCTATGATCTTAAGAGCACTTTTGATGAAAGGAGTCAACTTTAGACAAAGATGGCAGTGATACTTTCTTTCTAGCAAATTATTGCAAGAAAACGGGTTTGTTCCTTTTGATCTTCTTATATTTAGAGTTGCAATAATTTTTATTGTTTTGTAGAATTTAGGGTGTGATTGGATTGATGGAAAGAAACAAGATTCATGGGATTTTCTTTCTTTCTTTTCTTTTTTTGGGTGGTTGATTGGAGGCAGAGATGAAGTAGACTGTGAAACATGATGAGAAAAGGAATGAAGCACAATTTCTAAAAGCTCATTTTGTATTTTGAATATGTAAACACTGTACTATTAGATTGTTTGAGAAAACAACAATTTCTTCCAGAATGTTTGTAAACATGTTTGAGAACAAGTGTCGGTTTTATTTCATAGGTTTTTTCCCTTTGAATTTGTATGAACAAATATGTAAATTTAATTTTGTGATCAATTTGTGAATTATTAATAAATTTTATATTTTTTTAAAAAAAAATTTGAATTGAATGTGTATAAGGCTTCAAAATTCTTATTATTGTAAAACAACAAAATAGGTTAATAAAAAATAATATTTAATTTTAAAATTGATTGGCACTCACGGCTGTGAAATAATGATTAATAATATATAAAAAATAAAAATAAAAATAACCAATTGAATGGCACTCACGAGTCACGGCTGTGAAATAACGATTCATAATATAAAAAAATAATAAAAAACAAATTGAATGCACTCGCGACGGTTCACAACCGCTACGAAATGCAGTGAGTGCGCATGGAGCGCATTTGGCGGCGGTTTTAAACCGCCGCAAAATGCGTGGAATGTAACAACACGTCGATGGAATTTCACGGCGGTTTTGGTGGCAGTTACGAACCGCCGGGAAATGCATAATACACACCGCGGCGGTTATTCCGGCGGTTGACCAAAACCGCCGCGAAATGCTCTCTCGACGCTCGTCTTCGAGGCGGTTTTTTAACCGCCACTGCAGGCATTTCGTGGCGGTTATAACCGCCGCGAAATGCCTTTAAAACCGCCGCTTATTTTCCTGTAGTGATTGTTGATGACTTCGTTGAAGTTGTTGAACAATATTTTTGTTCTTGTTGTTATGTTTTGTTGTAACTTGTTGTTCTTGTTGTTCTTGTTGTTCATTGTTGTTATGGATGTTGTGATATTGAAAATATTAATATTGTCATGGTTAATTGTTGTTGTAATAGTAGTGACAATATTTTTTAATTTGATGTTTGCCAAGTTTGATTTAAGTGCAAAGTGTATAAGAGCCAAAAATTTGGTGAGTATCGTATTGTCTATATGCTTCAATTAAAGGTAATTCAATATCATACATTCTGTTTGAATGTTTGAATGTTAATTCTGTTTTTTTGTTATTTTTAGAATTCTAAAGTTATGAGCATGTGAGGGACTTCTTTTTTTCAAGGAAATTGGGAAACCATTCCATTTATTTTCTTTTATAAAATATTGGTGATAATAATAATTATAATAATATATATGATAATAATAATAATAATAATAATAATCGTTCTAGTTTTAATAATACTACTATTGAAGTTATATAATAATAATAATAATAATAATAATAATAATAATAATAATAATAATAATAATGAAAGCTTAACAGTAATTATAAAGAATAATAATAATGATAATGAAAGCTTAACAGTAATCTAAGTTTTCATAATCGTAGTAGTAGTAATAATAATAATAATAATAATAATAATAATAATTATTATTATTATTATTAACATTAATCATTAAGAATAATAATAATGATGATAAGTATCATCATAATAATAAAAATATCAATAATAACAATGATAATAATAATAATAATAATAATAACAATAATAAAAATAAACATAATAATACTAACAATAATAATTATTAATTGTAATAAAAGATATGACAAAAGTATAATACTTGGGATGTTATTATAATTGAATGAATGTCCATTTTGGTAATTTGCCACTAAAAAAGTCCTTTTGGGAATGTACATCCAAACAACTCCCCAAAGAAAAAAGCTTTTAAAAAAATTTCATCCAAACACAAAGTAAACAGAAGCACTTAACTTATTCCTAGAATCACTTTTTTTAGAAGTGCTTCCAGGATTTTGAAAAAAAGCGCTTTTTTTATAAGCTAATCCAAACAACGCCATAAACTAACAGAAATTTCAACAAAAAAACCTTAACTAATGGAATTACAGAATCATAGGTATTTATAAACACATTGCATACTAAAAGGAACCCTTATATTTTTCATGCATCTAAGATTAACCCTCAAACACCATGACTGCCATAAAGGTCACACACGAGCAAGCCACTCATCTGAATCAAAGATAACCCCATTAACAGTCCCTTTATAAACCTAGAGACATGACAACCAATTTGTACGTGTGTGCATCTTAGTATATAGAAAATCTACACAGGTCTTACAATGCTTATACATGAACTCACACCAGAGATTGAAAAGAAAAGAAAACAGGACACTCACCAAGGAGACAGTGGTGTTCCCGGAGACGCTCTAGTGACAGGCACCGCCCTGAGTGTCACGATGTTTGGCTCGATGATGTTGCGCTCCTGCGGAAGGTTGCACTTTATTAAGGCGACCTGAATAGGATCGGCACCACCGCTCTTCTCTCGATGAAGAAAAAATTCACCGTTGCTCAACCGAATGTGTCTAGGGTTTTCGAGGCCCGCTACTTAATATAGAGCTCGCGATGGGTGGACGGATATGGTAAGATTCTGCTGATGGGGTTAATAGACGCGATCTACTCAGCCGTGAGATCCACTCTGAGATCTCGCTAATGCGATAACACACCCTGGTGGAAGAGAGGAGCCAGCCCTCTCACGCGTCATTCCCTCTAACTCCCTTTAAAATCACATGTAACCACCTTATCTGAACTTTCACTTTCTCTCTCTCTCTATATATATCTCTCTCTCTATATATATATATAGTATAGGGCCATTTGCCAAAATGGCCCTGCTCTATTTATTTATTTATTTTTTTGGCCCTAGGTCAAATATATTTGCCAAAATGGCCTCGAGGCACACGGTCGGCAACCAAAGTCTTCTTCGGGATCAGATGCAAATCGGCCTTTCAAAGGTCCCGATTAGCTTAATCGGCATTTGACAGGCCGATTTGCTCCATACACCATGGAAAAGAGTTTCTCTATGGAGCTAATCGGCATTTGAAAGGCCGATTAGCTTCGAAGAAGCCCTCTTCACAGGTTGTGTTGAGCTAATCGGCCTTTGAAATGCCGATTAGCTCCAAAACATCATCTTTGGAGCTAATCGGGCATTTGAAAAGAGCGCATTAGCTTCAAAGAAGTGCTCTACATTGGTTGTGTTGAGCTAATGCGGCATTTCAAAGGCCGATTAGCTTCAGAGCACTATCTTTGGAGCCGATCGGCGTTTGAAGACGATTAGCTTCAAAAGTCCTCTATCGGCCAGTATGGAGCTAATCGCCTTTGAAAGCGCCGATTAGCTCTAGAACATCATCTTTTCGAGCTGATACGGCCTTTGAAAGGCCGATTTGCATCCGAAGTCACACTTTGGTTTGCCGATCACATAGCCTGGTCGAGGCCATTTTGGCAAATATATTTGACCTAGGGCCAAAAAAATAAATAAATAAATAGAGCAAGGCCATTTTGGCAAATTGCCCTATAGTATAATATAATATATTATCATACCTCCAAAAATATGTTTTCATAGGTCTATCCACGTATTTCTTTTCAACAACAAAGCATATGATTTAAATCACCTTCAATCATGCCACGATGCTTTCCCTATTTATATATAAAATCATTATATACCATATCCAAGTGCATGTCATTTGAATATTTATATATATATATATATATATATATATATATATATATATATACACGGCTGTGATAAGGTGCGGTCGTAGGATCATAAGCATTAATGCGGTCCGATTGATGCCTATTCTGGCCCTTGAAGTATGTTTGAAGGATTTCCAACCGTACGGATAAGAAGATCATTGAAAAATAAGCTAGCCTGTCAATTTTCATACGTGACCGTTTGGTCCTCCCACTTAACGGTTCTTATTTTAGGAAAATTTTAACAGTTCAAAATTTCAACTATTAAGTGGGAGGACCAAACGGTCACCAAATTATATGAAAATTGACAGACTAGCTTATTTAATGATGATCTTCCCATCCATACGGTTGGAAATCCTTCAAACATGCTCGAGGAGCAAAATGAAGATGCCGACTCTGGCATGATGATCCAAATTTAACGCATCTTAGATTGGCTACATATATATATATATATATATATATATATATATATATATATATATATATATATATATATATATATATAGGGTCATTTTATTATGTTAATTGATGTTACTACTTGCTATTCAAGTAAGGTTTGCCTCATTTCACTCATTTGAGAGTGTTGTTTACAAATCAGCCGTCTGGATGGAAAGAATATCGAAAAATAAGATAACATGCTCGATTTTCATATGAATTTTGTGGCCGTATGATCATTTCATCTTAAAGGGTGAAAATTTAAGCTGCGTTAAGATTTCTATAGAATTTTGACCCGAATTTAAGATGAATGATCATCTGACAATCAAATTGTATGAAAATGCGACATGTTATCTTATTTTCGATATTCTTTCCATCGGCCGTCTTAAAATCCTAAAACACTCTCAAAATAGGTGAAAATGAACGACCTAATCTTTTACTAGCAGTAGTCCGACGACCTCATAGTAACATGACCCTATATATATATATATATATATATATATATATATATATATATATATTGTTAACGCGAATTCCAGGAAGACCTCTTAAATCTAGTTAACATTTGAATTTATAAGGGTTTTTGGGAAAAAAGACTCAAGAAAGTCAAGAAAGTCAAAAAAGAGAGAATAGGGGAAACAAACACCAAGGTTTTAATGTGAAAAACCCCATAAATCGGGGAAAAACCACGGATCTCCATGCTTGGAGGAAGAGTTTTACTATTGGTGATTCTTTACAAGGGAGGGAGAGAGAGAGTGGATGTACATGGAATCAATTGTCTTTACAGGTGTATGGTCTTGGCCATTTATAAGCCTTGGTCATGCCTTCCTCGGTTTTTTAGGTCGCCCACTGATCCTCCTAGAAGGGTTCAGAGCTCTTCGGAAATCCCTTTTGTTTCGGAGTGCTTCGAAATATAGATGAGGCTCTGTGTTCCGAGGGGTGGTTTTCTTCTCGGAACCATGGGGCGCTTGCTCTCCAGATCCGAGGAGAGAGAGTCTTGTTATTTTCCGAGGGGATGCTCATGAGGGCGTGCGGTCGAGCCCGTTTTAGCGATCCGAGGTGAGTACAAACCAAAGCGTGAAGATGGGTTGACTTGATAAAAGCAACGCATGGGGTGCCTCATGTGTCAGGTGAGGATGATTCCGCGTGTCCTCCTCGATTCTCCCTTGTAATCAGTCCCCTAGTATGCTTCGCGTGAGGCTAAGCATACAAGGAGAATTAACTTCATTTTGCCACTGCGGTGATCTTCCGAAAGGAGGGCCTTGGTTAATGGTGCTTGGGCGTAGGTTCTTCTAGCCGGTTCGAGAGCTCAATAAAGGTTGGTGGAGAGGAGTCTTTTCTTTGAAAGGTTCGTAGAGGGGCCTGATTATTTTTTGAGCAGGCGGTGAGAGGTCCAATCATTGTCGATCGAGGGTGAATTAAATGCTGGCCATGCCCTTTCACTTCCTAGAGGCTTCTTTTTCGGAGGCATCGGTAGGGGAAATGATTGCATCCATCCCATCAACACCCGCACGCGGCGTATCGACATAGTCCCGATTGCATTCCAATCCTGTCGCTCCGTTCGCCTTGTCTACGTGTTTGGTCTGGATTACGCTGGATTGGAGAAGAGATCTGAATTGTTGGGGAGTAAGAGGGTTTGTTATATAGCTGCCATACTGTTCCAGACTTTTCATCTTTCAAAAAAAGGCTTTCCCTTCCAGAGAGTCGCATTCATCTTCTTCACTGTTACTTATGGTGTGTTGTATGCGCGGAGGCCTCTTCGTATTCATCCGGACACCACTCATAGTTCAAGTAAACCTTCTTCTTCTTCCCCGACTTCTTCTACCCTTGCTTTGCCTGCCGCTCCTTCTCTTTCGGGTCGTGAACCCTTCCTTGATCCCTCTAAAGCTGGGGAAGCTTGCTCCACTGAGTATCCCAACCTCTATCCTGTTGATTTGATCCACGAGGTAGCTTTAGAGTACAAGATTACTGGTGTTGAGTCTTCTTTAGAGTATAGGGTCCCGACCCCTTTTGAGCGTGCGAGTACTTCTTCAAAAGAAAAGGAGATTGCCATTTACTGTTTTGCATTGCAAGCTGGCCTTAGATTACCTTTTCCAAAGATTTTCCCATATATTTTTAGGGAATTCGAAATTTGTCCTTCTCAATACGTGCTCCTCAACTCTTGGAGGTGCCTCTGTGGTTTCGTAATTATTTGCACCTGATGCCAAATCAAGCCAACGGTCGCTCGGTTAAAGCTTTCCTTTAGTTTGAGTAAGGAGAGGAATACCGATTGGTATTACTTTGGGGCTCGGCCTAATAGGAGGTTCCTCGGCCCCGTTCCTTCTTCTATAAAGGGTGGAAGACAAAGTTTTTCTTTGTCTTGAGCAAGGAGGGCCTGGGGGTTTAGACTCGGTGGGGTACTCCGAGGATCCCTCCATTGGATAATAAAGAGCTTCTACCCGAGGAGGAGCAGGACCTCAAGAAGCTCAAAGGGTATTTCGATATTCCAGCTGACAAATACCTGACTCATGATATCCTTCAAGAATGTGGCCTCTTCTCAGCCCGGGGTAGGGCTTTGGTTACTTCCTATGTTTTTCTTCCCCTCTTCTTTTTCTGCTTGGAAGGTTTTGGGATGTGACCCGTTTTTGGTTGTTGTGGCAGGTAAACCGATAAGCCCATTGACCGCTGTCACCGTCTTCCTAGCTGGCATGCGAGCAAATGAAGCAAAGCTTAAGGCCTCTAAGGAAGCGAAAAAGAAGAAGAAGACTGCTAAACTTGGAATCCGTATCAAGGAACCCTCCAAAAAAAGGAAAAGGAACAAGACGAGGGAGGAGACCTTGAACCGCCCGTGGAGGTTCATGACGAAGCTCCTCGATCTGCTCCTAGGTTGGTAGGTGGTCCTTCTTCTTACAAGGGGCTGAAGCGGAAGAAGAAGGCTCCCGTTCAACAGACGACTCCTATAGTTATCATTCCTGAGGAGACCGAGGAAGCTGTTGCCGTTCCTTTCGAGGTGGAGAAGGAGCCTTCTGACGACGATGTCCCTCTCCTTGAGAGGAAGAGAAGGATTCGAACTGGAGATGAAGTTCCACCTACTACTACCGCTTCTTCTCAGGAGCGTGACTCGGGCGATCTTTGAGTCAGTGAAGTGGAGAAAGTTCTTGACGTCTGTGAGGAGGAGGGCACAGGGGCTGCCCCAGAAGTTGCTCATCCCTTAAGCCCTTCTATTGAGGATGAGGGGATGATGGGCTTCTTGGAGGATTCCCATGCCAAAATGAAGGGACCCATATCTGAAACCGAGGGCCCCGGGGAGACTTCGGGGTGCCCCTCAAGGGATGGGTTCAACCCCGTTGACGGTCTCCTCTGCTGTGACCCAATTGTAGGTAGCGGTTTTACATTGAACTTCTTCGCTTCAAGAGGCCGATGCGAGACTCCAATGTTTTGAGGAGAGGGAGCTGGCGGCTCACCTGCTTCTTGCTGTTGTATTGGTAAGCGTTTTAATTTCCTTATTCTCGAGGCCCTGCTCGTGATGTGGCTATATTAACTTTACTTCTTGTTGCAGAGTAGTGCCTTGATGGATGAAGCAGCTAGTCTCCTCGAAAAGGGGGGCAACCTTAGAGCCTTCGCCTCGGCCTTGCAGGTCAAGAAACAAAACCTGGAGAAGGAGTTCTCTCTTTTAAAGGGAGAGAAAGAGAAGGCGGAGGCCTCGCTCAAGTCCTTGGGAGCTCAATGCCAAAAACTGCTGGCAGAAAAGATGAAGCTACAGGGGCGGGTGCAATCCCTCGAGGAGGAGGTCAAGACCTGAAGGCAGGGGAGGAGGAGATCAAAATCTCAAATCAGGCACTCGAAGACAGATGTCTTCAGGCGGAAAGGAGCCTCTCCGCGGCCGAAGCTGAAAAGAGGAAGCTCTCTTCGAATTTGAAGATATTGGAGGAGCGGGTGAGTCTTCTAGAGTAGGAGAAAAACAAAATTTCTACGGCTCTGGAGGAGAAGGACGACCTCCTCAGCCAGATTTCTGTCCAAAAGCAGGCTGCCGAAGAAGAGAAAGAGAAGGTCTTTGGTGAGAGGGCCTTCCTACAGAAAGGAGCATTGGACCGAAGCCGTGATCGGGTTAGGGAACTGGAGAGCCTTCCTTTCTTGAATGTGAAAGAAGAGGAGGGTTTGAGGCCGGTTCCATAACTTGGTGGCAAGGAGCCTTCAAGGTTTTAGAGATTTGGTTGTGATGTGGTTTCGAGGAGGTGTTGAGGACGCTTAGGTTGACTTCTACTCCACTGTCTTACAAGAAGGCCCTCAAGACCACTGGCGGAGAGGACCCCAAATGCTAACTGCGGATTTATGAGCTCCTTCTTTGGCCGATCCTCCCTGCGTCTTGAGACTTGGCGGATAGAGGTAATCGGTTTTAACTTCGTCCCCCAATTTTTATCTTCGCTAAGCTAGATCGCTGGCGTGTTCGAGTGCCTGTTTTCCACAACTCTTGAAGATCCACCTACCGAGGGGAGTCGGGATAAGGCTCCAAGAGAAGATGGATTCGGTGATAGGAGACGCATAGAAGAGATTCGATTACGATGTCCCTTTGTGCACGAAGACGCCTTCTACGCCGGTAGCAAGTGAACGGGTGCTATTTTTCTTTTTGTTGTCGAGTGTGGTTAATTGTACAACTTTCATGCACGTAATGTTTATGTAAACACCTTTTGACTCCCTTCTAATATTTTGTCTTGATGAATGAATTTTATGGATGAATCATTTCTGTGGTATCTTTATTCTTTGCTTTCTACAAAGATTCCAAGGTCATATTTGTAGGAGTAGATGTGTGGATCCTTATATGGGATTTGAAATAAAAGAGGCTCCCAGCCAAGGTGTAGAGATGTTTTTCCTGGGTGGAATTTTAGTGGTTTTGCTCCTTAAAACTCCTAACTATGATTACGAGGTGGAATCTAAAGGTTTTGCGATCAAGGCGCCAAAACCATGATTCGAAGAGGAATTAGAGTGGTTCGCGATCAAGCCTTGAGAACTATGATTCCAAAGAGGAATTGTAGTGGTTCGAGATCAAGGCTAGAGCCATGATTCCGAGGAGGAATCGTAGTTGTTCACGATCAAGGCGCAGAACCATGATTCCGAGGAGGAATCATAGTGGTTCGCAATCAAGGCGCATAAGCATGATTCCGAAGAGCAATCATAGTGGTTCGCGATCAAAGCGCGGAACCATGATTTGAAAGTGGAATCATAGTGGTTCTTGTTAGCGATCAAAGCGCAGAACCATAATTTCAAATAGGAATCGTAGTGGTTCGCGATGAAAGCGCAGAACCATGATTCCGAAAAGGAATCGTAGTGGTTCGCCATCAAAGAGCAAAACCATGATTCCGAGGAGGAATTGTAGTGGTTCGCTATCAAGGAGCAGAACCATGATTCCGAAGAGGAATCATAGTGGTTTGCGATCAAAGCGTAGAACCATGATTTCAAAGTGGAATCGTAGTAGTTCACGATCAAAGCGCAGAACCATGATTTTGAAGAGGAATCGTAGTGGTTCAAGATCAAAGCGCATAATCATGATTCCGAAAAGGAATGCGTGAGTGGTTCGTGATCAAGGTGCGTAAGTCACGATTCGAGGAGGAATCATAGTGGTTCGTGGATCAAGGGCGTAACCATGGTTCGAAGAGGAATCGTAGTGGTTCGCGATCAAGATGCGTAACCATGATTCCGAGGAGGAATCATAGTGGTCCGCGATCAAAGCGCGTAACCACGCATTTCGAGGAAGAATGCGCCGTGGTTCGCGATTAAGGTGAAGAACCACAATTCGAGGAGGAATGATAGTGGTTCGCTATCAAGGCGCCAAAACCATGATTCCGAGGAGGAGTCATAGTGGTTCACGCGATCAAGGCGCAGAACCATGATTCCAAAGAGGAATCATAGTGGTTTTGATCTTCGTAGTGGTCCGCGATCAAAGCGCTTGAGTAACTATGATTCCGAAGAGGAATCATAGTGGTTCGTGATCAAAGCACAGAACTATGATTCTGAAGTGGAATTGTAGTGGTTCACGATCAAAGCGTAGAACCATGATTCCGAAGTGGAATCGTAGTAGTTCACGATCAAAGCGCAGAACCATGATTCCGAAGAGGAATCGTAGTAGTTCGCGATCAAAGCATAGAACCATGATTCCGAGGGGAATGCGTAGTTGTTCGCGATCAAGGCGTGAGAACCATAATTCCGAAGTGGAATCGTAGTAGTTCACGATCAAAGCGCAGAACCATAATTCTGATGTGGAATCATAGTGGTTCGCAATCGAAGCGCAGAACCATGATCTCGAAGAGGAATCGTAGTGGTTCGCGATCAAAGCGCAGAACCATGATTCCGAAAGGAATCCGTGAGTGGTTAGCGATCAAGGAAATTGAGAACCATGATTCCAAGTAGAATGCGTGAGTTGTAATTCACGATCAAGGCGCGAGAACCATGATTACGAGGAGGGATGCGTAGTCTAGCCATCTCTCCAATAAGAATGTTTTGAGGCATTTGCCCTCGGGTGACGAAAGTATGACCTATTAAGGCTGAAGTGTTTGAGTAGGAAAGCGAAGTTTTATTGATAATACTTCCTAAGTGCTTGAATGAAAAGGACTCTTAGGTTTCTTTCCATCTAGCCTAGCAAGCCCGATGGGTGTCACGGCCTTACAATGCCCTTTATAAAGTAGGGCCCTTCCCAGTTTGGTGTTAGCTTTCCCGTTCTGCTTTTGTTTCCCTGGAATTCTTTCTCCCAAGACACAATATAGCCCGATCACGGGAAGGCGACCTCCTTCACCTTTGAATCGTAAAACTTCTTCACTTTTTGGCGATATAAGCCATTGTAATGCGGAAGTTTGCCATGTCCCTTTTTCCTCCAAAAGGTCTAATTGCGAGCTCTAAGCCATTCCTCGTTAGTCACCGGGTTGACGCTATGCGTCAGGGGTAGGAACTTCAATCTTAGAAGCGGAATCACCGCCGACCCGAAGGTCAAGGCAAATGGGGTCTCCCACAGTGGGTGTTCGGGTGGTGGTTTTGGTATGCCCACGGGGCTCACGGAATTTCTTCTACCCATGAGGAGCCATTCTCGAGGACCACGGTCTTGAACTATGGAGGAGAGTTCAGTTGGTTTCTTCAACTTGCCCATTAAGCTGAGGATGGGTGACTGAGGTGAGCCTATGCTCAATCCCGAGCCCGTCACAGAAGGCCTTAAACGCAGAATTGGCAAACTGTCGGCCATTATCTGTTATGAAGGCGTGGGGGATTCTGAACCGGCAGACAACTAATTTCTAAAGAAAGGATCGCCAAGCTTTTTCCGTGATTGAGGACAAAGGTTCTGCCTCCACCCACTTGGTGAAATAGTCAATTACGATAATTAAAAACTATAGTTGCGAGCCGCCACGGTGGAAAGGGCCAAGAATGTCCACTCCCAAGAGGGCAAAGCGGCCTTGTACTTATGATAGTGGTCAGGTGGGCGGCAGGCTTCCTCTGGATATTGGAATGCCTCTGACATGTGTCACATCTCCGGATGAACTCAATTTCATCTTTAGACAAGGTTGCTCAGTAATAGCCTTGCCGAAAGACCTTGTAACTGAGGGCTTTGCCACCCTGATGATCCCCTGCTATTCCTCCATGAATTTCCTGAAGGACGTAATCTGCTTTGGAGGGTCGCAAGCATTTCAGGAGAGGTAGGGAATAGGATCTCTTGTAATGTTGCCCATCTACAATACTGAAGCGGGTGAAGCAGATAGTGATTCGGCGAGCTAGCTTGGGGTCTGATGGAAGAGTTCCATCCTTAAGATAGTCTAAAATGGGTTCCATCCTTCAGAGCCCTTCTTCGATGTCGAGTAGCTCTTCGGCGGGGCGACACTCAATTGTTCTTGTTGTCAAATATTGGATACTGATGGATTGCTAGATATCCCCGTCAGAGGTGGCTAAGTTAGACAAGAGATCTGCTTCTTGGTTCTCGATTCTGGGTACCTTATTGATATGAATGCTTTGGAAACTCTTCATGAAATTTGTTGTACTATAGCATTGTACTTTACCATGTTCTATTCTCGTGCCCCAAACCCCTCGGTCATATGGCATACTACTAGCTTTGAGTCGGTATTGACCTGTAGGTCTTGAACTCCGAGGCCTCAGGTCAGAATTTGTCCCCACTTTATTCTTGCCTCATATTCAACTTCGTTGTTGGTGGCCTTGAAGTTAAATTTCAGGACCATAGAGGTACTCCAACTGAATGGCGATCGAAGGACTATTCCTGCTTTGGAATTTTCTGCATTCGCCAAGCCATTGGTATGCAAGATCCATTGGGGAGGGAGGCGGCCTGCATTCTTGGGTGATTCATTGTTTCCGGGCTTGTCGGTTTTAGTGATGGTGAGCTTTGCAATGAAATCCGCTAACACTTGTGCCTTAATGGTTGTGTGACGAGCGTAACTGATATCATGTTCTCCGAGTTCAATAACCCATTTTGTTAGACTCCACGAAGCATCCGGTCGGTGAAGTACTTGCCTTAGTGGCTGGTCGAAGAGTACCTTGATTCTATGGGCTTGGAAATATGGATGAAGCTTTAAGGCCGAAACGACCAGTGTGAAAGTGAGTTTCTCCAGTGGGAGGTATCGCGACTTAGTATCTGAACCTTACTGATATAATAAACTGGTTTCTGTACTGCGTCCTCCTCTCTTATGAGAACCGAATTGATTACCAAATCTATAACTACAAGGTAGATGTAGAGTTCCTCCCCTATCTTCAGTTTGGAGAAGGGTGGGCATGAAGATAGTCCTTTAGGCTGGGCGAGAGCCCCATCGCACTCCCTCTATCCACTTTGTAACTTTGTAGTGTGCCGAGAGGGAAACGTGAGGAAGAAAGGGGAAGGTTCTTCTCCCCGGGATTCTTGAGATAAACCTCCCGTGAGCCGGCCTCCTCATTGAGGCGCTGAACCTCCTTGATGCTCTTCGGGATCTAGTCTCCACGCATGACTCCAAAGGCACATTTCTTGGGTTAAGACTCATACCGTGGGCCCGGAGTGCCTCAAAAGTCTCTTAGAGGTCAGAAGCATAGTGCTCAGCTTTAGCACTCTTAACTAGGATATCATCTATGTAGGCCTCGACATTCCTCCTAATTTGTTTTGTGAAGACTTTATAACAATATGTCCCAGGGAAGTGATAAATGAGGTCTTTTCCTCATCGGCTTTTGCCATTCGGACCTGATTATACCCTGAGAACACGTCTAAGAAGCTAAGCATTTCGTATCTCGAGGTAGAGTCAACGAGATTATCTATTAAAGGCAGGGGGTAGCAATCTTTAGGGTATGCTTTATTCAAATCAGTAAAGTCCACACACTTCCTTCATTTATCCGAGGATTTTTTCACCAACACAATATTGGAGAGCTACTCAGGATATTGAACTTCCCGAATGAATTTTGCCTTCAATAGTTTGCTAACCTCCTCCTCGGCAGCTTCTAGACTGTCCGGAGCGAAGTGACTCCTTTTCTGGATGACAGGCTTGAAAGTAGGGTCTATCTTCAGGTGATGCTCTATGATGCTGCGGGGTACTCCAGGCATCTCTTCGCTAGCCCAGGCGAAGACATCAGCGTTGCACCTCAGTAGTCCAAGGAGCTCCTCCTACTGCGCCGAACTGAGTTCGCTGCCGAGACTCACCGTCCGCTCGAGGATCTCTTCGTCGAACTGGCTTGTTTTCAATGATTCTACTGGTGTCGGGCTGCGAGCTTCTCGCTCCTTGTCTTCCAGCAGTAGCTCTTCGAGGGGTTAGCGTCTCGGATGCCTTGCTGGACTCACCCCCTCGATTCTTTAGATGGTTCATGTAGCATTGGCGTGAAGTTGCTGGTGGCCCTTTATCTCTCCACAACTAATCTCAGTATGGAACTTTAACATCATATGGTATGTTGAGGAGACAACCCTGAATATGTTCAAGGATGGTCTCCCCATTATAGCATTATAGCTAGTGGGGCACCGAATGACCCGAGAAAGGTGACCGTATGGAGGAAATCGCCAAAAGCGTGGAGGCTTCACGAGAGTAGCTGGAAGGGTTATGACCTTCCTACTTTGAAGGGGCTCCCATTGAAGCCCATTAGTGGAGACTTAGTTGGCTTTAAATTTTCCTTGCCAATTTTTATCCACTCGAAGGCATCCTAGAAAATGATATCAACCAAACTCCTGGTATCGAAATGGCACCCTATGCATCATGAAGACTCCCACTTTGGCAATTATAAACAAAGGCATCGTAATGGGGAGACTCCTCGAGAGGTCATCGTTTGAGAAAGTTGCTCGACTCAGAAGGATGGGGTCTCTTACCGAGGCAGGTCTTCATGGACTCCTTCCTACCATAAATGCGGGCAGAATTTTTCACGGAGGAGGAGCTTTCCCCTCCGTAACAAGGGCCTCCAGCAATGAAGAGCAGGGGAACATCCTCTTCGGGTGTGGCTTGTTGCGGCGGAGGATCCTCCTTGGGTATCTGCTCTTGTCGTATGAACTGATCAAGTTTCCTCGCCCTGATGAGGTCCTCAATTGCATCCTTTAGCCGGATCTGATCTTGATTAATGTGACCTTTGGCACGATGGTAAGCCTTGAGAACTTTACGCTTCACTTCGTAGGCTACTTGAGACTCCTTGATGGGATTCGGCTGCTTTAAGAGTTTTTTATGCTTTGTATTTGCATCAAGATATTCTCTCTGGATGTGTTGAGGGTGGTGTAAGTGTTGTACCTCCCACAGAAACCATAGTCTCCTAGGTTCCCTTGGGGTTTTGGTCGGTCCGGCCGAGGTGGTGGATCTTGTCTTCTGTCTGGCTCTCTCCGAGGCCTTTGCTCCCCTTACCTCGGATCTTTAGACCTTTCCGGCTGGGATTCTTCCCTCTGAAACTCCCTGATCCTTTGTAAGGCTTCTTCCTTACGGCCAGCTTTGAACTCCTCAGCGGCAATATAAGACTGTGCCCTGCTCATTAGCTTTGGCAGATCCCTTGGAACCACTCCGAAAATTGCATAAAGGAAATGGCCATCCCGAAGCCCATCTAATCTTTGCCCAACAACCATAATGGAGTCAAGGTGGGACATTCCGGAGGTCTCTCTATTGAATCTGTCTAAGTAGTCCGGAAGACTCTCCCTTTCCATCTGCTTGCACCTGAGGAGCATCACAGGGTTTCTCATCTGCCTTCGGCAATTAGCTAACCGGTGGACAAAGAGTTCGCTTAATTATGCAAAGCGTGGATTCGAGGGCAAGCTCGGGAACCAATCATAGGCAATTCTGTAAGGGTCTTGGGAATGCCGAGTATAAAACGACCTCTTTGAGACCATTCGTCATTATTTTCACGTAGTAACGCTTCATATACTCATAGGGATCGGTGGTCCCATCGTAGTATCTGATGTTAGGGGCCTTGAAGTTTTCTAGGAATGGATTCTCCAAGGTCGCCTTAATGAAGGGCGATAGCTTGTACAAAACATGAGTCAAGACTCTTTTACGATCGCTGATCCTGCCACCGTGGAAGGGTCCTGGTGAGCGATTACGTCTAGGTGAGCGGCCCTTCATCTGATAACCACGGGGGGAGTAGTTTCGTGGCGGGGAATGCCCCTGGGGGACATGCCGAGGCAAGTATAGTGGGGAAGAGTACTATCTTGGAGAGCGGTGCCGAGGCGATCAACGGCTCCAGTGTGGCTCTAGAGACTCGAACTCTCCCTGCTGGGTGAGTCGCATTCTCCTATGCCTTGTGCTGGATCGGGAGGGCTCCCTCCTACGGAGTGTGGCGCAGCAAAGCTTCGGCACGAAGAGTGGCGACTTCGCCCTCGCCGCGGTGTAGGGACTCGATGGCGAGGGGAGTGAACCGTAGAGTACTCTCGGCTTCCAAGGCGGGACAGTGGGACATGTGGTACCGTTGCTTGGAAGATGTGGCACTCCATTATGTTGTGTGACAAGCTGATATATGCCTCACCATTTGCCTTGAAGAAGAGAAGAAGAGAAGAAGAGAAGAATAAGAGAAGAATAAGCCGCAGCTCCGAAGGGTGACCTATGCTTTTATAGAAGCATTATGGGAGGGTTTGGATAATCTTCAAGGTTTTGTTTCCATGTTTAAAACAACATATCTTGGTTTTATATTCATGTTTAAATATATATATCTATATCTTTTTCTCCTTATCTTACCTTATATATATCTTAATATTCTAAGTCATGCACGCTCCAATCTTCAATTCAAAATAACTCACATGCCTGCTTTGTCCCACATGAATATTGAATTCAAAACAAATTTTATTTTAATCAAATCTAATTCATATCTTTAACCATTAAATATCTTATCCGATTTACATTCTTAACCAAATAAAGAAATAGAATAAATTATTTATTTATTTATATATATATTTTGAGTATATCCATCCCATCTATCAAATCAAATCTAATATATATATACACACACTTATATATATACATATTAAAGTATTACCCATCTAATTAAATAAAAATCTTATTTTTAACTTTCGATGGCCACATTTACTCTCATCACAGGTTGCAAGTTATTATATATACATATTAAAGTATTACCCATCTAATTAAATAAAAATCTTATTTTTAACTTTCGATGGCCACATTTACTCTCATCACAGGTTGCAAGTTATTATATATATATATATATATATATATATATATATATATATATATATTATAATATCATCTCTCAAATCCACTTCTCATCTGATTCATATATTTAACTACCAATAAAATATTTATTTATAAATATATATATACATAATATCCCTTATGTCTTCACTTTTCCTAAAATTTTAACACCGGACAACTAACCGCCTTGGTGAATAGTGAGACTCGACCGATTCCAGGTGGGTGCTCGTGCGCCTTGGCTGTGGTGAGTGGCCTTAGACACTGTCATAACGGCCATGGGCCGAGGTGGCCCAAGGGCTCAGCCAAAAACACGCCCATTTGGTCAAGGGCGGGTGGAAAAATGCCAACCTGACCCGCCATGGGCTATGGGTTGTGAGCCCGACCACCAATTTTTTAATTTAGATTTGTTTGAATGAAGAAATTCAAATTTTCAAATGGATGAGCTATTGAAAAAAAATTATTGATAAATTTTTCCTTTACTTCTCCAGTTTCACTCATTCCAAAGCCGAATATAATTGGCTAAATCATGCACATTTATTTACTTTAAATGATTAAATCCAACAAAAATCATAAATGTCCAAGGCTCCAAATACACAAATAACACAATTCCTAATTTCCTAACTTCAAATAACTTTTAGGTTATTGGGAATTAGGGATTTACTTTTAGTCTTTTAAATTTTTAGAATTAGTGTATTATTATTTTTAGTTAAATTTTTTTTAATATTTTAAAAGTGGCCCACCCAAAGCCCATGTGACAGTGGGTTGGCCCGTGTAGGCCCGCCTCCAAGCCGGCCTACAAAACACGACCCAACCCACCCTTTTTCTTTGTGGTGGCCCAGTGCTCAAGCGGGTTGGGCCCGAATTGATAGCTCTAGGTGCCCTGGCAGATGGTAGGGTGGGGCCCACTTTTTATATATTTTTTTTTTTCTCAAGAGATAGGGTGAGGCTGGATTAGTTTATTTAAAAAATTAAAACAACAAATAGGAGATGAGCCCATTATTTATTATTATTTTAATATTTTTCAATAGATTAGTTATATTATTTAGCATGAAGTATTTTTAAAAAATAAAAAAAATAATAGATCAGGTGCGGTGCCCACTAATTTTAATTAATGTATTTGCTTTGCTTTGTTTTAATTAATGTCATTTATTTAAATTATGTTTATTACAAATAAAAACTAACATTTAACTAACTCAAATATAAAAAACAAAAATATTTATGAATAGTGATTGCCCGGGTAATTGAACGTTTGGGCTGGAAGTTTTTTTTGGATGAGTGAATTGCCATGGCAATTCTGGCCCTGGCAATTGGAGGTTTGGGGTGTAAGTGCGCTAATTGGGTGTTAACCATTTTAAATCCCGCTTTTTACCAAACATCCAAGTTTGGTAAATCTCTTTAATCACCTAATTAGTTTGAAGAGTACTTAGGGAATTTTATTCCAATAAAAGTTCAAATAAATCTAACCTTTGGAACTTTCTTTTATTAACCAAAGATTTTAGGAAGATAATTAGAAAAATAATAACCTAAAATCTTCGGATTTTACAAATTCCTTAGACACTTTATAAATTAGAGAAGATATTTCCTCCCTTATTTTTTAACATAATTGTGCATTTAACAATTAATCTTGTGTGTAAGGGTAAACTTGATGGGCCACTACAGTTTTCGGTGGATGTATCCTATAGAGAGATATTTGCATATACTTAAGTAATTTAACAGAAATAAGGCAACCAGAAGGATCAATTGCTGAAGCTTATATTATGCAAGAATGAATGCATTTTTGTTCAAGGTATTTGCATGAAACCAAGACTAGGTTGAATTAGTTCGAAGAAACTACAAGGGAAGTGGTGATGACCAATGTCATTCGGGGTTGCAAGTTTTTTCACCAGATGGTAAGCCTTCCTTACTTAGAAAGAAATAAGGAAGAGTTAACCTTAACCTGAATGGGCTCGAAGCTAGAATGTATGTGCAAAAAGTAGAAAAAATTGTGTGGAAATCAAGTAATGGCCTTGTGCCAAGGTAAGTCCTCTAACTTTTGTGTTAATAATTAACATAATTTGACTTTGTATTTTTTATATGTTTTGTATAGTTATCTACTCATAAATTCTATTACTTATTTTTAATGTGAAGCTTGCATAAGGAAAAGAAACTCAAGAGAAAGTATGGATCCCTAGAAATGTAGAGAAAAGAAGACCTGCCAAAAAGAATTTTTTTAGCAATCCTGTTTCGGTGAATATGTAAGTTACCATAAGTATGTTTCTTTTACTTCTAACTTTAATTATTTTATGAATTTACATACATAATTTAAATGTATATAAAAGGGGTTATAACTTATCGCAGGTGTCTTCCAACTGCTGCAAGATGAGTGAGAAAAGAAAAGTGAATTGGTCAATGATCAATTACTCCAATTTTAGCTTATGGGCCTATTAGGTGAGTTTATAGCTACCAAAAAGCTTCCTTATCAATGGATTTGGAGGTTTAATACAAATGATAGAGATTTATACTTGAAATCCCAAAATAGTGGAATTCTTGTGAAAGAAGATGAAAAAAGCAGGGTCACTTACTTGGATTATTTTTTGGCTGAGTTAATTGGTATATCATCATACAATTAAATTACTTCGTGGGGAGAAAAAATAGTGCTTAATTGTATTTATAAAAGTGACCGGTGGGATGTGTATCATTAAAAGGTGGATTTAAGGTTGTGACAAGTTTGTGTTTCCTATGCGGTCAATGACTCAATGTCAATGCTTAAATGGAAGCCTGACGGACCATAAGTTTTGGCTTCGCTTCAAGCTAGAAGCATGTTTATTATGGGTGGGAAGATTATTAAAGAGCCCAATTGATAGATTGTTGTGAAAAACTAAACCTTGTGGATTTATATGCGATTTTGCCCGATGACAATCAATATGAGAAGTTAGCCATGCCTACGAAAATGAAAGAGTTTGAATTTTGCATTTCATGAACTATTTCATAGGATGATGATATGGTATTTTTGGATAGATTTGATTTAAGCACGATACAATTGATGTGAAGGTAAATCCATCGGATGTTGATAATATCATGGCAAGTATGCTTAGCGAAGAAGTAGAAGAAGAAGAAGCTAATTAATCACAAATGAATGTAATTTGATT